>CM031599.1:34989177-35016677 GCA_018398815.1 Conus ventricosus | reverse complement strand
GGAGAGAGCAAGATCAACAGTATGATTGAAAGCAAGGACTTCAGAAAAGGCATCATTCAGCTGGAGTGGTGAGTCTTTGTTGATGGGAAGGGTGGTCAAACCAAGAGCGAGGGCACAGTGCATTCACACATGTTCTTTCCTGTTAAGTCATTGGCGTACATGTGCTCAGACATGCGTGTGCGCATATGCCCTTTGTTGGCAGTCTGACAGCTTATGTGTTTGTAGTCATATGCATTGTTCAAACATAGTTCAGGCTTATATGTATTCATGTGCATATGTTCACACACATACACGCATATGTAAACACATACACATGCACACACTTCATTTACATAAACACACAATCAAACACACACACACACACACGCACTTTCTCTCTCACTCACCCACGCGCGCGCGCACACACACACACACACACACACACACACACACCACACACACACACACACACACACACACACACACACACACAAACAAACACACATCCAACACACACAGTAACGCACACACACACACACACATACTCTCACACACACACATACTCACACACACACACACACACACACACACACACACACACACACACACACACACACACACACACACACACACACACACACACACACACACTACAGAGAGCCATACTAACACACACAATGCAATGTGTGCAGGGAACACAAAAAGATGTCGATGCAGATGGAGGATCTGGAAAATAAGATGAAGGACATCCAGTTCATGAAGGTCACTCGTGAGATTCAGGCGGTGATATCACAATCCGGGTTGTGAGTATCAAAATCCAGGCAGTGAGTATTAGAATCCAGGATGTGAGTATTAAAATCCAGGATGTAGATAAAAAAAATCCAGGCAGTGAGTATCAAAATCTAGGATGCAGGTATCAAAATCCTGATAGTGAGTATCAAAATCTGGGATATGAGTATTAAAATCCAGGCCATGAGTATCAAAATCCAGGCAGTGAGTATCAAAATCTAGGCAGTGAGTATCAAAATCCAGGATGTGAGTATCTAAATCCAGGATGTGAGTACTAAAAATCTCTGTGTAACGAAGATGACCTGTTGATCAGTTTGGGATTGAGCACTTCAGGAAGCTGAACTGTTTATAGCCTAGGCATATGCAAACACTGATACACAGATACTCAGCCAAGACCTCTAAGCAGGGACTATTGTTGTCTTTGCCTATTGCAGTAGCTGTTCATTTTAGGTACCGAAACAGGGACTAGTTTTTTCTGTGCATACCTTGACACCTTTGAGAAATTTCTTACCTTGTTTTAGGTTGGATGAAAACGAGAGCTTGAATCTAGTCTGCCTACACACACATACAAACATGTATGCATGCACACGCACACACACACACAAACCAGTGAGAGATATGAACAGGATGACGAGAAATAATTGTCATTGAAGACGACAAATATATTCATGATTGGACGTGTGACTTTTTGTTTGCTTGTTTTTTGTGCATTTTTTTTCTTTCTTTTTTTTTTAGAAATGAGGTGAAGGGAGAGGGACGCATTGAGGGCATCCTAGAGAGAGAAAGGGGGATGTGGAGAGTGGAGTAAGTGGGGGATAGGTAGGGAACAGAAAAGGGAACTAATTGGAGGAAAGGCTCAGAGAGATGACATAGAGCTGAAAGCATGGGTGGCTGGTATCTTTTCAGTACCTGAATGAGAGCGACTATGAAGCCAAGAAGGCGCAAGAGATCTCCACACTGGAACAGACCATCCAGCTGCAGAAGAAGGTAATCTTCCGCTTTTCTCACGTGTTGCAGTCTATACACTTCTTGCCTATGTTTTTACTTACAATACATACAGTTTTTTAGGATTGTAAACCTTAACCAACTTTTTCTTTGTGGGGAAATGTAGTTTGCTGTACCTATGAGTGCAAGACCGCAATCTTTACCTGGTATCACTTTTGTTGGCTGCACACTGTCAAAGGTACAGATCTTTCTCATGAACCATACATTTACAGAGAATTTGTTTTTGGAGCGTAGGTTTTGGGTGTCCCACGTCATCAGCAGATGGTAGAATATAGTGAAAGTGTGTGTGTAATGAATGAGATGTGAGAAACATGTATCATCTATGGGTTCAAAAGCGAGGCATGGTAAAGATTACGGTTGATAGGTCTTGCAGGGCTCATGTTATCAGAAATATGTGGTTTAGATTAAGTAACTGATTATGTTTTTCACTTTTTCAGTGAAAAAAAAAGCAAACATTTGAACAAAAAATAGGTAATTAGGTTTTTGACTAAGGCTAAAATTTTCATCGGAGTATTCTGAATTCTTCAAGAGATGTTATGATTCTGTCATGTCAGTAAGTCACGTCTGACCCAGGAAGTACAACAAAGGTTAAATTGATATTGCCCCACACCTTTGTGTCTGCCCATGACTTTTTGTCCACAAAAGTGGATTTTTCACAATGATTTAGCCAAAGACTGGTCTCCGTGTTGCTGTGGGATTTGTGTTCATGTATTAAGTACATGCTACACATAGGTTACATTTTGTTATCTCATTTGAATGAAAGTGTTCCATCTGCCATGTACTGGAGGGGTAGAGGTGGGGATGTAGGGATAATGAAGGGGGAGGAGAGGGGGGTCCAGAGAATGGGAGGGGGCAAGTGTCCACTAGTGCACGGTTTGAGCCACAGACCTGGGACTGCCTCGCTTCCTGGGGTAGTGTGCTATCCACTAGGCCAGTTTTCAGTAGTTCTTTCTGGAGCATCAAACAGCGGGATTTAATATGAATTATCAGTCAAGATTTTTGTTTCAGAATCTTCTTTCACTGATCTTTATTACACAATGGCCTTTAACATGAACTATCAATCAAGATATGTTTTTTTTTTGTTTTTTTTGTGGATAGAATCTTCTTTCACTCACCATTATTAGACAGTGGTCTTTGACATGAATGATCAGTCAAAATTTTTTTTCTTTTAGAATCTTCTTTCTCTCATCATTTTGATATTGAAAGATACAGATTCAGATTGCGCCAGAAAGCCCCGTCTAAATACTTTGTGTGGAGCATCTGAAAATCTAATGCACAGTTTCCACAACATGGTATATGGAGGGGCTAGTTTCTGTAAGAGACTGCCGCCCTGACACTGTTGATCTGAAGTAGACATGGTTTGCACGGTTGACAAAGGGGAATAATGATGGTAAACAGCTGACAGTGATAGACGGGCCACGTTTTATGGTGAGGGTTTACATGTGACAGTGAAAGTATAAACTTATCTCAGATGTCATATTTCATGTTGAATAAAAAATGATTGATCTTAGTTAATGAGATAGGAATCTGTTGTATTCCACACAAAAACTGGTACACGCTTAACGTGTTCCAAATAATAACAGTTTCGTGTGCCACTACACAACCAGGGTGTGGTTACATATGTGTTAATCAGAATGGATGGTCCACAGATGAGCCTCAGGGAAGGGGACGGCAAAAAAAAAGAAAAAAAAACATGAAGGCCCCACTCACCCCACCCCTTTCCCCACAGCCACACTCCCACCCTCCCATGTACCCCCCTCCCCTGTCTTCCCACCACCGATCTCCTATGTCCCCCTTCCTGCTCAGGTGAACATCATGTTTTGAGGTAAACGCCCAGCCCTGTGTTCATGGTGCAAGTTACTTACGGGGCATTGTCTTCATTTAGTTCAGCTCTATGGATGGCAGGATGACAATGTGACTTGATTTACCTCACCACCCTATTAATATGGTCTGTTGCTTCGGTTCTGAAGAAACAGAGTGACTGATCTTGTTCTCCCCTTCCGCCAGCACCATGAGAAGAATGTGGCGGAGAAGAAACAGACGATGAAAGAGCTGAAGAACACCATAAAGCAACGTGATCACCATAACGGTGTGCTGGATAACGAACTCACAGAACTGAATGTGGCAGTGAACGAGCGACGCCATATTGATGAAGTCAACGGTGAGACATTCCCCCTTTTTTTGTCATTCACTGTTTTTTCTTTTTCAAACATGGTATTTATACAATTGTATATTTATAATGGAAATGAGTATCAAGCGATTCTGGCATATATATGTAAAGCCCAGAGCTTGTCAAAGACTTGAGGAAATCCAGTTCGCAGCTTGAGAAGGCCTGCAAAAAATAGGGGAGTTGTCACATCCCAGATTAACGTTTGGGATAGTTTTTGTTTCACACACGCACACGCCACATCTCCCTGGGTTTTTGTTGTTGTTGCTGTTGTTTTGAACCAGGAGGGGGTAGGCCTGTTCCATAGTTAAAAAAAAATGTTGGTTGAACAAAAAGAGGACAGGTTGGAAAATGTGTGTGTGGTGTGGGTGGGGGGGGGGTCCTTCAGTCAGGCCTTGCTAACTGAAATCATGTCTGACACAAAAAAGAAAGTACTTGAAGCCAAACATCCTCACTTGTATGACTGCAAGCCAAAGAAAAATAATAATTGCAGTATTTCTTTTCCTGTCATTAGTTAGCCAACCTAGGGTCCAGTGAAATTCCAGTTACATGACATACTCCCTTGTTGCAGATTCAGTTTTATCCTTTGTATGAATTCTGTTGTTCAACTTCTTGTAAATTCAGTTGTACCCCTTGCTATAAATTGCACCTCTTACACGTAAATTCAGCAGTACCTGACCAAATATATTTAGTTGTCCCCCTTGTAAATTTTGTGGTACCCTTTGTTGTAAACTCAATATACCCATTGTGAATGCAGTTGTGCCCTTTTTTTTTCAGTTCAGTTATTCCCATTGTTATAAAGTCAGTTGTACCCCTTACTGCAAATTTGGCTGTACCCCTTCTTGGAAAATCAGTTTCACATCTTCCTGCAAATTCCATATATTCCTTCATGTAAATTTAGTCGTACCCCAATGTCGTGAATCCAGTGATGTTCATGACCTTCGCGTTATTGTACCAGTTGACACCCATTCACATTCTCTCTGTATGAGATTTCCAATGTCACTGTGAGAAATACCTCCATTAGGTTGTGCTTGAGGTGAGTGCCCTGTGCTATGGTCCCGCCATTCTACCCCCCCCCCCCCCCCCCCTCCCCATCCTGTGCGTGTTACAGTGGAAAAGCGGCAGGACACGGGGGCGGAGCGCCGTTACCAGGAGATCGTCCAGAGACGCAAACTGGTGGACCTGGCCAAGGCCCAGGCCCAGGAAGTGGCCGTGCTGCGGGCGGAGGTGGAACGTCTGCGCATGCGAACCTTCCCCGCCTTGGTGCAGGTTGAACACTGAGACCCCAGGTCCTGGGCGTCCTCGTCCGCTGGTGTGGTGTGATGACACTGTCCCTGTGACAAACAGTGCTTCTGCTGTCCTTACATTCCTCTTAGGTCACATTATTGCCTGTGAGAAGATGGCAAGGAGATGGGAGGGGGGGAAAGGGGGGGAGGGGAAGGAGGGGGGAGAAATGCCACCTTTGCTTAATGTCATTCCTATGTTCACCTGTGGAATTGCCTATTGGCTTGGGTGGCAACTCGATACTGTCTTCTCTCGCTGTAAGGGAATGAAATCTGATTTTGTGATACCAGATGGACTTTTCTTTTGATCTTGTTATTCATGTAGAAAGAATGATTTTGAGTTCATTTAATTAATTTCCTTTTTCATTTTATATAAATGCGGGGTTTTCTTGCAGGAGTATGTTTTTGCAAACCTTTTAAGACATTTTTTTAACTCCTCCAGAATCAGCGATTTTTTTTTTCAGATCATGCTTATCCAGTCTCGTTAGGGAGATAACCCGCTGACAGAAAACACTGAGGGAACGGTCTCACTATCAGTCGGTTCAGTCCTGGTACTGCAACCTCTCCTGCTTCTGGATAATGCCCATTTTCTAATGATGTTTAAGACAGTTCCTACGGAGGTCGTTGAATCCATGAATGTTTCGTATTAAAGCTGCTTATCATAGTCATTGACTCTTTAATGGTTGTACAGTTTTTGTGTACACTTACATGTTTTTCTTCTGTTTGCCCGAAAACCCCTTTCTTTGTTGAGAGTGTAATACTATCATTTTGATAGAGTGGTATTTTTCTCACTGTGATACGGCTATTCTCATTGCACATATTTAACAGATAAGAGCTAAAAGTACAGAAATGAAAGTCTCTAATTGTTACATGGCTAAACTGTGATGATTTGCGGTGATCTAGAGAATTATGTATGATTTTTGTCTTTTGTTTTAAATTTACAATGAAAAACTTTAACTCTGTCACTGCTGTCCAACAATTTTGTTTTAATTTGCTAACTATTTCATTTATTGTAAAGTCAGTGCAAAACATTTTCACTCTTAAAAGCTGGAACTCTGTCTCAGCTGCCAGTCCAATTCAGGAAGAGTCGGAGTGAAAAGAAGGTATCATCCAGTGTAATGGGTATGAGCTAATATCTCACAGGGTTCTGTGAGTTCAGAGCCTTGAACACAAGAGTTTGATTCATGGAGTGAAGAATTTCTGGATATTTCCTCTAGGACAAGATAAATTTGCTTACAGGCTGTCTCTCTCTCTCTCTCTCTCTCTCTCGCTTGCATACACACACGACACAGGCACATACACACACACACACACCACACTCATGTCCACCCCCACCCCCCATTCCTTCAAGATGTGAAATATGTTCAGTTGGAAAACAAACACAACAAACACATGATACACACACTGAAATTGGTAACGTAAGAACATAAAGATTAGACATAATATAGAGTGCATTGAAAACCGCATGTTTATATGAAAATATTTCTGACTTATTGTTAGTTATTTTTACGAGACCATTTGTCCAACCTTATTCTATTGGGTGTCTGTTTGGACTTTCTTCTTTTTTTGTTGTTGTCAGGACTAGAATATTTCCGTCCATTTTGCGAAATCACTTGGAAGTTTTGTGTAATAAAGGTTACATACCATGATGCAAATATTCTTGTGCATGTTTGTCAGAGAATATTTGTGACATTGGTGGTGGTGGTGGTGGAGTGTGTGTGTGTGTGTGTGTGTGTGTGTCCCCGTGCACAAACCAGCAATGTTTGGAATCACTTTTGAACGGTTGTGTAGGCTGAACTAATCAATCGATGTCCACTGAAACCAGCTGATACTGTTCCACAGCCTGTTGCGAATTGTGGTGATATGAATGTCAAATGACTCGGTAACCGGCCAACTGACCCCCATGGACAATTTCAGATTCCTCAAAGAGGTGTCGTTGCATGCGGACTGGTCCATGGACCCACACCACATCAGCTAAGCAATGAGACCACAGTGCGTAAATTCACAGCTGGGTGGATAAATAAATAAACAATTAAAATGAAAGGATTTAATTAAGACAGCGGTCACGCGGACTGACTTAGCAGATGTCTGACCTGCGCATTAGCCCAACGCACTGCCAAGACTCTGAGTGCCTGCCTAACATTGTCTACATTATTGTTGTAGTTGTATGTGTATTTGTGTGTGTGGGTATGTGAACGTGTGCATGCATGCGTGTGCTTATGGGTGTACGTGTGTGTGTGTGTCCACGCGCATTCGTGTGTATGTGCGCTTGTGTGTGCTTGTTTGTATATGATTATTTGTTTGACATGGTTGCTCAGAAGTTGACAGAGAGAGAGAGAGAGAGAGAGAGAGAGAGAGAAAAGAGAGAGAGAATTATCAAAAGAGAGAGAGAATTAACAAAAGAGAGAGAGAATAGGGGAGCAAATGAGGCTTTGAAGCCGGGGGTGGGGGGGTTGGGAACGTGCGTTTGCAGTGGGCAGAGAGACAGTTACAGGAGAGAGAGAGAGAAAGACTGTCGAGACATATGTACGCTAACATCCACAGTTGCCTCTGCACAACTTCCTGTGGCTGGCTATCATTGTAGGGACTTGCTAACATGCATCTGCACATTCTCACAGTTGGTGTACATAAAAATTTGTTACAATCTTTGAAGAAAATCAAGAGTATTATTTTTTTTTTCTTTCTTTTTCTTCAGAATACCTTTTTTTCGTTTAGAATATTTTTGTTTCATTTCTTCGTCTTCTGCTTTTTAAGAGAAATATGGGAAGTTTCTATTTCTTTTTACAAAATAATATTTTTTCCTTCATTTTGTGTTTGTGTTTTTTTTGGTAAGCACATAGATGGAAAAGAAGCTACTAGAGTCAAAGCTTTGCTCCCAACTCAAGTTGTTATATTTTTAAATGAACGCCTGGGACATTTTTCACCTATGGATATTGTGAAACTTTAAACTCTTACTAGTTTGGACATTTTTGCATTATTTTTCCCACCACAGAATTGGGTTATGACAGTGTGCTGGTCATAAAAATTGTCAATGAAAACATGTCATATATCAAATAGTATGTCAGTGTCTTTCAAAGCTGAAATTGTAAAGAAATTAGCCAATTCAGATCGCAAAAACATGTTTGGTATTGCTGCAAAATTATAAAGGAAAAATTCCCCAGGGCATGGCATTGAAGGTAGTCATGGGATACTGAGGAAGCGAACGGGCAGGAGGTAATCTGATCTAAATTTATGCTCAATGTGTGTCTGGGTGATTTTTGTACTCTGATTGCCAACCATCACAGTACAGTTTATTGCTGTACAATCTGTGCATACACCCTCCAGTTTAAGTATGGCATACTGCCACAGTGTATAGCATCAGGTACAAATGAGTTCCACGACAAGAAATTTATGTTTCAGGGTTTTTGTTATATGGGATGAATTACAAAGAGAAAGAGATTAAACACACACACACACACACACACACACACCACACACGCACACACACAAAGTTCAATTATCTTAATAATCACAGACACAGCATTTTTTTCTTGTCTTTATTAATCACAGCAGTCTGATTAACAGAGATATAATTTGGATAGCCAATTAATTTCAATCATGAATTATACACAACTGTCATGTACATGTAATATATATAATAAAATGGTCATATTCAAAGAACAAAGACAAGGGAAAAAAACACACTTGTAAGCTGGTCCTGTATGTGAATGAAACAATTGTTGTTTAACGTCTATTTGGTCGCAGCATTATGATGTACTCATTTACACTGTCTTGTGTATACAGTTACATTGTGTATTGTAGCTCCTCTGCATTAATAATAAAACTAATAAGGCATTTTCAAAGCGCCTTGCCAAAGGTTCTAGGCACCGACAATCTGCACTCTCATGTACACAATGGGCTGCCTACCTGGGTAGTGCCGACTGAAGAGCAGCCTGCCGGTGCTTCATTCAGGTGTTTCCCCATGTCATCCAGTCAATATTGTTCACTCAGTTTCCTTATTTCCTTCATTCTTTCAATATCTCATGCAGGGTCTATGCTATGTGTAACGTGTCATCCATACCAACAGCCAAACTGGCCTTCTCTTCCGAAAGTTGGTGACGGGATTTACATGTGTGCAAGATGTTATGCCTGTGTTCACACACGGAACCTCGGTTTATAGTCTCATTCGAAGAATTCTTTGGGAAATGGAGTCAGAACCAGTGTTAACTCTGAGGGAAAAATTCCCCTGTACCGAAACGGCCTGGCGGAGATTCGAACCCGCATCCCCAAGATTACCAGTTCAGCGCTCTACTAACTGAGCTATTCTGGCCCCCATTTCTTCCTGTGCTGCAGCCTCATGTATTTGTCTTTGTCTTACACAGTGCATGGTTGATATGCATTAAAAAAAAAAAATTCTTATCATTTTTCAGCTGGTGTGTACTGAATTAGTGTGATAGCAATAGACAAGTTAACACGTTAATCACAAGCTATTCCCAAAGTGCAAGCAGCTGAAAACCTACTTTGTGTCCAACCGACTATAGAAAAGTAGATTTACATGGCTCTTACTTCTGAACCACAAAATCAGTTGTTATGTATACACCATCTTGGAGATGACAAAACACAAATTCATTTCACATATTTGTCACCAAACATGAGAGGAAACCTAAAAAGGAAACACACACACAAACAAAAAACTGAACGACGGCACGCTCATGATGCCAAAGTAGTGATTGTGTTGTTCGGAATGCAGTATCCATGTGGCTTTTGTGGTGATGAAAGAGTAAATCGCTGATATTAAACAAGGCAAGATGGAAGACTTTTTTTTTTCATGATAAGAAGCAGTAGTTTGGCAAGATTGTAAAACGGCCTTCTCAAAAAATGGCCACAAAAAATAATATCATATCTCTAAATCTGGGCACTTGAAACTTGGCATGGCACAGGTTGTGTGTCTGATTAACAGGAAGTGAAAGACCATTCTCATTAACACAGTTTTAATGATGTACACTGTTGGAAGGTATAACGTATAGGTAGGCAAGATAATTAGGATGCTTATAATTTGAAGTCTTTGGCATAAACACGCAATCCTTAAAGATGAAACAAATATTTCTGCCCATGTTGAAGTCATAATTCAATACCAAAGGCAAGAAAATAACCCGTTTGCTGCATGTTCCCAAACCTCCAGCAACCCTTTTGTCATGCCACTGTGGAAAATCCCACAAGTCAGGAACCATACTGAGGCTGAGGCAATAGCTTGCTTAGAACTGCCCATCTGCCTGAATGATAAAAAGGAGCAGAAGAAATGGGGAAAAAAAATCCCAGAGAAATTGAATACACAAATTATATATTGAGCAAAACGGATATCTGTGCTCCTTTGCAGAGTTTTTCGGGTCACACGGACAGGGACCATAGTCTAATCCAGTTAGACTGACTGAGTCTGCAAATCGCCACCTTACCGTTACAACAATTCCATGTGTGTGTGTGTGTTATTTTTATTTTTATTTTTTTGCCGTTCACCTTGATGGAACTTCCAATGCCGTATTTGTGTTCTGCCATTCCTGTTCACTCTTCACACTGCCACAACCGGTTTCTCCCCATCACAGCCACACAATCGGAAATCCATTAGAGACACTGCGCAGCTGCCAACTCACTTCAACGGTGTTCAGTGGTGCCTGCTCTGATCCGACATACGCAGGACACCATTAGAATGGTTGGATTTTAGGTCCTCACAGCGTAAGCTTTTTTAGGGACAAGTTTGTCACCGCAGCAAGCTGCAGCATGGAGTCATTTGTCTCGGCAAGACTTGAAAGCTGGCGGGTTTGGTCGGAGTTGGCATCTGCAGTCAGGAGGAGAGACCCGGGGTAGATGGCGTTGTCAGGCAGGAGTCTGGGTGAAGTTCTTTCAGAAATGGTCGGCGTTAACATTCTGTCATGGTAGATTGTGATTATAAGGTCTTTAGGACCGCTGGGCGGTCGTCTGCATTGGAAACCATCAATTAAGCCCTCTATTTACAAGTGCTCCGTCATGGCGCTAGCATGCATGAGAGTCCCCCTCCAGAGTGCAGCACTACATCTATTCAATGACAACCGAAAGACCTTGACAATACCAACAACCTCGGAACCAGCCTACCAAGGTCATAGTCATGGAGAGGTAACTGAAATAGAGGTTACCATGACAGCTTGGCAAGAAGGTCCACATAAATTTGAACCTTTTTTTTCCCTTTTTTTAATGCCAATCGATGAGGATAGAGATGATAAAAAAATTATACTACGGCGTTGCATTCTGGTTTGAAAGTTTATATGACTGGGCCGTATTCTATACCTTGTTTCACGATACATCCCAGCATGTACCAGGTGCAAAAGTTATGACATGCGCAGTCAGCAGCACTTTCAGAGACGTGTCCCTGAAGCAGACGAAACATGCATGACTGTGTGGTTCCAGTCTCCCCGTCACAGCATGCAGCAAACAGCACGTCTGAGTGGAGCCAGTCCCTGTCCCACTGATAAACTTTTTCCAACATTTTGTTGAAAAGACGCAGACTGAAAGAGAACATCGGAGACAATGGAATGGGAAATCTGTTGTTAAGTTCACCCAACATGACATTCTGAATCAATACGTGTATATAGAAATATCAGTCACCTCACGCTGGTCTGAATGATTATGTACGATCTCTCTTGCAAATTTGAAAAAGAAAGGTTTATGAAAGAAGTGTCTCAGAAATGATGCAATCATTGCATTTAACCCCTTGACTGCTGGAACATTGACATAAGACAGAGAAAATCATGCCATATACACATGCTAACTGAAAAAAAAGGCTAGTTCTTGTTCCTTTTTCTTTTCTTACCTCAGTGAAACCTCACATTAATACTTAACTTCACTTATTTATTTATGAATTAAAGCATGGTGACAGGGCTTAATTCTAAATGCTGTTCTTAATTTTTTTTTACAAAAAGGAAAAAGAAAAAAGCTGATTACAGCCCATGGACAATATTGTGAACGTACTTGGTGGTTATTACGAAACTAATACTCGGTTCCGTTTTGTGATGCGCAATATACTTTGTCCATATCATTGGCAACAACTGTGTTTTGTCGCCTACGTGGCACTTAGCTTTGAATGATGGAATGTGCCCGTAAGCTCTTTAGCCTATATACCAAAGCTCTCAGGCATTTTTGAACAATGAGGAATGGCCTGACCAGCAGGGTCAGACTCATGTTGTGTTAAGAGGCTGACCCAGACAGTATCTCCGTGGGTGTATTCACTGTCGGCTCATCCTTCCTTGTCAGGGTCTGACAACTCTGCACAGGCAGACAGTAACACTGTGAGTGCATCCACTCTCTGCTCATGCATACTGATTAGGGTCATAGTCAGATATCGTCTCAAAATGAATCCTGGTGTTGGCCTTTGACCTGGAAATGACGCAGTCTATTTGTAAAAACTGTCCTTCAGCTGGATCCTGTTGCCGGATTGTTCCTTCTCTTCAGCTGCTGTGGGTTACACACTGACGCAGAATGTACGTTTGGACTGCTCGAGTAGCTGCGTAACAAAACCAAGTACCTACGTCATACAATTGAAGCAGTCGAGGGCTGTGAATTCAGCAGGCTTTGGGAAACGTTTTCCAGAACAACTGAGCAGCACAATGATAAAACAGAGAATTAGGAAGATGAAATGCACTGAGCAGCCGGCAGTTACTATGACCTCTGCAGAGATCTCTTTTCACAATCAACTGATAATCAGCCTGTGATGCACTGATAATCAGCCTGCGATGCTTCATAAAAGCACTATAACGGTCACGACACACACAAGCTACCTTATCCTTAATCTCCATTCAAAACTGCTCAGTGATCTTCATTTCAGCATTCAAACCTTGTTTTTTCATGTTACTCACAGTTACATTCAATATGTATGTATAACTAATCAAAACATGATCCATAATTCTGCATACAAAGCTGTTCAGTAAAGTCTCTCAAAGGCACTGCAAAGCTGTTCACATCTAAGTAAACGCGGATTAACAACGACATGCAACAGAGTAATTATAACTTCCCATGAACTGATATCACCATACAAGCAAGCATCAAATATTATATAAACAACAATATTAATAATATAAATAATATATATATATATATATATATATATATATATATATATATATTATCATCTTATCTCTTGTTGTACCGTTCTCTACCCATTGACACAATCTTGTAAAACAAGTTATGAGATTAAACTAGCTACAAACTTTGTTTCAAGCGTTTTCGTGTATCAGGATGGTTTTTGGTTTGCCACCGCCGACGTTATATAGCTGTGGCTACCCATGCGGTTGTTTGCACGTGGGGTTGGCTGCACGTTTTTTTGGGGGCTTTCAGGTTTTTGTTTGGTGTGTTCACTAACAACGATTTCCATTTATGCCTGCAGTTGTTTACTATTTCTGTTTGGTGTTTAAAGTTTCTAAGTGTGGTTGCATAGTATTAACCATTTTTCAGTTAAACATAGTTGGATGCTCAGATATATTGTAGCTTGTGCGCTTAGTTTCAGATATATTTGTCAGTCTTGTTTTATATTTTTCTTTATAAATGACTTTGTGGTTGCATATCTGTTTGAAGTGTTTCAGTGATCCCTATGTATGTTTCTTTTTCATTTCTGATGTCACAGTACCTGGTATACAATGTTGTTGTGAAGACATTTATTGTTTAGTGGGCACTGCTCCTTTCTGGTGCAATTGCAAGATTTCCTTTCTTCACCCTTCTTGCTGAGTTGATTTCATTTTGTTGGATGCGTCATTAGTTTTGAGGTGGGCAACATGAGTACGATAGTTTGACAGTGTTTTGTTAAATATTTTGGACAGTTTGTGTCTTCTTTGGAAATGAAGTGTTAGGATTTTGAAGAATTCTTTCCCTATGTTTGTTTTGAGTTTCCCGTCGTATGGGGTTATACCATATGATTTTTCTTTTCCTATTTTTCTTGCTTTTATTTTTGTTGTCTGGGTTGTATTGTAATTTGTAATTGTATCCACTGTTTGTAGTGCCTCCTGGTATTCTACTACTGCATTGTTAACACTCTCTCCTCATGACAGGTTTATAGTCTCTTGTTTATGCCATGGGGTATGGTCTTTAATATAGATGGTGGATGGTTACTTTTGTGTGATACATAAAGAGGTGTACGTTGGTTTCCTTTCATAGTTATATATGTGATTGTTGAGATCCAGTTTATGTCAAGTATTCACTACCTTTTTGTTTGCTTCAATGGCCCATCTTTAAGTTGTGGTTTTGAAGATTTGCATAGTTCTTTCTTCTTGTTTTCATGGTTCTTGATTGTTGGTTAGTGCAGCAAGACCATATATAAAATTTATTATCAGTCTTATCTTCTTGTTGTCCGTTCCTACTATTGAACTCACTTGTAATTTGGTTCAACTGCTCACAGCTTTACTGATGATGATCAATATGTTGATGTTCTGCTTACAGACAGGAATGAACGGCTATACTGGGCATAGTGAGGAAGCAGAAATATGTTGTTTTTTGTTGTTGTTTTTTCAGTGTAAAAAACAAAACAACAAACAGATGGATCATCAGACATACATGTATGCATACACTACACAAACACACACATCAACAACTATTTGAAAAAAAAAGAAAACTCTCATGCAACACTACACATGAACACTACTTTTAACGGTACATGTTAAACATGCATAGCATATACCAAACAATAATTGTCAGATGTGAACACTGACAAGATTTTCATACATATATCAAAAGAACAAGTCTGACGCCTCAGTATATGTGTTGGTGTGCTTGCATGTATGAAATCATGTATGTTCGTATGTGAGCCAGTATATAGTATACAAGTGAGTGAAGCTATTTACAGAAGCGACGAAAAATGTTTAAATGCATCAACAAGCCTGAAAGAGACATGCACAGTCATGCATATCTCTGAATTTATGCCAGAGAATGGAACCAGCAAAAAAACAGGAATGTTTGTATACAATTAGTCAAAGAGAGAGAGAGAGAGAGAGAGAGAGAGAAGAGAGAGAGAGAGAGAGACTGACAGACAGAGACAGAGAGAGACAAAAACAGAGAGAGAGAGAGAGAGAATAAGAGACTGACAGAGACAGAAAGACAAAAACAGAGAAGAAAAGAGAGAGAGAGAGAGAGAGAGAGAGAGAGAGAGAGAACTTGTCGAAACATATGTAAGCACAGAGAGGTCTTATATGATGTCAAGGATATATACTGTAGCTTTGGACAAACGTGACGTTGTTATGAAATAAACAATACTACTTGATATTTTGTCAATGCAGATAAAAAAATAATCTACGTATAACACACTCTGGTTCAAGTGGCCTTAGTCGTTCTCATGACATTATCTTCCCTGTAATTAGTGGTAATACATAAGACCAAACCTCGAATCCATTGCTCTGTATGTGCCCATATGCATGCCATGTATGAGTGTATCTATATGTGAGTGTGTGCGTGTGTGAGCATATGAATATGTGCATGCACATGTGTGTGTGTGTGTGTGTGTGTGTGTGTGTGTGTGTGTGTGTGTGTGTGTGTGTGTGCATGCATGAATGTATGCATGCGAGTCAATGTGTTCTTTCTTAAATTTATCATCTGTTCGCTAAAAGTGATTTTACATAAGTGGACCACAGGAACTGTATGATGTGTGTGTGTATAAGTACATGCAAGCTCACTAGCATAGGTGCGCATGTGTGCCGCTATGTGTATGCCCACATTAATGTTTGTGTGTGTTGTGTGTATATTATCTTTAAAAATTTCAGAAAAAACCATGGTGAAAGACAAAGGAATTTTAAAAACATTTTCTTTTTCTTCTAAAGTCTCAGACAAACTTGAATTCTGTGGCATCACCTTCATCATCCTCATCCTCATCGATCAGCATAAAGGTCATCTTGAATGCTGTGGCCCTTTAATGCCCTGCTCTCAAGGCTACCTCACTTTTGATCTCTTCTCCCTGTCTTTGCTTTTTGATGATGTTCAGGTCAGGGTCACAAGAAGTGGCAAATTCACAGAGACTGTCTCGCCTTGGTTAAAGGCTGTGTCAGGTCAACTGACTTTGGCTAGAACACCAAGGCTACATCAAAATGTTGTTATGCTCTGCATAGCTATGCGCGGATTGTCTTCAGTTGTGACAAGCTCCTAGCACAACATTATCAGTCTTCAAAAATCCCCCCGAAGTCGGAGTGTGGCTGCCCACGTGGCGGGGTAATAAAAAAAACGGTCACACACGTAATGCTCTCATCCCCAGCTGATGTATTTTTACCATAGTGTTCAAGTACTTCGGCTGTTTGGATGATTCCTGGAGCCTTTAAGCCAGGGTACGACGACAACAACAACAACAACACCACAGAGACTGCCATCAGTGGGAAGCTTAGCTGGTGATGCCCTGTGTATACTGGATCAGAGCAGGCACCACTGAACACCACAAAAGCCACTCAGCAGCAGAGCAGTGTCTCCTCCGGTGGGTTGCCTCATCATGACTGGACGTCGGCTGCTTCCCACGGATTGGTGCCAGGGCTGTGGTGGGACAAGCTGGGCTGTGGTTGTGGGCAAAGGGAGGGAATGAGCAGTGTGGGTGCAATACCACTGCAGTAGCATGGAAGATGAAAAAGCAAACAAAACAAAACGAAAACAAAACAGCAACAACAACAACAAGCTGACACCCAACAGGGCTCCCAAATGAACCTCCAGGGTTTCTCAGGGCTGTCACACTCAGATGTGAACGAATGGACACATTCTGAAAGAAGGTTGTATCCTGAAAGAGAAACAAACACCAAAAAAAAACAACAACAAGTGATGCCATGGTAACTAAACTATTCACAGCCTTAAGTCAGGTGAGACTAGGCTGTGCTACGAGTGCCAACCATTCCACTAAATCTATGGGTAAAAACAAACAGACAAACAAACAAAACGCATAAACAGTAACATGAAAAACTGACGGAAGATGAGAATAACATGATTTTCAACACTCCACCCAAGGCTATCCTGAAAGTGAGAATAATGTGATTTTCAAATGAGAATAATGTGATTTTCAACATTGCACGCTTGGCTATCTTAAAGAATGCATGCAAGCGGAAGGTTAAGGAACTTAGATCGTTGGTTCGTGAGAATGTACACAAGGCTCAGCTACCTAGTCTTGAGCTGAAATGGAATGTTGAGCCAGGATGAACATTGCAAAGAAAGATCGTTTCCTTGCAATTATGTCTCAACTGTTCCACAACCACACAGACAAACAGACAGACAGACAGACAGACAGACACATGACCAGACAGGCACATTTCCTCGCAATTTCTTAACAGTCCTTCAGAACTAGACAGAAAGTAGAGGGTGCAGCAGGTGGGCGGAAGGTAGAGGCTTGGGATAGGGGAGGGGAGTGGGTGGGAGAGGAGAGAGGAAAGGGAATAAGAATGGGGAGGGGTGTGTGAGAAAAGCTCAAGGGTAGGGGAATGGAACATGAACAGCAAACAGTTTCACCAGGGTGCACACTTTTTCACAGGTGAATCATAAGTACAGGTACGCACACGCACACACACACACACACACACACACACACAGGTGCATGTGCATACTGATGCACAACACACACACTGACAGAGAGGTATTTCCATTCAGCAGTGTTACGGTTACGGCTCACCAACAGACTAGTAGTGTTTCTCACAGCAGTCTCGGTCTTACCAGCAGTTGGTCATAAGCAATGCGTTTCTGTCCCTCAGGTATGACTATGGCCGAACCAGCCAGTGTCACGGTCCATCGTCAGGCACCAACACAGGCCGGCTGCTGTCGCAGAGCCAATACACTGCTTGGCGACGATTCTTTTCAATGAGTGTCTCGTTGCGCCATTTCACTCACAATCACTGAGAAATGTGCCAGAATGTTTCCCAGTCCTCCAAGGAAGATGGCAGAAACCACATCGAACCTGGATACATCACCACAAGTATATGCAGCACTGATATTCCTGATGCATGAAGAAGTCTGACATTCATATGTGTACAAGAACTCAAGCAGACACGTACATACATGATTTCACATCATTCTGTTTTTAGTCCAGCCAGCCATGGAAGCCATACCAGGGCTGCGAACTTGTCCGAATCATGTACAAATCAAAATGCCGAGACTTAAGTCCCAGACTGTACAAATCAAACTGCCAATACTAAAGTCCCAAACTACGTCATGTCCTGAAAGTAAAGGACTGACCTGGAACAAAGCTGATCAACAACCATGTTGAACTTTAACCCTATGCACCGCCCACATATGGGCAGCAGAATGACGCTTCGTTCAAAAAGTGCATTCCTTTGCAGGGCAGCAATGTCTAAGGGCACAGAAATGCCTAAAACCGTTCTTTTTGGTACTCTAAAACTACTTCTAATCGTTAGAATAGTGTCTATCCATTTCAAAATGGAGATTATCAAACTAGATAGGTAATCTAAAACTACTTCTAATCGTTAGAATAGTGTCTATCCATTTCAAAATGGAGATTATCAAACTAGATAGGTAATCTAGCACAAAGAAATGGTGGTGCGACCACAAACATTGCACATACACTGGGGAAGACTAGCTCCACATCATACCTTGAGCAAGAGTTAACTTTCATCATTGTCCTGCCTGATGAAGGCCACAGGGTCACAGCCTGTTATATCTGTTTTGTACCTTGTTTCTTCCCTAAGTTTTGTGGCTCAGTAATTCTGTTTTTTATTTGTTTACTGTTGACATCACTGCTTGTAAAGTGATACTGAATTACCCTTCATTCTCCATCAATCATTCACAGTGAGTTTACTGTGTGCAGTGCTCTATTACCCCATATTCTCTACTACTGATAATTCACAGCAAAATCACTAGTAAGGTAATGTTGCATATAACCGAGCCGAACACGCACCACGTTGAAGTCAACTGACATGTCTTTAAAACAAACAATGATAATACACCTAAAAACACAGGAAATTTTGTTGAAAATCTTTCTTCTGTAAATTCTTTGATCAGATGAAAAATGTTGATCTCTTTCAGAAATTCAAAGAACACACCAGGTGGAACATCTCTGAACAAGGTTTCATGGAGTTTGCTGTAAAATGTTTATGTCTCACATCATTCAAGTCCCAACACTTTAAAAGAATATGTTTCATTGTGAGTGTTGCCTGATATAGAATGCACCACGGAACTTCTTCACCTTTTAAAAAATAAGAGTGGATGTAAAAGGAGTAGCCTGTATGCAAACAGCACAAAACTGTTTTTTCTTTACGGCCGCCTTGGGAACATGGTAAAAACTCTTTCGGGTTTGGATGGATTTTGAACAATTTGTTATCCATCTGTGAGTTCTATTCCTCTTGCCAGAGGTCTCTGATGTAAGCCTGGGCTATGAGTTTCAGATCAGTGTGAGGGATAGACAATTCACTCAACACTTTCTTTGTGGCCCTCTTGGCAAGTTGATCAACCAACTCGTAGCCTCGAATGCCCACTTGGCTGGGAACCCAAGCGAAAACTCTGTCATGTCCTGCTTTTAATGTAGAATTGCCTTACCCTACCAGTCATTAACCGTGAGCTCACCATTTATGCTACTGAGTCATCCTTCACTAACTACCAGTCATCTAGAGTGAGTTAACAGTTTCACTGCTGAATCATGCTGTGGCTACACTAGCATGGAAAGGGTAATGTGAAGACAATCCAGACCAACAACAATAAAATGTGCCTGTAGAAACACACACAAACCAGCTGCCATCCGCAATCTGCGAATTCATTTCTACCTCATCAGAGCGCAAATTTTTGCAAGTGCTGAAGCTTACAGAGGGAACATCCTTCACCTTTTTGCAGCATCCCTCTTTCTCTGAATCTGTTACTCCCTTCCATTCCTCCATTTCCATCCAGCTCTCAAAGGTGCCAGTGTGGTCACCCTCCACCCCCCTCCCCTCCCCCAATCCCTTCTCCCCTCTCTCTCTCTTGGCAAGTGGATCTGTCTTTCTTCTGCATTTGTTTTGTACCTACCATCACATCTTTTGCCCCCTATGCCGGCTGCCTATAGAGTGATATATAACAGAGAAAATGTCACTCCTTCAATGTCCACAGATTTGATCAACAAGAGATTTTTAGCCTTGGAGGACAACTTCTCATGCACTGCAAACTGTTCACATCCTGCAAATGACTGGTAGTCAATGTAAAGTATTTCAGCACTAAAAACCCTTAAGTTGGTGTAAATGGCTGGTTCGTGTCGCAGAGTAACTCAGCACAACAGATGATGAACTCGCGGCAAATAATTCGGACAACAAATTCACTGTAAACGGTTGGTGCTCAATGCTGGGTGAAACCTAGACCGTAGGACTCGGAATAATCAACTTCACTGCTCTTTAAAATGTGGGTCCCACAGGATTCTTATAGCTGGACTGCCTTGTCAAAATGTTGACAGTCTCTTTGTTTACTCATATAATGCAGCATTTTCTTTTTGTGTGTGCACAGCATAGCTTTTTTGTGCCTGGCACAATTAAATTTTCATTGAAAAAATTCCCACTACATCGCTTTAAAAAATTTTTTTTTAGCTTGGCACAATTTGAATTTCATTGAAAAATTCCCACAGCGTAGCTTTTTGTGTGTGTGGCACAATCAAAATTTCATTGAAAAATTTTAAGTAGTTCCATGAAATATTTTGTTATGTCTCTCTGTGAGGGTCAGCACATTTACCCTTCTTCAACAATAACTACCACAGCTTCAATAACAACAACCAACATCAGCAATGAAAAATCAACATAGCTATCAACATCAACAATGATAATCTGCATCAACAATGACAACCTACATGGACAATAGCAATCAATATCAACAGTAACGATCAGCATCAACAATAACAGTAAACAATCAGCATCAACAATATAGGTAACAATCAGCATCAGCAATCATAAAAAAAACAAAAAAACAATCAGCATCAGCAACACCAATCAGCATCAAACGCAATAATATCAATAACCATCATTAACCACTAATGAAATTACATCAAACACAAAGAAACACCCAACAATAATCAGTAGAAACAATCTACAATAACATCAGCATCAAGAACAACATAACATAAGGCATCAACAACAACAACTGCATCATGAGCAAAACCAAATCGCGAAGTGTTGTGACTTTTGGACTTGATTCGTTGAGGACAGTCAGAAATAAACAAACAAAAAGAACAAAACACAAAGCAAAATCCTGCATCCCATTGCCACTTCCCCCTCACACACACATCTACACACAAACACTAAGAAAAATAAATCATATGAAAAAAAGAAAAAAAGAATTCTTCTGATTGATGAAATTCACAAGTGGGATGTACATTTTCCCTTGACGCCCAGATTTGAACACACATCTGGAAACAAATCTGGAATGTAGCAGTTTTGGAATATTTTGAAGCAAAACATGAAGTGAAGTAAAACGGAGGTTAGGCTCCTGACCGGTGATATGTACTGCCATGAAAGATGCCATAATTTCCTATTCACATGTACTGATGAAGCACAAATTACATCCTTTTGTAAATGCTGTAAGTGTAACAGGCAATGATTAGATACAATGTCACAATTCACGCATAATTTGTTTTGCTCTCATGCTCTATATCTTTGTCTACTGATAACATTTTCTTAGATTTGACAAGAAATTGGCGTACATCAATGATTTGATACTTTTGATTTCTAGTACAAGGCGACAACAAGGAAGTACGTAACGAAAGAGAAACAACTTATGTCTCTAGTTACACACAGTGACACACACACACACACACACACACAATTAAGTAGTGGGAGAAAACAAGTGCAGGCTGGCTAACAATTCTTCAGTCATTAAAGTAATGACTTGGCAAAGATTTGAACTTTAAGAAGAAAAAAATTATAAATAACAAGAAACCTTTCACTAGCTGCCTGAGACTAGCGAGAGAACCATCATAAACCCTCTTTAAGGCAGATCTATTTGTATTGCCTGTTCCTAGGCCTTTCGTCCGCTGGATCGGACTCATCAGGGAGACACGGCTGATTGCATCTGCGCTCCTGGTGTCAAATAGAGACACACCACAGTCCATAATTTTGTGGTGTTCTCACCACCAAGGATTAAAAAAAGAGGAATCCAACAGCACCCTCAAAGCAGCCAGCGAAGGATAGTAAATGGAATAAAACGAAAGTGTGGAGAGGAAAAAAGTTGCTGAAAAACTAAAAGCATTATGCAAACAGTATAAAATGTAAGGACAATCTTTAAGCCTATGCTTGAGGACCCATTCAAGGATGCAAGGGAGATCAAAAGATATGGAACAGTCTGAGTGGTCAGCTCTGCTGTTCAATAACTCAAGCATTATCAGTGGCTAAGAATTGTGCAGAACAGCCTTTACATGGATTGCCTAAGAGCTGCAATCTCCCACTGATTGACCAAACAAAATAATGCTGAACAATTATGTAGTGGGGGAAAACAAGTGCAGACTAACAATTCTTCAGTCATTAAATTAATGACTTGGCAAAGATTTGAACTTTTAGAAAAAAAAAAGAAGGAAATATTTTATAAATAACGAGAAACATACACACACAGACACAGACACACACACATACAGTGATACACACACACACACACACACAGAGGCAAATACACACAATTAGTATCTAAATGTATTCCATTTGAAACACAACATTCAATGTAAAATAGAAAAAAAGATTTTTTTTTTTTAAAGGTAGAAATTACTGTGGATTTTTTAAGAACCAATGACTGACTGACTACGGATCAGATTTGGCTTGAATGGCTAGTGACATCTGGGGAATACTTACCATCATATACAATTAACTTGATATAAATCAGCTAAACTCACTTGGTAGCACAATGTTTACAGTGTCACATCATCATTGTCTGGTTAAAACAACACAGTCTATATAAAAAAGGTCCATTAAGAAATAACTAAAGACATATGAAATACATTGTAAAAGCACTGAAAGAATCATTAATTAGTCATTTCTTAGCAGTTATCAGATAAAGCCAACATGGATCTAGACAATGTTCATTTTGCACGATGTACAGAAAACGTTATCATAGTACCGTGCATTGTGTCTCATTATTGACATTATCTAGCAGTACAGTATCACACTCAAAACAACAAGAACAGAGAACCACCTTCACTCTTTTCTATTACAGTTCAAACTCTTTCAAATGTGACAAAAACCAGTAACAACAGACCCAACGCATGGCAAATGTTACAAATCAAATACTTTGGACTTTAACAATCCTGAGGGTGGCCATGCGCCCTGATATGCATTCAAACCATCAGCTCTTGCATATTTATTTGTTCTTCCTGTTGGAAATGTTCGTTTGTGTGGTGTGTGTGTGTGTTTTAAATGTTATCCATGCCCCCATCTTCTGCCTCCCAGAAAAGTCCTGTGCTTTAAAATGTAGAGGAATCAATGAACAAACAAATCTCAAAGTTTAAGCCTTCTGTATGAAGTGTCTGTGAGTGCACTCATAAATGCGATCCCGTAATAGATATGTGTGCATGTCCACCCATACTGTACAGAAACAGGTATTCATTTTTCTGCATGTGTGTATAAGAAAGAAGCATGGGTAAGAGCACACCCACATCATTTAGAAACGAATATTCATTACATGACCTGTATAACATTCATGGGTGTATGCACACTCAGGTAGCAAAAAAAAAAACCCACAATTTTTTTTGCCTCACACAGAGAAAAAGGTTAATGTACGATTAAGTTAAAAACACAGTTTTTATTCTAACAGTCACCTGATTAGATACTCAACACTGCGAGGGACTCAACACTAACTCAGTTGGCATCATCTATGATTTGGAAGCCTAAGTTGGACTTGAAGAGTATCAATTGATTTTGTCTTAGTAAACTAGAAACATCAAAAAAATTAAGAAACATACACACACACACTTAAAAACACAGAATACACAAAGATACCTGGTTATGAAAAAGTTATAAAGACATAGTCAGACACTGGATATCACTCATAAAGAAGGCTTTCCAATCACACCGAAACGTTTGTATTAAAAGAATATCAACGAGGGACTACTTTCTGCTTCCAAGAAAATTCTTGAGAAACATTAAAAAATCAGTCGAACTGTCAAAGTACATTTGTAGAAAACCACAAACTATAAGCAAGTACTCAGGGACAGGAAGCAGCTATGTGTGTGAATAAAAAAGCAAATAATGTTAAAGCCACTGGGGAAACATTAAATACATCCAAAAAGTATATTTGTAAAACATTACTTAGCAAATCATCTAAAGAGCTTAGCATTTCAACAGAGAAAACAGTATAAAGCTATAATACAAACATTTCGATCACCACTTGAACAAACAGTGCTTCAAAAGAACGCGGCAAGAAACATACTTTTCAAAGAGTCATTCTTCATTTGTACAATCAACACGTCATATAAAACTGAGATATAGCAATAATCTAGACCTTCCAAGGCGACTGCTGTATGGAGAGCTTCTGCACGGCAAGAGAAACCAAGGACGCCCAAAGAAACGGTACAAGGACTCGGTCAAATCAAACCTCCAGTGGTGCGAACTCAAACCAAAAGAACTAGAGGAGTGCGCCAGTGACCGACCTCTGTGGCGGGCCACAATTCACAAAGCCGCTACCAACTTCGAAAGTACTCGACGCCAAAAGCTGACTGCCGCCAGGGATCAACGCCACAGAGCAGCAGCAGCAGTGATCACGACAACGGACTTCCAGTGCCCCCACTGTTCCAGACTCTGCGCCTCCAGATTGGGGCTGCAGAGCCACCTCCGCGTACATCAATGAGCTGCAGAAACGCTAACGTCATCTTCGGATCCGAAGGACTACCATCATCAGACCTTCCAAATGCGTAACTTTTAAAACAGTCACATTCCCAGGTATATTTCCCAAAAAATGAATCCTCAATGTGTTAAAAAATCAAAACATAAATTGTCATTGAACATTCTAGTTTTGCTCAAATGATGGGTTTTAGCATCAAAATGGCATATCTAAAATTTGCATTCTTTCCACAAATCATATGGAAAATTTTTTTTGTTGAAAAATCAATAAACTTACTTTGGATGCTGTGTACATATGTAGTGTGAGGATGTAAGTGTGTAAGTGTATGTGTGTGCGTACATGTGTATCCATTATGGCCGGTAACAGTTGTAATCACAATGGCACCCTGGACAGCGCAGACTTCCGTAAAGGTCAAATCCATACTGGAACTTTCCTGTGGTCCAGATCTGCACCAGAATGTTTTTTGTTTTTTTTCTAGGGAAAAAGTGTGTTGAATTTAAAATGGAAGAAAATAATATGATCGAGACAGGCTTTCATTTTCTATCATTTTCTCATTCCAAACTTCTGTGAGTGAATCATTTCATGAGTTACAACAAAATCATCTTCCTGTCAGGGGAAGTAATAGCAGGTTAAGAACAGGAGTTACTTCCCATGCACACCTGTTTATATAAAAGTATATGCAAACTACAAAGTGTCAACATTTACGCCCCCCCCCCCCCCCCCCCCCCCCCCCCCAAAAAAAAATCTTTCTCTTTCATGAAATTCTATCATTTGATAGACAGTTATAAAGTTGTGAACAGGAAAATCGCAGTGTTCATGGCAGGTGGAAAATTTGACAAAAATCTTGCTGCACAGATTCTGGATCCGCAATCTGATCCAGATCCACATCCCGATTTAATGCGTTCATCTCTACATCTCATTCATTCTTTCCGTTCAATGTCATTAAAACTGCTTCATTAGGTTTTGCAGACAGAGACAAACCAACAAGCCAATGGACCATGGGAAAACATGTAACCTCCACGGCAGACGCAACAGCCGCACTGAATGAAATGGTGAAATTACAGTGTAAGTGAAATCAACCAACCTCAATCAAAAGTGAGCTGTAACGGTGCCGCCAGAAAGCTAAACTTTTGGAGGCATGAATCAATGTCATTAGCACTTTGAATGAACACACACACGCACGCACACACGCACGCGCGTGCGCGTGCGCACGCACGCACACACACACACACACACACAACACCACACACACACACACACACACCACACACACACACACACCCTCTCTCTCTCTCTACAATGACAACAACAAAAGCAATTCTTGCTAACACATGAGGGTGATTCTACAATTCAACAGAAAAGTATGATGTTCCCCATTGTAAACAATGCCCTGCACTAGTTCACCATGCTCAGAACATTCCCATTTAAGAACCAGTGTTCAGATTAGCAGTGGCAGCACAGCTAATGCAGGGCATAAGCAGAGGCCTCAGCAGATCTATCCTGGACGACACACACATTCACGTATCATTGTGGCCGAACACCCTTTTTACATCCAGGTGGCAAAACGGCCACTTTGAGACTGACTTCATACAAACACTGATGCCTCAGGCAAACGATTCTACTGAAGAAAAAAAGAGAGAACAAAACTTTGAAGATATCACAAGACCTTTCATTCTACATCTTTCGTTCTCATTTCTTAAATAAACATCGGTCTAGCTGTCATAAAACTCTCATGCACAGAAAACAAAACCACTACAATGTGACAGCAAAAGTTATGACTGTGACACACACACACACACACACACACACACACACACACACACACACAACACACACACACACACACATACGCACACACACACACAAAACAAGAAACGAAAAGAATAATGGCAAACTAAAAGCTAATCAACAAATAAAGAAGCAAGCAAAACGCAGAAAAGAAGTAAATAATAAGAAATTCATTGTGAAATTCATTGGTAATAAAACCATTTTTTTGTTTTCAATGACAAAGGGTCTCTTTAACGAATATGAACATGTCACACACCCAACCTGAGACACTAACACTACAATTAACAATACTATGCTAACACCAGTTTCACACCAATCATTTTCAGTAAACAAGGCTGCATTGTTTCGCTGCAACAAACAAAACCATTGTGTACAGGAAAAGCATCAACTCCAATAACCACTATTCATCAAGGCAGACCACCTGATTTGGGGAAATAAGTTTGCTCACACTTAGGAACTGCTTTGGTAAACGGTATTCATTAGTAACTTCAGAGTATTTTCCTTTTGACTTCTTTACTTTTCAATGACCAGGAATGGATGCTTTCATTCAATAAGCTAGTGAAGACGGAACATTGATATCTTTGGGAACAAACTGTTGACTTCTAATTTCCTATGCATAAAACAAAAAGTGCCTGATTCTGAAAGTGATGAAAGCTGGTAACATATGAAAATACCTGCAAAGTTTGAGGCTGTGGAAATCCCGGCAAGTTTACTTGATGGCAAGAAAAAAACATTTTCACACACACACATATACA
>CM031599.1:34979177-34986677 GCA_018398815.1 Conus ventricosus | reverse complement strand
AATGATATACTACACTGGCTCATCCTGAATCAAGTCAAGTATGTCTACACTGGTGTTTGCATGTCCTAAGTAATGAGCAGACAAACATTCAGTCCTCTCTGCCCCTTACTGAAAGCTCGTGTGTTGATGCTGATGTACTCTAAGTAAGCATCATCAACAAACTTTGACACAACTTCATAAAGAATGACGTCATATTCTGATTTATCACATATAACATCTGCAGTTAACTAAATGATGCATCCACTTACAATTTTTTCCCATATTTAGTGCCTAATTTCTACCACTTTGGAAACAACATTAAAAAATGATGTATTTGTAATGTATGTGTGGGGGATGTGTGTGTGTGTGTGTGTGTGTGTGTGTGTGTGTGTGTGTGTGTGTGTGTGTGGTGTGTGAGTGCGTGCGTGCGTGCGTGCGTGCGTGCGTGCGTGCGTGCGTGCGCGCGCGCGCGTGCGTGCGTGTGTGTGAGGGAGAAAGAGAGAGAGAGAGAGAGAGGGAGACAGTGAGACAGTGTGTGTGTTTACAACTGTGCGTATGTGCATGTGTGTGCTGGAGTGTGTGTTAATGTGTGTACAACAATAAGACTGGTTCCTTTGTGTTTTAAATATGGCTTGACTTGGTTGCATCACCATAACTGTCGAACGCATCCTGTCTTACTTAACTACATTTGGCAGGATCTCCATGCGGCCTCTCCTTGTTCTTCTTTACATATTCATGCTTATATCTGTACCTCAGCTATGTAGAAATCACATTAAATGGTTGGATCTTGATAGAGTGTAACATAACAGTTGTTACAAAAAACATCACTGAACATCCTTTTATCACTGTATAAAGCAATAATCATTACTGAAAATAAATTTTTCAGAAGAAAAAAATTGTTGAAAATAGTAATCACAGATTTACAGCTTTCACCATGGGCGCCATCTCCACACTGGCGATGGCTGGAAAGGGATCATCACTATTTCTTATTCTGCCAAATTTGTTTACACTAGCTCCTGTAATGGCAGAGAAAATGACAACACTAAAATGTATCCTGAATACCCACACAAACGCATGGATAACAGAAACTGGATAATCACATATCCGTAGACCCAGTTTGGTGCACAAGTAAATCATAAGTGGCATACACATCTGCACCTTTTTCTCCATTTGAACAGTTTCATACAAACTCAGCACACGCGCGCATGCGCGCGCACACACACAACACACACACACACAAATTTGAGAAGCAGGCCATCAACGATGCAACTGCACTGTTACCTTTGTCGCAAGAATCGTAGAGGAAGTTTTCATTCATCCCTTCGGAACTCGCCTCTCTGCTTCTCGTGTCAGCATAGTGAATGGCACTAGCCCCCTGCATCCACAGTTCCGAAGACACGTGGCACAGCGACTGCACCCAGTCCTTCTTTTCATTCACGCTTTCAAACTGGAAGTGGTGCTTCTCCTTTTTGATGGACAGATTGAAGTAAGGCTCCTGCTGCTGGTAACTCTTTCGGAAAACTTGAGGTTCTCCAGCTCAAGGACATGCACTGCCGATGCCTCATCTTCCTCGGAATAGAGTTCGATGCGGGGTAGGTGTCTGCCCTTGGCATCGTAGAGAACTCCCCACTCACCTGGCAAATGCTTGTGCTGGAAAGAGGATCGATGGGAAGTGGATGATGAGAAAATGTTGCTAAACGATGCATAATTAGCTGATTTTTACTGAGATTTTACAGAAGAATTTTTTTTTAAACAATTAGAAGATGCATCTTAAAGGGTTGTGTGATCGAAAGATTTTTTTTTAAACATGGAGACTGCCCAGATATAGCCCTCTGCAGTCGGCTAGGTTATCAGCCACATTACCTCACCTTACCTGAACTGCCCACAGAAACTTATACTGGATGGTATCCTGTGAGAACTTTTATCAGACCAGTCAGTACTGCACAATAGCAGAGAATCTTGCTGTTCAGTATTCTCTGTCATGATGTGGCATATACAGGAAAAAAATGACACTTTCATTCGCCTGTACCTGAAAAAAGAGACTGGAATAACAGTTGAATTGGATTTATATAAGCCCTTGCCCACTATACCAGTCTAAAAGAACTTGAAACTAATGGAAGTTTATAAATTACTGATTACAATATGCACAACTTAAATCAAACTGAAGTGCTAAGAATGTAGCATGATCTACAAGACGTTCTGATTTGAAGAGAACTTTGTTTTCGAGCAGAGACAGTATTATGGTATTTAAAAAACAACAACAAAAACAAACATAAACATACATATACGAGTCTGATCCAGCGGATGAAAGGCATCGGAGCAGGCAACATGAATGGCTCTGTCTTCAGAATGGGTTACGATGGTCCCCATAAGTTGCTAGCAAACGATTTTCTATTACAATACATTTCCCTGATTTTTCATTCTCATTTTCTTTCTCCCCCCCCCCCCCCCCTTTCCCCCCTCCCATGTTTGAATCTTTGCCAAGTCATTAATGAAATGATGGAGGAATTGTTACCCTGCACTTTTTTCCCCCCACCACTACATTGTTCAACATATCATTGTTTCGTCAATCAATGGGGGATTGCATCTCTTAGTAGGAGGTCAGAGTAAAGGCTGTTCTGCACAATTCCCAGCTTCTGTCAGCACTTATATGACTGACAATGCTTGGATTGTTCAACAGTGGAGCTGACCACTCTGTTGATACTTTCTCACCTTCCTTGCATCCTTAAATGGATCCTCAAGCATAGGCTCAAAAATTTACCCTTATATATTTGATACAGTTTGCATAATGATTTCAGTTTTTTAGCTATTTATTTCCTTACCACACATTTTCTTTGTTTCACTTTTCTTACCCTTCTCTGTTTTGGGGTGCTGTTGAGTTCTCTTTTTGATACCTTGGTGGCGAGTGTAGACTGTGGTATATCTCCATTTGATGCCAAGTGAGCATAGACACAGTCACCGTGCCTCCCTGATGAGTCCGATCCAGCAATGAAAGGCCTCAGAGCAGGCAATATGAATGGATCTGTCTTCAGAATGGGTTATGATGGTCCTCATAAGCTGCTAGCAAAAGATATTACATTTATAATATATTTCCCTAATTTTTCATTCCGATTTTTTTTTCTTCCCACATCTTTCGCCCTTTTTTCCATTTGAATCTTTGTCAAGTCATTAATATAATGATAACATATGAATTGCTAGCCTGCACTTGTTTCCCACACTATCAAATTGTTCTCTCATCTCTCTAAATATATATATATATATATATATAGAATGCTGAACAATTAAGTAGTGGGGGAAAACAAGTGCAGGTTAACAATTCTTCAGTTGTTATAGTAATGACTTGGCAAAGAACTTCAAAGAAAAAAAAAAAAATTGAAGATGAAGAAAATGAGTGGAATATATATAAATATGAGAAGCCCTTCACTAGCTGCCTGAGGAATCATCGTAAATCCCTCTTGAAAGCACATTATTTGTATTGCCTGCTCCTAGGCCTTTCCTCCGCTGGATCGACTCATCAGGAGACACGGCTGATTATGTCAGTGCTCATGGTGTCAAATAGAGACACACCACAGTCCATAATTCTGTGCCAGTGTGGTGTTCTCACCACCAAGGGTTCAAAAAAGAATCCAACAGCACCCTCAAAGTAGCCAGCGAAAGGTAATAAATGGAACAAAACACAAGTGTGGAGATGAAAAAAGTTGCTGAAAAACTAAAAGCATTATTCAAACAATATAAAAATATAGGGGACAATCTTTGAGCCTATGCTTGAGGATCCATTCAAGGATGCAAGGGAGATCAAAAGATATGGAACAGTCTGAGTGGTCAGCTCTGCTGTTCAATAACCCAAGCATTGTGAGTGGCTAAGAATTGTACAGAACAACCTTTACTTGGATCTCCTAAGAGATGCAATCTCCCACTGATTGACCAAACAACAGAATGCTAAACAATTAAGTAGGGGGGGAAAACAAGTGCGGTTAAAAATTTTTCAGTCTTATAGTAATGAAATTGGCTATAATAATAACTAAAAAAATTAACGGGGTGACACCCTATGTCCCCTTTTTTGCGGTCGGCGGGGCATAAGCAACATTATTTTATCTTATCCAACTAATAAAAAATTCCAAAGGATAAGTACCGACACCATTCCGCAACTTACAGAGCAGCTTGGTTTTGCAATGACTGCAAAAATACGAGTTAGGCAAATTATCCCCACGCAGATATGAATGCTTATCTCCCCCTTTTTTTCTTCAATCAAAGACATAAGAGCAAGCTTTGTTTATAATTGAAATATATTATAAAATATATAAAACCTTAAACTGTTTTTTTGCCTTTATTTTTTTTATATTGGGGGTTTTTAATGAAATTTTGTAAAAAGGGGTTTATCACACACAAATGGCACTTCCATGTATGTTTCAAACGATGTTAAAAAACCGTTTTTCTTGACATATTGTCCGATTTGGAGTTTGCATGGACACAGGCTTTAGCCCATGAGGAAAAAAATACCAGTTTCAAAAGTGAAAAGGGTTTAAAAACCATTAAAACCGTTATTTGCCTTTATTTCTTATCTCACAAAGCATTTGGCCGTTTTAAATAACGGTTTGGAAAACGGGGTCGTTTATATGCTTCGCTCTTTGTTTTCTTCCTGAATTGAATCTCAACTGTGACCCAGTTACTGTAAGCAGATACAGAGGGGGTTTAAAAGTCTTTGCCCCACCCCACACCCCTTCCCCCCTCCACCTCCCCCTTTTTCCTTCCCCCCCCCCCCAATTCCCTTCCTCAAATTATGACCTCAAGTATTTCAAAACTCACAACCACTACCCACATGCAAAGCTTTGGGCAGGGGGCCCTCTACCACTCACATAAAAAGCAAACGAACAAGGAACCTTATAACTGAAACTTAAATGACGCACACGTAGTTTTATTACACGGGATCTGTAGTGCAAACTTTTTTTTTTTTTTTAAAAGATGGCAATATACAAACCAAAGTCTACTCAGGCATAACACACACAGATACACACACACATTACTTTTTCAAAATTTCTTTTACATCCATGCAAACCACACACAACACAACCATACCACAGACACAGACACGACGACACACACACCCCAACACACAGGAACACAACTCACTCACTTTTGCATAACAATATGCTTATTGAGTGTTTGGGGGTTACTATTCAACATACAAATAACTCTGCGCGACTATCTGGGGCAAAAAGTATGGTTTTAAAATGAGCATTTTCTGTCTGGTTTTTGTTTGAAGAAACATATTTACTGCAAATCCACATGTCTGTTTTGTGTACGTAAAACAGTTCCCTTTTGTGTACCCATTTTTATCCCTTTTGTTTTTTAGAAAATGCAGCACCTCTTTCATTTTCCTGAAAAGGGGGGGGGACATGTCCCTACACCCGAATAATTTTTTTCCCTTTAATAAAAAAAAAATGAAATAAAAAAGGTGGGGCCTTTATAACAAACAAAAAAAAAAAAAACAAAAAAAACCAAGCATTTGAACATGATCACTTTAAATAACAGTGGGATGGGGAATGAAACTAAAAGGGGATTGGGGAAGGTTTACCCTTTTTTGACATAGGGCCATGAGTGGATGGATGAGTTTGGGGACATTGGTTGAAAAGAAGGGGACCAAAAGGGAGATGGACAGGGAAGTTGATAGTTGGGGTGGGGGGAGGGGGAGGGGGGGGGTGGAAGGGGAGGGATTGTTGGAAGATTTTGATCCAGGACCTAAAACCTTCAACTGAGGATGATCTTACTTCTCAGAAGCTCAACTTGCATTAAAAACAAAGCAAACACCTGTATATTTATATTTCTAAAAAGGTGATGACAAGTCATCTGGTGGGTATGGAGAGTAGATCCTGAAAACCTTAGGGACTGGGATTGGTCTGTGTGGAGTGTTAACGTTAATGTTCCTTGACTTGGAATTTGTTAAAAAATAAAAATAAAAAGAAGAAGAAAGAAATTACAATCTCAAAACAGATCTCTGATCTTTGACTGGATCCAGTGCACCTCTTCTACAGCAAGGTGTTTTATTTTCATTTTGAAAAGATTAAGACAGTTTCTTTTTATTTAGCCAAGATTAAGACAGTTTGCCCTTATCTGCCTTTTGTTTTTGCATTGCAAACACCAGAGAATCTATGACAGTGCTAGCCTATTGTTTGCATGTCCATCTGTCCTTGATACTAGATAGTGTTCAGTAGGTTATTACCCCTGTTGGTTTGTTGACTAGTTACTGGTGCTAACAATTTGTGTATCCTCTCATTATACTTGTGAATCTTGGTAATTCTGGCCTGCACGTGCTCGCACAGTATGTGTATGCCTCTGTGTATATGTGTGTGGTGTGTGTGTGTGTGTGTGTGTGTGTGTGTGTGTGTGTGTGTGTTGCGTGTGTGTGTGTACTGACATTCATATTGTTCTGGCTGTCCACAGCAAAAATATTGTAACGACCATTGAAAATGGTAGCTTCATGAAGATTATACCATATGAAATAACAACTGAGTTTCAAAAGGTTGTGTCTCCATGCACACAACTTAATAACTGAGTTATGTTCTGGAATAATGGACTATAACAAAGTTGAACCCAGAAACAATGTTGCATTTAGGAAAGAAATAACATATAAACTACAATACAGTCCAGGTTAATAGCTGTGATCTTGTTTATTTGTCTGTTTGTTTTTTAAACTGTAATCATCATCATCATCATCCAGCTGGGCGGCCCCAATCAACTAGTTGATTACCATGCCATACTATGGAGGTTGTGCTGAGATGGAAAGCCAATGCAGGAAGATAAAGACCTACGACAGTGGAGAAACATAAAAACTGGGGAGTCCTACTCTATGTCAGTATGTGGGTTTTATCAGCAGACTACTGTAATTTTCGCTCTTCATCTGGAAACAAGTTCCAGACTAGCTGATCCTGGTTCGCCCTAATAGTGAAACAGGCCCAAAAATAACTTTTAGAAATCACAATTTTACTAGGGAAAAAATGGGATGGGGTGGCGACCTAATTCTACCTACACTAACTATTTCTTAGTTTTTAGCTTTATGGGACCCTTGACATGTGAGTGTCAAGGGTTCCAGTCTTCATCTCCGTCTTTGGCAGGTTGTTCCAGTCCCGGATGGTGTTTGGAAGGAATGCTGTTCGGTACTGTGTCCTACACTGCATTAGGCTGAGTTGCTACTTGTGTCCCCTTCTCTCTGTGTGTGTATTTAACATAGTTGAACCCAGAAACCTATAACAAATGAGGCAGATGTTGCATCTTTGCACTTGGTGTTAATTTTCTTTTCATGATTACTGTTGCTATGACAGCTTAAAAAAAGTCATTTTGTTTACCCTTTTTTTTTTTTCATTTCTGAGTAAGTTCACATTACGTTTACAGACATTGAAACCCCCCCCCCCCCCCCCTCACACACACACACACGCACACACACAATCACTGAATCAGCGATGATCATGATGCGCTATTGGATGAAAACAGAACCAAGAAGTAACAAACACAAGCAACAACATA
>CM031599.1:34961677-34974177 GCA_018398815.1 Conus ventricosus | reverse complement strand
TTTTAAAGTGCCTTGCCAAATGTTCTTGGCTTGATAATCCACATTCTCGTGTACACAATGGGCTGCCTACCTGGGTAGTGCCGACTGAAGAGCTGTCTGGCGGCGCTTCGTTCAGTTGTTAACTGTGTCATCTACTGATCTAGTCAATATCGTTCACTCACTTTCCTTATTTCCTACATTCATTCAATTTCTCACGCAGGGTGCGTGCTATGTATATAACGTGTCATCCATACCAACAGCTAAACTGGCCTTCTCTTCCAAATGTTGGTGATGGGATTTTATGTGCGTGCAAGATGTTAATGCATGCGTTCACACATGGAACCTTGGTTTATAGTCTCATTCAAAGGACTCTTTGGAAACGGAATCAGAATGAATGTTAACTCCAAGGAAAAAATCCCCTTGTATAGAAACGGCCAGACGGAGATTTGAACCCGCAACCCCAAGATCACCAAGATTAAGAGTCTAGCGCTCTACCAACTGAGCTATTCCGGCTCTTGTGTGTGGTGTGTGTGTGTGTGTGTGTGTGTGTGTGTGTGTGTGTGTGTGTGGTGTGTATGTGTGTGTGTGTGTCTGTGTCTGTGTGTGTCTGTTTGTGTAACTGTAAGAGAGAGAGAAAGAAAGAAGAGAGAGAGGTATTACAAAGAAAAATAGGAATGTTGAAATACTGTTGCTGTTCAATGTCTCTACAGCTGCAGCACATCAAGAAACGTCTGATGAAGGAGGATGAAGGGTCTGGGAGCGGTGCAGCGGAAAGCAGCGACAACAACAATGCCCATGACGACAAAGAAGAGGAAGAAGAGGAGGAGGAGGAGGACATTGGACCCAATGCTTACATCAGTCTTCTGGACCAGCACAGTGAACTGAAGAAGAAGGCAGAAGGTCATTTGAATTTACTTTTTTTTAATTTGTAATTCATCAGTGGAAGTCGCAGATTTCATGGAAGTGTGCTCTGTGTGTGTGTGTATGTGTGTGTGTGTGTGTGTGTGTGTGTGTGTGTGTGTGTGTGTGTGTGTGTGTGTGTTTGAGAGAGAGAGAGAGTGTATGTGTTTGAGTGTGTGTGTGTTTGTGTGTATGTGTGTGTAAGAGAGAGAGAGAGGTTATTTATGCTCATAAAAATGAAAGCTTCAGCATGATAGTTATTACACATTGATCTGCACCTCAGGTAGTGTGACACTTCTTTTATTGTTAATGTTCTAAAGGCACTAAACAAAAGACTGCTGCATCCCTGAAACTTAAAATTTTTTGTGAAGATGGATTATGTTTTGCGTGTATGCATCAGTTGAATCGTCAGTGCGTTATCACGTCCAAGTCTGACCTTTGCGTGAAAAAGAAGCCATGCATACACCTGGCACAGTAAAACAAGAGAGTGAGTTGTTCTCCTTAGCCGCTCGAAAGCTTGTTGTAGCTGTGATGATGTCTTTACAGCAAAAATCAAACTGGTGCAATGAGATCCAATCACATATCCACTTATCTGTGGGGTTCCCGTTTCTGTATGAAGACATATACATTTCAGTATGAAAAGTGGGAGTTTACTAAAAACAAAAAACACACACACATTGAAGGGAGACATTAATCGCGGAAGAATTTAAAAATAGCACTGGTTGCGTTTGGGGTATGCTGGCAGACGACACTGACGTCACGAAATGGCTTGTAAAGTTCCAGAGAGAATAGGTAGTCACCGTTTTGTCTAGGCTGTTGAATATATTGCTGGCATGCTCTGATGTAGTGCATTGATCAATGCAAAAGTGAAAGAGACTTTTTTTTTTTTAATAAATCTTTTTAATCCCTTCAGCAAGATCATCATGAACATGTATATGAACACATGATAAATCATATGAAACAATCAAAAAATTCCTCACACATTCAGTCACTGTCTACAACATACATTTGTTTAAACAATTGGCTTATGATGTACATAATAATTCAAATTTGTATCGAATAATTTGTGCCGTTAATTATGTTATAAACTGCTTATTTGTCTAAGACTGAATAAAGAATTTCATACCTCACAATCAAGTGATCTGTGAGTGAATGAAAGAAAATACAGTTTCAGTAATGTATGTATGTTTCATATGCTCATTCTATGAAGGTTTTTTAAATTTTTTTATACTATTATATTGGACAAAAGGACAAGCAGAAACAGAAAAAAACAATGTCACGTGCGAGTACACCTGACAGGGGGGGGTTCTTAAACAGGTAATGTGCAGTGGCAGAAACGGAGCGATCACTCAATCCCTCACACCACCAGACCACAAGAGAAAGAGGTTTCAACAATATTTTTACTTCACATTACAATCATTCACTCACACTAGCACTCCAGATGGGGTATGGGTCATAACAAAGAAGAGGAAAAACAGCCGAGAGAGGAAAAGAAAGAAAAAAAACAACAATGGGGCATAGAAGAGAAAAGCACTATTCAGAACTAACTGACTTAGGGGACAAAGTAAATTGAATAGACCACAAAAACCCTCCAATATCCTGGGATCCCACTACTGTCCCAACCTAACCCGCTAAACCGCTACAAAGACATTAACATAATGACAGAAGAAAGACAGTACTAGAAACAATAATACACCAAACAGGACCTACTCAGGGTTAAACAAAACAATAATAATAAAAAAAAAACGAATCAGTGACCGGCTTCAGGCCCACACACACGCACGCCAAACCCACACCCACACCACTCAAGACTGAAGACTCATCTTAGTCCATGCCCGAGGAGGTTCACCGTGGGAGGTGGATCCTAAGAAGGGCGACGCCCGCAGTGGGCTGGTCTTCCAGTCCGAGGCGAAGGTGTCCCAGTGAAAGGAGAGGTACACTTTCAACAGTCCTCAGGGCAGCGACTGGTGCCTGGATACCGGATGGCGTCTGCCGGGTCCCTGGATGCAGGTCCTCCAGCCAGTCCAAGATCGGAGCTGCCGAAACAAATGGCGAAAATTTTCCCGCCCTACGGCGGAGATCAGTCTCCAGATGAGAAGTCATCTCTTTATCGTCCTTGTCAGTGTGTGGCAACATAGTGGGTCCGGCAGTGCGTCAGTGTGAAGGGTCACAGTGCCGTACAAAGGTCAACAATGTCTTTGTCACTTTAAAAGGGTAAATAAACTACAATTAACTTCTTTCCCTTTTCTTTTGCTTTTAACCTGTACTAAGGATAACTTCCTTAGTCAAAATCTCAAATGAATAAAAACAACTAAAATCCATCCATACGTCTGTCACACAAACATATAGGACAAGGACACAACGAGAATGGAACCACATGTGGGGCGATAGGGCAGGAATTCCACACTCCGCGGTCTAAATGTCTAGCCGTTCGCACGCTCATGCATTCCACGATCCGTCTCGTGTCTATGAAACAACAAGGAAAATGAAACTAACATTTACGATATCCTTCCGGCCCACATCACATATTAAGCAATACAAGCATTGACTCCACCTGTGTAATCAAAAAAAAACAACAAACACAGCTTCCATTGACTGAAATGGTAGTAAGAGATTTTCAACTTAGTCCAAAGTAACCGAATACCTAGCCGCTAAGGACCGAAAACGCAATTAAAGATAATGCGTTTCTACAATTCTACCACAAAATGCATATCTCGATACCATTTCCAAACCGGCCCCCCTCTTTGGAGCCGTTACTCACAAAAAAGGTGTGCCCGAGCCAACGGCACATTAAGGCAGAAGAAAACCCTCAACCGCTGAGAGGTTAGAAAACCCAAATAACCAAAACACTGTCCAAAACAGACCATATAGTTACCAAAATGGCGGGTGGGCGAGGTGAGAAAACGGTCCGCTCCCCAGTCCAATGAAGGATGGCAGCCGAAAACCGTGACGGTCCACACTGAAGTGGACTCCAGGTCTGGGATGACCTAAGGTGCTTCCTCCAGCTGGCAGGGATAGGGATCCCAGAGGTTACAAGTGGAATTCTTTCCTTCCCACCGAAGGGTGAAAGACAGTTCCACGCAACCCACGCAAAAGTGGATTCAAGCAGGAAGGCTCCAGCTGGCAGAGATAGAGATCTCTCCGACTCGAAGGTTCGTAAGCGAGTGCCCCACCACTAGCCTAACCAAGATGGCAACAGGTAACAAAACAGCTCACCTGTGTCACCTGACATCAACTGATGAATCACGTGGAAAACGATAAAAGAACAGACAAAGAAAGCTTTAAAAGAAAAAAAAAATGAAGAGAAATATTGGAGGATGAGAGCAAAATGCACGGACGTAGCGCACCCGGAATGACACAAATAGCACACCGGTCAACACCCGGCCAATGTAGTAAAGATGTCACTGGTAACACTCCACTTTACACTGGGTTTAAAAAAAAAAGAATTATCTTCCAAACAAAGTATTTACGTCCGTGACAAACAATAACAAACAAAGAAAACAAACCCAAGTATATATACATACACATACATACATATCACTCATACATACACACATAATATACACACACACATCATATATACTGACTTCCATAAAAAACGCGAAAAATTGAAAGGCTATTTTTCGGGTGAAAAGGGGTGAATATACAATATTGAACCATTGGGCAAGTTGTTTGGGTCCAAGACTCACGTGCAGTGAAAAAATTGTGTGAGCAACACATCATTCCCGGCATTGGAGGGTCAACAAAAATGGCAAACTGGTTGCTGCATGTGAGGCACGTGCACACCATGCAGAGCAAAGTTAACCAGCGACAAGTACGCAGGCATGCAGCCTTATAAAAGCCGCGCTACAAGGTTCAGATAACGACTTGCCGTCTGAGTGCTACAGAGATGCCAAGACTACGAGCAGTGGAACGCAATCGTGCCCTAGGCCATCTGGAGGCTGGTGTGGATGCCAGGCAGGTCGCCAACATCTTTAACGTCCACATCTCAACCATCTATCGTCTGCAGCACCGCATGCGAGTCACTGGTACCACTGATGATCGTCCCCCGGCCAGGCCGTCCTCGGATCACCACACCAAGAGAGGATCGCCATTTTGTTCGAACCCATCTGCGGGACAGGCGGCAAGCAGCCGCTAACACTGCTCGACAGGTGCCTGGGAATCTCCAGCAACGAATCAGCCTCAACACTGTGCGGCGGCGTCTTCAGGAGAACGGGCTGGCATGTAGGCGTCCTCACAGAGGTCCGGTACTGACACCAAGACACCGGCAGGACAGGCTGCAGTGGGCACAAGCCCGAATCAACTGGCGCAGGCAGCAGTGGGGACGCATACTGTTCTCAGATGAGAGCCGTTTTTGTATTGACATGGCTGACGGTCGTGTCAGAATATGGCGTCGACCTGGTGAACGCTATGCTGACTCCTGTGTGGTAGAGCGGAACCCCTGGGGAGGCCCGAACGTTATGATATGGGGTGCAATTGGCATTAACCATGCCATAGGACCAGTCATCTTTCAGAACATTGGTCCTGGTCGCGGACAGGGTGTCAATGCACAGCGCTACATCCACCAGGTGCTCGGACCCATGTCGTTCCTTTTTTTGCGCAACGCCCAGACTGGACATTCCAACAGGACAATGCAAGACCACACACAGCCAGGGCCACCCAGCAATTTCTTCAGCATAACAACGTCAATGTGCTGCCCTGGCCAGCCCTCAGTCCCGATTTAAACCCAATAGAACATTTTTGGGATAAACTTGGCAGACGGTTGGACCTCCTGCGTCCACGACCAGCAACAGCGGCTCAACTTCACCAGGCCATCGTCCATTTGTGGGTTGGTGTGCCAAGGGGACGCATCAACCACCTGGTCCACACAATGAGCCGCAGGTGTCAAGCAGTTGTCCATGCAAATGGTGGCCACACACGGTATTAGGACTTCAAGCTGGTTTGTCACGTGACCTTGGATTTTCCACACAAAGACATATTGCTGATGACATTTTCACACATTTTCGGTGTAATGAATCAATCACGTTGAATTCTCGCTTCCACTCTGTACAATTGTGACCAATGAAATTCGCCCCTAACCTTCAGCTTTGTTTTGCTTTCGTGTTTTTTATGGAAGTCAGTATAGATATACATATACATTCACACTCACATACATATTTTTATACATACACATATACACCTACATACATACACACATATATAATTATATACCTACACACATACATACATATACCTACATACATATATACATACATATTATATTACATATATATATACACACATATACACATGTATATATACTCGTCCGCAAAAGTTAAGGGCCAACCCTTGTTTTCAGAAGCTGCAGATAGATATATTGTACACGAGCACAACGACGTTGAAAATGACGCATGGAGGGCTACGCGGCAACTTTACTTATTGCTGCACGTGCCCAAACCTGTTTTGCAGACATTGCAGTTATGCAATTTATGTGTTTTGAGCGGCGCAGAAAACGATGCAAATGCACGTGAATGTAATGAAAGTTCAGTCGTTGTCAGCTGACGAAGCAGTGCCGCGGCAGGTGTCTGGCAAATTGCACGTGCAAGCCATGTCCCTAGTGAACACTGCTTCGCCAAAGGTACACGGTTTAGGGGTATTTAAGGGCTGCAACCAGGGGTCTCAATAACCATGCCTCCAAGACAGAGACTATCAACACTTGATCGTGGACGGGCGCTGGGCTGGCTTCAGGATGGAACTTCCGGCCGAGAAGTCGCCAGACGGCTTGGAGTGAGCCACTCCGTTATTCAACGCCTGGCTGAACGCTTCCAAGCCACCGGTAGTACCGATGAACGGGCCCGCTCCGGACGCCCAAGAACAACGAACCATCGCGACGACCGTTACCTTCAGGTGATGGCGCTGCGTGACAGAACCATCACTGCCAGGACCCTCCGTAGCAACCTGAGGACGGCTACCCACATTAACATCTCCCAGGACACTGTTAGGCGACGCCTGCACGAGGTAAACCTCCACTCAAGGGTCCCTGCCATTCGTATACCGCTGACACCACGTCATCGTCAAACTCGGATGGCGTTCTCACGCAACCACCAGCGCTGGAACAGGCAGCAGTGGGGCAGAGTCCTGTTCACAGACGAGTCTCGTTTCACTTTGTCGAACAGTGATGCCCGGAGGCGCGTTTGGCGACGTGTAGGCGAGCGATTCGTCGATGCTTGCGTCCAAGAGCACGACCGATATGGAGGGGGGTCCGTGATGGTGTGGGGAGGCTTTCATCTCCATGGGAGGACTCCTCTTTACCTCATTCGAGGCAACCTGACCGGCGTGAGGTACAGGGATGAGATTGTCGGGCCAATCATCGTCCCCACTCTGCGGGCCGTGGGACGTGGCTCCCTTCTACAGGACGACAACGCCACCCCTCACCGTGCTTTGGTGGTGAGGGGACTTCCTGCAGCGTGCGCAAGTTGTCCGCATGGACTGGCCAGCCCGATCCCCAGACCTGGCTCCCATTGAAAACCTGTGGGACATTCTTGGATGCCGCGTTGTGGACAATCACCCCAGCCCGTTAGATGGTGCGCAGCTCTTCCACTTCCTGCAGCAGGAGTGGCTCGCCATCCCGCAACAGATGCTGCACAAACCTTGTCCACTCGATGCGGCGACGGCTGGTGGACTGTCTGGCAGCAAATGGTGGCCACACCCGTTATTGAACATGAACAAAATGACCTGACTTTTCTTGCAATTTTTCAGAAGGGGGGTGTTGTGTTTGTGACGGATGTTAAATCCAATGGATTTTGACTTGTCAATGAATTTTGTGCATAAATCGATGGATTAAATGTTGAATTAAATCATTCTATGAGTTGTGGGTGTTTTTTGGATTTGTGTTGCTTGGGAGACAGGAATGTTTTTCCGGCCTTAACTTTTGCGGAGTAGTATATATACGCACACACATACACAAACATATACACACACATATATAATTTAGATTAAGTATTCAATAGTTCAAAATTGTCAAAAGAAGTACTCAGTCACAATCTAATATAACACAAAAAGAGACTAACAAAAGACACACACTCGCACACACATACACAAATGTGTACCATTCTCAGTTGTTAAATTGGTGGGCACATTGAGAGATATTTCAAATGAACTTCTAACATCCTTAATATACTGTTTATATGGATGGTGCTAAAATATAAATTGCATTTGGAGTTTTGCTTCTTCAGTTACAGTCATTGTCTTTCTTTTGGGATAAAGACCAACAGTGCAAGCAACAATCCGCCCCAGCATAGGTATCCACCAGAGGCGTTACTCTCCAATTACAGAAGAAAGCTTTATGAAACTAGTGTTTGATATAATGCCCACTGTTCACTAAAGAGAGGCATTGTGCCTTCCAAAAAGTGCATGTACCTAAGATCTGTATATCTCTGTTTCAACACACCAAGAAAGCCTTGTATACTGGGCACTGCATTTTTCATGTAAACCTTATAAAGGTAAAATTTTGCCAGCAATAGGATAAATTAAGGCCAAAGTCTGTTTTGACTCCTTCTTTACAGCCAAATACAATCAATATTTCTGAAAATGTCAGACGACACCAATGCTGAAGTCACTGGACAACATACGGTTAAGATCGATCCAAAACTTTTGGACAACTACAGCCCATAATAAGTGTTGTATCGTTTGGATTTCAGTTTGACAGAGGTTGCATACTAGGGTCCTCTACAATTTTACAGTCATATAGATATTTCCTTGTATTTAAGAGGCGATTGTAGTATTCTCACCTGGAACCATCTTAGTTTAATATCATGACACTTATGACACTGTTTGAAATTTCAAACCAATTTAGATTGTTATAGATTTCGTCCCATTTTAAGGCTGCAGTAGGATGAACCTCTGATCTTGTAAGCATTGCCTTGACACTCTTGCCTCCTTCTTTGATTACTTTCCAAGTTTTATTATCTTCTACACTACACCTAGGATTCAATCTCAATTCTACATTTCTGCTGGTATTCCAAGATGGCATTGATAATGCCATTATAGAGAAGAAAGTTAGTTCGCCTTATATTTGGATAAAGTTCCTTAAATTCTCTAAAGGTAAGGAATTTATTATCATTTAAATCATACAATTGGTGAATAAATAAAATATTTTCCTCAACCATTCTTTAATGAATTACTACATGCCTGTCTCTTAGTATATGTTTGTTGTAATGTATGCACTCAGAAAAATTCTGCAGGCTTCAGTGGGGGGCATTTCATGTACAGATGTTTGCAGTGTTTCAGCACGTCTGTCCAAAACAAATTCTTACAACTTTTCAAACAAACATGTACATATTCTTCTCCAGTTTTGACAATTTACAAGATTAGGAAATAAGGCATACACAAAAGTTTGCAGACTTCCTTCATAAGTTAGCCGTTTAAGCAGGATACTTTTAATGAAGTAGTATAAGCATGTAAATCAACCATCTGTAATCCACCATCAACATAAGGTTTACACACTATACTCCTTTTTATCTTGGCTGGTTTATTGCTCCATAAGAAGGAGAATAAAGCTGTCTGTAGTTCTTTAACAAAATTTACCGGAGGATCAGGTAGATTTATCAAAAGATATAGTTAGTTTAGACAAAACCAATGTTTCAATACTGTTATCTTACCTAGGGAGAAAGGTCTCTCTTACTCCATCTACCCAGTACCTTTTTAATGTCATTCAATTTGCCTTCAAAATTTATATCCGTATTCTTTGATGTCCACACAAAACTGTATACCCAATATTCTAAAAATTCCAGGATTCCAGCGAAAGTTTTCATCACGCATATATCTCACGTTTGAATGCTTCATACTTCCAAAACCACACAACATTTGTTTTTTCATGATTAATTCTTAAAACCAGACATTGGCAAAAGTCTCAATACACTTATGGTTTCATTGAACGACTTTTCTGACCATCCAGACATATATTGGTATCATCTGTGAATTGCGACAGGAGGACCTCTTGTCCCCTCACATGACACCTTTTATATCAATATTTTGTCTAATAAAAAAGCGACAGGACCTCTGCGCCGATCAGGTATAGGTAAGGAGAGCAAGGATCCCCCTGCCGCACTCCACGTCTGACTGGAAACATTTTGAATATTGTCCATTAACAGAAAACTTAAAATATGGGGGCCAAAATTGAAAAATTCAAGCGCTTTATTCAAGAAGGTCCAAGAGATGCTGTCAAATCCCTTTTTTCAAAATAAACTTTTAAGTAAAGCCCGGGGAGCTTTCTCCCGGTTTTTGAATACATCATAGATTTTTCTAATATTCCTCCAATGATCTTCCCCCCATGAACCCCCTTTTGGTCCCATGAACTATTTTTGGAAAGCACTTTTGATCGATTGAAATTTTGGGGCTGATGCTTTTTTTGAAAGCTGATTTAACAGAAAAATTTGGTCCCCAATTCTTCAAATTTTTTTTTTGGGTTATCCTCCGGGGATAAAAAACAATGACCCCCTGCCCTTTTTGTAACTGACATACTCTGTTTACAAAACCACGTTAGAGACTGACAAGGAAGGTCCCAATATCTGCAAGAAAATTTTAAAAAATTCAACAGTAAAACCATTGATCGGGGGCTCTTGTTTTTTTTCATATTTTTTAGGGCCTCACCCACTTTTTTATAGTCAATGGACATTCCGTCGTCACTTTCTTCTTGTGTTAATTTGTTAGCCCATTATTATCCATTAAACTACGTTCCTTGTTTTCTGTTTTGAAATAGTTGTTCAAAAAATGTTTCAACCTCTTTTGGATACTCTTTTTAATCGGATAAAAATTTTACCATCAACTCTTTCAAGAAAACTCATGAGCGTTTCTAAAAAATTTCTATTTTCCAAAGCTGCAAAGTATTTTTACTGGGTTTTCTCCCCCTTCGTGATCCACTTTACCTTTTGATCTAAAAATTTTTTCCCCTCTATTTCTTTTCCCGTAGTTCTTCAAATTTCCCAAATTTTTAAAATTGTTCGTTCTCCCAAAAAACTTTTTCATTCACATTTGAAATCAAGTTGGAAAACTTGTTTCAAGTTCCTTTTCCCCCTTTTAAAACATTTTTTTTTTTATGCTTAATAGGCTATTGTTTTTTCTCTTTTTTTTAGTAACCCATTCAAAAAAAAATTTATCTGAAATTGTAAACTGTAGCATATCACTTGCCACCTCATTAATATTCTGAAAATTTTAGACTGGGAAAGCGATTCTTTTTTTTAACTCTGAAATGACTCCCTTTTTTTTGTAGAGTAATAGGGGGAAAAAATAAGCAAAAACAACAACAAAAAAAAAAAACTAAAAATTAAAGAGGTTTTAACGCCCTTTTTTATCTGCATTTTTTAGCGAGCAGCATGTTCATAGGGGGTTTCCCTGTGTGATTTTTTTGAATGGTTAATGTTGTTTGTTTACCATTACTGATACATTGCATTTATAGTTTAACAAAGGGGGCAGGATTATTGGTTGCTTTATTTTTTTTTTTTTTTTTTTTTTTAAAGGTTACAGAGTGGCCCGGGGTTAGCAGATCATTGAGATGATTCCTTGTGTTTGCTTTAATTTGTATGGAAGCCCTGGTTGCAAATATGTGAAACCGATACTGAAAACCCCATGTATAATTGAAATTGAAAATTGAAAAAGTTACCCCACTTGTTTACTGACCCATGTACCCATGGTAGGTTTGTGTGTGTGTGCGTGGTGTGTGTTATTACAGGTGTAGGGTTTTTTTTTTTTTTTTTTTTCTTTCGCATTAGGATGAAGAACACCATCAAGGATGATGGTTCTTTCAATTGTAATCAAACAGAGGAATAGCTGACCCTATTCCAAACATGAAATTATTACATATTAGTAGCCATAAATTCTGAATGAGGTCATGAGAATGAGCGCTGTGATTTTGCACGGTTTGCACTTTTTGTGCAATGTTCGAATGTTGCATGGTTCTTCAGTGCCTAAATTTAGTCTAATTTCGGTTTATGTGTGGGGGGTTGTCAGCAAAGTTGCCCCAATATGAATGAACATTTATATAAGTATGTTTTTGATTGTATCGTATCTTTGTCATGTACTGTGTTATTGTGTGATTTGTGTATCTTGCAATGTTTTTGTCATGGGCTGTGGAATGTGAAAAATTACTGTGGAATACATTTTTTTCATGCTTTGTTGAAAATCAAGGTGCTAAGTATACTCTTTCCAGTGAGTTTTTTCATACATCCTCAAGTATAAAGAGTAGCTTCCTACAGGAGAACAAGAGTGGAGCATACGTTCGAATGGCACTTTGTACAATTACAAAAGGGTATTGGATATAATTCTGGGAGTTTATTCTGGAAGAAAAAATGGATAGCAAGATAAATAAATCAATGGGATTCAAAATATGTTCTTACAATTGCAATGGGATAAATGACTTCAAGAAAAGGAAAGATGTCTTCGAATTCCTGAGGAATCAGAATAGTAGCATATATTTTCTACAAGAAACTCATCTACCCATAAACAAGAAAACTTTATTAGGTCAAGCTGGGATATTCAGTATGGCTGGCAGATCAGATACAAATAAAATGGGGTTTGCAATTCTATTTAATAATAATTTCAGTACAAAGTATTTAATGTTGTTAGGGACCCCAATGGACAGTATC
>CM031599.1:34821677-34956677 GCA_018398815.1 Conus ventricosus | reverse complement strand
GTTGGTGAGTGTGTGAGAGCTTATTAAGTTGGTGAGTGTGTGAGAGCTTATTAAGTTGGTGAGTGTGTGAGAGCTTATTAAGTTGGTGAGTGTGTGAGAGCTTATTAAGTTGGTGAGTGTGTGAGAGCTTATTAAGTTGGTGAGTGTGTGAGAGCTTATTAAGTTGGTGAGTGTGTGAGAGCTTATTAAGTTGGTGAGTGTGTGAGAGCTTATTAAGTTGGTGAGTGTGTGAGAGCTTATTCATGAAAGAAAGAAGGCAATGTCCATGTTTTTTTTCCTAAATGAAAAGAAAAATTCAGACGGTTCAAAATAGTTCAAAACTTTGACAGGCTATTTGTGAAAGTACGAGGAATGTATGGATAAACTTGGAACTTCCTGTGACAGGAGCGTCTTGTTTGTTACATGTGCCTTGGGTGTGCACATCTTCTAGGTGAACTGGTGCCACAAACAGCATTGGTGTGCGGTGATGTGCACATCATTGTTTTGCCATGTTGATATTCACTGTTTGCCTCTCCCTGCTTCATTTTGTTGAATGTTTTATTTTTGTTGGATGCTTTATTTTGTTGGATGTTTTATTCGGCCGAGGTGTTAATTTTCATGGCTAATATATTTTGATCGGTTATCAATGAAGCCATGATGCAGAAAGCGTATTCTGAGGCTTTGTCTTCCACACACCTAAAAGGGGCGAAAGCATTCCACTCTCTGAATCATTGACGATAAAGGACGGGTTCACTCCATACAGAGAGAAGGAAATTGAAGTCTGCTCGTCTGCCTTTCTTCATTGTGTTGACCTGTTGCTCTATGGGGAAGGGCCACATCATTCAGCTGAAGCAGCCCAACATGTGATCCAAGGACAGATGGTGGTAGGAGTGCTGCGATAGATGTGTGATTTACACCACTGGTGGTGTTGCTGTCACAACATCTCTCATGGCGTTTCAGTGGGCAATGAAGAGCGCTTGATGGTGCCTTGTCCTCAGCAAGTATCCTGTGGCATGCTGGGTAGTTTCTTGTTTCCGTAACTCCTTTAGTGGTCACATGAATGATGGGATCTTTAACAGATTTGAGCCCAGCCCCTGTGTTGATATTCACCATGAAGGTGGTCATACTGACTGAAGGGTTGCTCATGTAGTGATTTGAACATCGGAGATTTCTTGCTTGACACCTCGGCCACCACGTCATGTTGAGGCTCACCTTTGACCTTGAGATTGAAGGTCCACCATTCTGACCAGTGGGCTGTGGCATCCCCTACAGTGATCGCATTCAGACTCTGCAAGGAAGTGATTAAGATCTGTGAATCTATACAGTGCAGAGTTTGCAGAAGAAACATTAGATTACTGTGCAAAACTGGTCCCCGTTTGTGGAAAAAAACTGTCGTCTGTATGCCTTATGTAATGTAAAGGGATCTACGAGTGTTTCTTCACAGTGCTTTTAAAATGGAAAATGTGTTTAAACTGTGTATCTTGTAACTATTATGGTTTGTTTTTTTTGTTTTTGTTTTTTCTTTGTGCCTGTGTAGAGTAACGTCACTGTGCAGACTATCCATGAAACATTTGATCCGTGATACCTGTTGTTGATGAAATGTGAAGTAATGTGGATCTTTACCTGTGAATTGTGGGTGCTTACAGGTGGAGGCCTCCTCGTTACATCATGGCACAACCTGAAGTGTATCATGAAAAAGTGAGAAAAAAATGGCACATTTTGGTGGAGGGGTCAGATTTACCGCCGCCTGTGAAATCTTTTCGCGAAATGAAGTTCCCCAAGCCAATACTCAGCGCCTTGAAACGGAAGGGGATTGAGAAACCAACGCCCATTCAGATACAGGGCATACCCACTGTGTAAGCATGTACATGTCACTATATTTCTAGTTGTTTTGTGTGTGTGTGTGTGTGTGTGTGTGGCGCGCGTGCACATGCTTGCGTTTAAAGATATGTGTATATGTGTGTTCATGTGCATACTTGTGTGTGTGTGTGTGTATTGTGGTGTGTGTGTGTGTGTGTGTGTGTGTGTGTGTCAATATGTGTGAGAGAGAGAGAGAGAGAGAGAGAGAGGAGAGTGAGTGTGCATGAATACATTTGCCACATATTTTAATTGTAAAGAAGAAAAAACCATGATAAAACTCATGCATGTAAATTGATCAGCTGCAGTATAAACAGAGCTCTTTGAATGAAAGCAAAAGCAATACAATGCGCAGATTTGGTGTGTATGCCTCATGTACATGACAGAGAACCAACAAGAGACGGCCAGAAGGAAAGACTAACATACAGCACTGCATTGGTTGCAGGTTGTCGGGGCGAGACATGATCGGCATAGCGTTCACCGGGTCGGGGAAGACCCTGGTGTTCACCCTGCCCATCATCATGTTCTGTCTGGAGCAGGAGCGCAAGCTACCCTTCTCCAGCAACGAGGGACCGTACGGGCTGATTGTCTGCCCTTCGGTGAGTGTCCGACCTCTCCCTGGAATCTTAGTGCAAAGGGAGGCGACTGCAGGCGGAGATCTAAACAGGTTTTGAAAGTAGTTATTATGACTCCATCGAACAGCATGGACAAACGAATCACAAGACAAAACACGACGCGTTTCGACCTCTTAGGTCTTCTTCAGGCACGATAAACAACACTGAGGACAAGGAAAATGAAGAACGAGCAATCGTTTATCTTCATCCAATTCGGCGCAAGATGGGCGTTGAATTATCTTGCGCCAAATTCGAAAAGGTAAGTGATTGGTTGTTCTTCATTTTCGATGTCCTGAGTGTTGTTTACCTCATTGTTGTTTATCTTGCCTGAGGAAGACCTAAAAGGTCGAAACACGTCGTGTTTTATCTTGTGATCGTTTGTCCACGTTGTTCAGTGGAGTCATGATAATAACTTTTAAAACCTCTCCCTGGAATGGCTGGTAAGCTGCTTGCGGGGCCAGGCTCAAAGTGCATGAAGAGGAAGAATGTTATTTTGTGTCATGCACATGTCTGTATGTTCATTCACATCCCTGGTGATGGTTAGGTGAGTCAGGAAAAAAGATACGTCCGAGGGTGCCAGTGGGACTTGAAGAAGGAAGTGTCCTTAACTGTCAAACCAACCAGCCGGGAGGAATCCTGCAACATCTTTGGAAGCCTTGCTGTGTTGACGTAGGGAGCAGGCACACACAAGGCTTTCTGTTAAGACATCAAGGGTGATTGTTACTGAGTCGATATGGAGAGTGGGAATGCCTGCGTTTTGTTCCTGTCTTTCTGATTTCTGAACGTTTCACAACAGTGATGGTAAACTGCTGCTGTGGATGGTTGAAAGTTGTGAGCAAGTCCAGTGAAAGAAGGTATTGATTGTTCACCGAAGAGTGATGGTGTGTTTGTGTGTGTGTGTGCGTGTGCAGAGAGAGTTGGCCCGGCAGACCCATGAGATCATCAAGTACTACATGAATCAGCTGGCCGCCGACGGCTTCCCCTCCCTGAGACCAGCGCTGCTGATTGGAGGCGTGCCAATGAAAGAACAGATGGACATCATCAGGAGGTGAGTGGACAGTGACAGAGTGGAGAGGAAGGAAAGGGAGAGATGTGGAAGAGAGGCAGAAGAAAGCTGGCTCTGAATTCAGTCTTTTGTTAAAACTTGGTGGTATAAAGCATGGCCAGCTACATAAAGGTGCATCGTGATGTGAAAGGAATTTCAGAAAACAAAAACAATGACACATGCTCGTGGAAACGGAAACAAAATGTGGTCACACATGAAGAGACATAGACAAAGGTGGACAGGTATGTGCATGCTGTATTGCCTTTACGAAAGGTTTCGCGATTCATGCGTCTGTGGAGTTCATATTGTATTGTTTGTACAGAGTGGCTCAAATGTGTCTGTAGATGGCCTCACACTTTATTGTGTCCACAGAAAGTTTCACTCTGTTGATGTATGTACAAAAGGATTCATATTGTATGGTCTTGCGAGGCATTCAGTGTATTGTGTCTACAGAGGGGTCACAGCATATTGTGCTAACAGAGTTTCACATTGTATTATGTCTATAGATGGGTTCACAGTGTATTGTGTACAGAGGTGTTCATACTGTGCCTGCAGAGGTGTTCAAAGTACATTGTGTTCGCAGTGCATTGTATCTTTAAGGAGTTTCACTTTGACAGGCTGACCATGTAGTGTGATCTATAGAGGGGCTTACAGTATATTATGTCTATAGAAGACTTATTTTGTATAGTGTCAACAGGGGTGTTAACAGAATATTGTGTCTACAGAGGGGTTCCCATTGTGTTGTGTTTACAGAGGCGTTCACATTGTAATGTGTCTACAGAAAGCTCATATTGAAAAGTGTCTGTAGAGGGTTCACAGTGTATGTCTGCAAGGGGATTCATAGTATATTGTGTTCACTGAAGGATTCATAGTGTACTGTGTATACACAGGGCTGCACAGAGAATTTAAACCACAGAGAGTTTCACAGGTAGTATGTTTACAGAGAGGTCACTAAATACCGTGTCTACAGAGTGGTTCACTGTGTAATGTTTCTTCACAGGGGTTCACAGTGTTCTGTGTTTACAGAGAGGTTCACAGTATATTTTGTGTACAGAGGGGTTCACACTTACTGCACTGACAGAGGGGTTCTCATCATATTGTGTGTAAAGAAGGGTTCACAATAAACTGCCTACAGAAGGGTTCACAGCATAATGTATATAGAAATAGGTTTACAATGTATAGTGTGTACAGAGTGGTTCACTCTATAATATGTCTACAGAGAGGTTCACAATGTATTGTGTGTACAGAGGGGTTCATAATGTATTGTGTCTACAGAGAGGTTCACAATGTATTGTGTCTACAGAGAGGTTCACAATGTATTGTGTCTACAGAGGGTTCATAATGTATTGTGTCTACAGAGGGGTTCACAGTGTGTTGTGTCTACAGAGGGGTTCACAGTGTGTTGTGTCTACAGAGGGGTTCACTATGTATTGTGTCTACAGAGGGGTTCACAGTGTATTGTGTCTACAGAGGGGTTCACAGTGTATTGTGTCTACAGAGGGGTTCACAGTGTGTTGTGTCTACAGAGGGGTTCACTATGTGTTGTGTCTACAGAGGGGTTCACTATGTATTGTGTCTACAGAGGGGTTCACAATGTATTGTGTCTACAGAGGGGTTCACAGTGTATTGTGTCTACATAGGGGTTCACAATGTATTGTGTCTACAGAGGGTTCACTATGTATTGTGTCTAAGAGGGTTCACAATGTATTGTGTCTACAGAGGGGTTCACTATTATTGTGTCTACAGAGGGTTCACAATGTATTGTGTCTACAGAGGGTTCGCAGTGTATTGTGTCTACAGAGGGGTTCACCATGTATTGTGTTACAGAGGGGTTCACAGTGTGTTGTGTCTACAGAGGGGTTCACTATGTATTGTGTCTACAGAGGGGTTCACAATGTATTGTGTCTACAGAGGGTTCACTATGTATTGTGTCTACAGAGGGGTTCACAGTGTATTGTCTACAGAGGGGTTCACTATGTATTGTGTTACAGAGGTTTCACAGTGTATTGGTCTACAGAGGGGTTCACAATGTATTGTGTCTACAGAGGGTTTACATGTATGTGTCTACAGAGGGGTTCACAGTGTATTGTGTCTACAGAGGGTTCACTATGTATTGTGTCTACAGAGGGGCTCACAGTGTATTGTGTCTACAGAGGGGTTCACTATGTATTGTGTCTACAGAGGGGTTCACAGTGTGTTGTGTCTACAGAGGGGTTCATAATGTATTGTGTCTACAGAGGGGCTCACAGTGTATTGTGTCTACAGAGGGGTTCACTATGTATTGTGTCTACAGAGGGGTTCACAATGTATTGTGTCTACAGAGGGGTTCTCTATGTATTGTGTCTACGGAGGGGTTCACAGTGTATTGTGTCTACAGAGGGGTTCACAGAGTATTGTGTCTACAGAGGGGTTCACAGTGTATTGTGTCTACAGAGGGGTTCACTATGTTTTCTTTCTAAGGAGGGGTTCACATGTATTGTGTCTACAGAGGGGTTCACTGTGTATTGTGTCTACAGAGGGGTTCACAGAGTATTGTGTCTACAGAGGGGTTCACAGTGTATTGTGTCTACAGAGGGGTTCACTGTGTATTGTGTCTACAGAGGGGTTCACAAATGTATTGTGTTTACAGAGGGTTCACAGTGTGTTGTGTCTACAGAGGGGTTCTCTATGTATTGTGTCTACTGAGGAGTTCTCTATGTATTGTGTCTACAGAGGGGCTCACTATGTATTGTGTCTACAGTGGGGTTCTCTATGTATTGTGTCTACAGAGGGGTTCTCTATGTATTGTGTCTACAGTGGGGTTCTCATGTATTGTGTCTACATAGGGGCTCACAGTGTATTGTGTGTACAGTGGGGTTCACAGTGTATTGTGTCTTCAGAGGGGTTCTCTATGCATTGTGTCTCTGAGGGGTTCTCTATGTGTTGTGTCTACAGAGGGGTTCACTATGTATTGTGTCTACAGAGGGGTTCACTATGTATTGTGTCTTCTGAGGGGTTCTCTATGTGTTGTGCCTACAGAGGGGTTCACTATGTATTGTGTCTACAGAGGGGTTCACAATGTTTGTGTCACAGAGGGGTTCACAATGTATTGTGTCTACAGAGGGGTTCGCAGTGTTTGTGTCTACAGAGGGGTTCACCATGTATTGTGTCTACAGAGGGGTTCACAGTGTGTTGTGTCTACAGAGGGGTTCACTATGTATTGTGTCTACAGAGGGGTTCACAGTATGTTGTGTCTACAGAGGGGCTCACAGTGTATTGTGTCTACAGAGGGGTTCACATGTATTGTGTCTACAGAGGGTTCACTATGTATTGTGTCTACAGAGGGTTCACAGTGTATTGTGTCTACAGAGGGGTTCACAATGTATTGTGTCTACAGAGGGGTTTACTATGTATTGTGTCTACAGAGGGGTTCACTATGTATTGTGTCTACAGAGGGGCTCACAGTGTATTGTGTCTACAGAGGGGTTCACTATGTATTGTGTCTACAGAGGAGTTCACAGTGTGTTGTCTACAGAGGGGTTCATAATGTATTGTGTCTACAGAGGGGCTCACAGTGTATTGTGTCTACAGAGGGGTTCACTATGTATTGTGTCTACAGAGGGGTTCACAATGTATTGTGTCTACAGAGGGGTTCTCTATGTATTGTGTCTACGGAGGGGTTCACAGTGTATTGTGTCTACAGAGGGGTTCACAGTGTATTGTGTCTACAGAGGGGTTCACTGTGTATTGTGTCTACAGAGGGGTTCACAGAGTATTGTGTCTACAGAGGGGTTCACAGTGTATTGTGTCTACAGAGGGGTTCACTATGTATTTCTTTCTAAGGAGGGGTTCACAGTGTGTTGTGTCCACAGAGGGTTCACTGTGTATTGTGTCTACAGAGGGGTTCACAGAGTATTGTGTCTACAGAGGGTTCACAGTGTATTGTGTCTACAGAGGGGTTCACTGTGTATTGTGTCTACAGAGGGGTTCACAGTGTGTTGTGTTTACAGAGGGGTTCACAGTGTGTTGTGTCTACAGAGGGGTTCTCTATGTATTGTGTCTTCTGAGGAGTTCTCTATGTATTGTGTCTACAGAGGGGCTAACTATGTATTGTGTCTACAGTGGGGTTCTCTATGTATTGTGTCTACAGAGGGTTCTCTATGTATTGTGTCTACAGTGAGGTTCTCTATGTATTGTGTCTACATAGGGGCTCACAGTGTATTGTGTGTACAGTGGGGTTCACAGTGTATTGTGTCTACAGAGGGGTTCTCTATGCATTGTGTCTTCTGAGGGGTTCTCTATGTGTTGTGTCTACAGAGGGGTTCACTATGTATTGTGTCTACAGAGGGGTTCACTATGTATTGTGTCTTCTGAGGGGTTCTCTATGTGTTGTGCCTACAGAGGGGTTCACTATGTATTGTGTCTACAGAGGGGTTCACAATGTATTGTGTCTACAGAGGGGTTCTCTATGTATTGTGTCTACAGAGGGGTTCACTATGTGTTGTGCCTACAGAGGGGTTCACTATGTATTGTGTTTACAGAGGGGTTCACTATGTATTGTGTCTACAGAGGGGTTCACTATGTATTGTGTTTACAGAGGGGTTCACAGTTGTGTTGTGTTTACAGAGATGTTCACTTATGTATTGTGTCTACAGAGGGGTTCACTATGTATTGTGTTTACAGAGGGGTTCACAGTGTATTGTGTCTACAGAGGGGTTCACTATGTATTGTTCTACAGAGGGGTTCACTATGTGTTGTGTTTACATAGGGGTTCACAGTGTATTGTGTCTACAGAGGGGTTCACTATGTATTGTGCCTACAGAGGGGTTCACTATGTTTGTGTTTACAAAGGGGTTCACTATGTATTGTGTCTACAGAGGGGTTCACTATGTATTGTGTCTACAGAGGGGTTCACTATGTATTGTGTTTACAGAGGGGTTCACATCGGGGTGGCCACGCCTGGCCGGTTGATGCTGATGTTGGACAAGAAGATGGTCACATTAGACGTCTGCCGCTACCTGTGTCTGGACGAAGCTGATCGCATGATTGACATGGGCTTTGAAGAAGATGTCAGAACTATCTTCTCTTACTTCAAGGTAGGAACTCTTCATGTTTTATTTGAAATAATGACTGTCTTCTTCATAATTGACATTCTCAGCCATATAGGCTGGGGTTTTTTCACGTCACCTTTTGTGTTGTTTTATAATCAGTAGTAAAAGTAAATGACTGTAGCTCAGTAGAAATGAAAGAAAAGATGAATGTATAATGATTTGTTCTGCAGCATAAGACATGTCATTTACAATGCATAATCGAACCTCAATCATTATTTAATTTGTAAAGCAGATTGACAGACTGGTGTGATAGCCTGTGTCCTTGAAGAAAGAGTGTGTTGGTGTGTGTTTGTGCATGGATACAATGTGCATCTATTTTTCCGTAAGTTTGTGCATTTCACTTATGAAGCCCACACATACAGCTACTTTTGGGGCTTGAAGGATTAAGCTGCTCTCTTTTCAAGTATTGCTCAGATCTGTCCACAAGCCTGAAAGCAGAAAGTTGGCATGACAGAAATGTGTTCTGTTTGGGTTATCTTTTCCTGTTGTTCTTGCTTGCAATTGTCCTGCCAGAATTTTGCGTTTTGGGGATCAGGAGTAGATAACCCCATTTGTGGCCTATATTCCGAAATGGGGACTGTTTTCATTGACACCAAATTCAGTTATAGAGTGAATGAAGAGCAATGAAAACAATGAAGTACACATGCAACACAATGTGTGTGTGTGTGTGTGTGTGTGTGTGGTTGATTTACTGAACGATTTCAGTGTGTGTGTGTGTGTTTGCGCGCGGTACATGCTCTTTCGGTGTTGTGCTCTCTTACTTAAAGATTTCATCAAACTGTGGTTAGCGTTTTCATTTCTGATACCAGCAGAGAATAATGGGAAGCAGGGAGCTGGGTTACAGAACTGAATTGTCTCATGCCATGAAACAGGGGCAGCGACAGACTCTGTTGTTCTCGGCCACCATGCCCAAGAAGATCCAGAACTTTGCACGCAGTGCGCTGGTGGAGCCAGTCACCATCAACGTGGGTCGTGCCGGAGCTGCCAGTCTGGACGTGGTGCAGGAAGTGGAGTACGTGAAGCAGGAAGCCAAGATGGTGTACATTCTCCAGTGCCTGCAGAAGACACAGCCGCCGGTATGCAGAGGTTGGGGCTGTGTGTGGGGGGAAGAGACAGTTTGTGCGTGTGTGTGTGTGTGTGTGGTGTGTGTGTGTGTGTGTGAGTGTGTGTGTGTGTGTGTGCGTGTGTGTGTGTGGTGTGTGTATGTGTTTTTGCTTGTGTGTAGTACTTCAAAATTCTAAAGATAGTTATGATAAGTCTATGTTCTGTGTAGCACATGAAATTCTAAAGATAATTATGATGTCTTTGTTCACGTTCAAAATTCTATGAGGTTGTGGTCCACCGTCACTTACCAGTAAATTCATTGTCGGTGACCATCGCCATGTGCATAAAACCGATTCTCCTTCTCTATGGAATTGATCTTTTGATATCAGGTCTCATTTATTCTGGTGTTGTGTGTTCCTTACAGATGCTGTGTGTCCCTTACAGATGCTGTGTGTTCTTTACAGATGCTGTGTGTCCCTTACAGATGCTGTGTGTTCTTTTCAGGTGCTGTGTGTCCCTTACAGATGCTGTGTGTTCTTTACAGATGCTGTGTGTTCCTTACAGATGCTGTGTGTTCTTTACAGATGCTGTGTGTTCCTTACAGATGCTCTGTGTTCTTTACAGATGCTGTGTGTCCCTTACAGATGCTGTGTTCCTTACAGATGCTGTGTGTTCCTTACAGATGCTGTGTGTTCTTTACAGGTGCTGTGTGTCCCATACAGATGCTGTGTGTTCTTTACAGGTGCTGTGTCTCCCTTACAGATTTTGCATGTTCCTTACAGATGTTGAGTGTCCCTTTCAAATGCTGTGTGTCCCTTACAGATGTTGTGTTCCTTACAAGTGTTGTGTGTCCCTCGCAAATGCTGTGTGTCCCTTACAGGTGTTGCATGTCCCTCACAGCAACTGTGTGTCCCTTACAGATGTTGTGTCCCTTGCAGCTGCTGTGTGTTCCTTACAGATGCTGTGTGTTCCATACAGATGCTATGTGTCCCTTACAGATGATGAGTGTCCATTACAGATGTTATGTGTCCCTTACAGTTGCTGTGTGTCCCTCACAGCTGCTGGGTGTCTTTTTCAGATACTGCGGGTCCCTTAAAGATGCTGTGTTTTTCTCACAGATGAGTGTCTCTGACAGGTATTGTGTGTTTCCAAGATGTTGTGTGTCCTCTACAGGTGTTGGTGTTTGCCGAGAAAAAGCAGGACGTGGACGCCATCCATGAGTACCTGCTGCTGAAGGGAGTGGAGGCTGTAGCCATCCATGGAGGGAAAGGTGAGCTGAGCTATCTTAACACCTGGCAGGAAAGGTGAGCAGAACTGTCCTGAAACATTGGGGGGAAAGGCGAGTCAAAGTGTCGTAACACAAAGGGAAAATGTGAGCTGAAGTGTGCCTGGGGGAAACTTTGAGTAGAACGTCCGAACGCAAGAGGGAACAGGTGAGTAGGATTCGTCCTGACAAATGGGGGACAGGTGAGCAGAAGTGTACTTACACTGAATGTCAGGGTGGATAGTGAGACATTATGATTGTCGCTAGAGAAAAAGGTGAGTAGATCTGGCCTGACACAGGTGGACAGTGATAGATGATAGCCATCCCCTAGAGAAAATTGAGAACAGTCCCAGTACAGATACAGACAGCCAGGGTCTGCAGGGATACATGATTGTCGTGTATTGGGGGAAGGTGAGTAGACTTGTCCAACACAGACACTGACCATCGGAGTAGACAGGGATACGTGATGGTCATCTGTAGAGTGAAAGATGGTAGAACTGTCCAAACACAGACACTGACTATCAGCGTAGACGGTGAAACATAATGGTCTCTATAGGGGGAGGGTGAATATAACTGTCTAGCACAGACACTGACCATCAGTGTATTCAGGGATCCATGATGGTCATCTATAGGGGGAAAGGTGAGTAGACCTGTCTTAACACAGACACCTACCATCAGGGTATGACATGGATACATAATGATTTTCTGTACTGGGGAAAGGTGACTAGAACTGTCCTAACAGACACACTGATTATCAGGGTGGACAGCGATACATGATGGTCGTGTATGGGGGAAAGGTGAGTAGAACTGACCAACACAGACACTGACCATCAGGGCAGACAGCGATACATGATGGTCATGTATGGGGAAGGGTGAGTAGAACTGACCAACACAGACACTGACCATCAGAGCAGACAGCGATACATGATGGTCGTGTATGGGGGAAGGGTGAGTAGAACTGACCAACACAGACACTGACCATCAGGGTGGACAGTGATACATGATGGTCATGTATGGGGGAAAGGTGAGTAGAACTGACCAACACAGACACTGACCATCAGGGTGGACAGCGATACATGATGGTCGTGTATGGGGGAAGGGTGAGTAGAACTGACCAACACAGACACTGACCATCAGGGTGGACAGTGATACATGATGGTTATGTATAGGGGAAAGGTGAGTAGAACTGACCAACACAGACACTGACCATCAGGGTGGACAGCGATACATGATGGTCGTGTATGGGGGAAGGGTGAGTAGAACTGACCAACACATACACTGACCATCAGGGCAGACAGCAATACATGATGGTCATGTATGGGGGAAGGGTGAGTAGAACTGACCAACACAGACACTGACCATCAGGGTGGACAGTGATACATGATGGTCATGTATGGGGGAGAGGTGAGTAGAACTGACCAACACAGACACTGACCATCAAGGTAGATAGGGGTACATGATGGTCGTGTACAGGGGAAAGATGAGTAGACTGTACTAACATAGACACTGACCATCAGGGTAGACACAGGATGGTTGTGTGTGGGGGAAAGGTGAATAGACCTGACCTAACATAGACACTGACCATCAAGGTAGACACAGGATGGTCGTGTGTGGGGGAAAGGTGAGTAGACCTGACCTAACATAGACACTGACCATCAAGGTAGACACAGATGGTCGTGTAGGGGAAAGGTGAGTAGACTGACTAACATAGACACTGACCATCAGTAGACACAGGATGGTTGTGTGTGGGGGAAAGGTGAGTAGACCTGACCTAACATAGACACTGACATCAAGGTAGACACAGGATGGTTGTGTTGGGAAGGTGAGTAGACTGACCTAACATAGACACTGACCATCAGGTAGACACAGGATGGTGTGTATGGGGAAAGGTGAGTAGACCTGACCTAACATAGACACTGACCATCAAGGTAGACACAGGATGGTTGTGTATGGGGGAAAGGTGAGTAGACCTGACTAACATAGACACTGACCATCAAGGTAGACACAGGATGGTTGTGTATGGGAAAGGTGAGTAGACCTGTACTAACATGGACACTGACCATCATGGTAGACACATGATGGTCCTGTATGGGGGAAAGATGAGTAGACCTGTCCAACACAGACACTGACCATCAGGCTAGACAGGGATACCCGATGGTCATGTATGGAGAAAAGGTCAGTAGACCTGTCCAACATAGACATTGACCATGCTTTGTTGAAATGCTTACTAAAGCTTTAAAAGCAATCCATAAAGATTCCAGTGCTTAACATCCCTTGTTGCCAGAATGACACATGCTTAAAATTACAACCGACAAAGATTCCGGTGTTAACCATTGACTGTTGCCCACACAGACCAGGAGGAGAGGATCCGGTCTGTGGAGCAGTTCCGCAAGGCGGAGAAGGACGTCCTGGTGGCCACGGACGTGGCCTCCAAAGGTCTGGACTTCCCTGACATCCAGCATGTCATCAACTATGACATGCCGGAGGACATTGAAAACTACGGTCAGTGCTGCATTAGGCTCGAGTGTGTCATTGATAGAGAGGCAGGTGATTTACTGTGCTTTATGTTAGCGAGCCATTGAATGGCCGGTGATGTGCTGCACTTTGTGTGAGTGTGTGTCATTGACAAGTGGCTGATGTACCGCACTGAGTATGTCATTGAGAGGTGGGTGACGTGCTGTATTTTGTTTCAGTGTGTCATCGATCGGAGGGTGATATTCTGCACTTTGTTTTAGTGTGTCATTGATAGGTGGTGACGTGCTGCATTTAGAATATAGTTGATAGGTGGGTGACGTGCTGCATTTCATGTATTTTGTTTTAGTGTGTCTTTCATAGTTGGGTGATGTGTCCTGCATTGTATTTTAGTGTGTCATTGATAGGTGAGTGATACGCAGTGTTATGGTTTAGTGTTTCATTGTATAGGGGGAAGTGGGGGGCAGGGTGCCTGTATCTCTCGGGCCTAGTTGACGCCGGGATACATTATGAAAGGAAGCGAAGAGTACAGTCCTGTCATGTAGTCTGTGGCCCTTCATGCCCTACTCTCATGGTGACCTCAGTTTCGATGTCCTCTCCACGTCTGTGGTCTTGGTTTGGTTCCGTCCGGGTCACCGGTATTGGGTCCATGGGGCTGTCATTGGACGGATGTGGTGGCGCCCTCCGGAGGGAGAGCTCACTTACGCCGGCTCTGCGACTAAGCAATTATTGTCATCAGTAGGGGGTTTAGTAGGTGGTGTCCTGCGTATGTTAGATCAGAACAGGCGCCACTGAACGTCATCGAAGTGACTCGGCGGCGGTGCAGTGTCTCCTCCAGTGGGTTGCCTCTTGACGACTTGACATTGACTGCTCCTGGTGGATTGCCGGTGCCGGGGCTGCGGCAGGGCCGACCGGGCTGTGGCTGTGGACGGGGTGTCGGAATAAACGGCGTGTGTGCACTGTCTCTGAGGTGGTGCAGAGGTTTGGACAGAAAAAAAAAAAAAAGATTGCCAACAGGCCTGTGGGGCAGCAAGCTGCAGATGGGTATGAATAAATGCTGGGCATTTCCTGTTGGCAGGCTGTTGTGGGGCAGAATGTAAAACGGCTAATAGAGCAAGTAGCCTAGAATTAGCTGTGAAATCATGTTTCGTTAATTTGGTGATCGCTGTCATTATCATCGTCAAACAGTGGTGTGTTTGGGGCACCAGTGGTCAGGCATCTTCCTGTTGTGTGCCAGGTGCAAGAGGGTAGAGTGTGCCTGCCTGCATGTACGCTTGTACAGTGTGGCGTCTTTGTGACTTGTGTGTCTGCGATTTTGCAGTCCACAGGATTGGACGAACTGGTCGCTGCGGAAGAACTGGGGTTGCCACAACATTTGTCAACAAAACTGTTGGTAGGTACTTTTTTTTTTCCTGCTTCTTTCGTTGATCGTGTTTTATTTTTTCACCCACGTAGCAGCAGCTGTGTGTGCTGTATCCTCTTTTGGTAGAGTTGACTTGAAAGACAGCAAACATTTTCCAATAAGAATCGTTGGTCCATGACATCCGGTGGACGGAGTGTGGCTTGGTAAGTGTTAGAAAAGAAAATCAGTTAGAACAGAAAATCAGTTAGAACAGAAAATCAGTTGGCAAGACAACACCTTTTTCATACTTATGGTCATTTCTTCCATTTTGTCTCTTTTTGTGTGTGTATAATTTGGTTTTTGAAATAAGAATGATAAGAACTAAATGGGTAGATGCTTGAGTTCTGGAGAATTTTGGGATCAAGGGAAGAGGCACATAGGAACAGGTCTGTGTGGCAGCTAGAAGGACAGACTAAACATCACACCGCCGCTCCGCTGCACATTAAAGGAGAGTAATAGCTCTAATTCAGAGTGAACTGTTCTTGATCAATGTATTACTGACTATCTTCCGTGAGAGTGCAGATTTCTTGCCCTTTCTTTGGAGGTAGTTTGATACTATCCAGCCGCAGGCGGCATGCACGGCACGATTCCCTGCTCCCGCATGCTCGTGCATGGCGCTCAGTCCCTGCCGACACGCATATTTCGCCACTTTTTTATTTTTATTTTTTTTTATTTACGGTAGCTAGACAACTGACAACTGACGCTCAACTAATCGAACTTACTAATTTCGAATCACTCACTTTTAATGTGTAGACACGACTGTCCGTTGAAAAACATGGCTGACAAGTGAAAAAAAAAATTCTTTGTTTACATTCTAATCTGTTCTTTTACAACACAATGTCAGAATAGAAGCAAACAGGTAAGCGAAATCACGACTGTTTGCATTGGCCGTGTTTTGATCAAATGCATTTGTGTTTGAATCTTCTGAATTGGCCTCATCAGTGACCACGTGTGATGCGGCGGTGTCTGCTGCAGTTGATGTTGGTGATTCGTCAGCAGAATCATTATTTTCGGCCGCATCTTCAAATAATTCACTTTCCTCGTCTCTGTCGTAATTATCGATATTTCTGTCGCTCCCTCATCGTCAGATCAACTTTGTAATATAATTTCAAGTGCTTCCCTGAGAGAGCAGTTGGTACCATCCCTTCGCCTGACCGAAATATTTCTGGCACAGGAAATTCCAGCCGCACTTAGCGGGAAAGCCGAGTGCCAGTTACTTTGTTTCAAAGCTGCTGGGGTCAGCCAAGTTCATGGTGGAGCACTAAAAATAGGGTCTACAACTCACTAGGACATTCCCAAGACGAATTATAGAACAAATTTCCCTTAATACTATCCAGCCGAAAGCAGCACGGACGGCATGATTCCCTGCTGCCGCAGGCTCGCGCACAGCTCTCATTCCCTGCCGACGCACATATTTGGCCACTTTTTAATTTATTTTTACGGTAGCTAGACAACAACTGACGGTCTCGTGTTATGTGTCACAGGAAAGAACAAACACTCAACTAATCGAACATAGTAATTTCAAATCATTTACTTTCAATGTGTACACACGGCTGTGCGTTGAAAAATATGTCTGACAAGTAGAAAAAATGCTTTGTTTGCATTCTATTCCGTTCTTTTACAACACCAAATCGGAAGATGAAGGAATGGCTGCATCTTCAAACAATTCACTTTCCTATTCTCTTACAAAGTTTTCTATCTCTCTATCACTCCCCTCATCACCAGATCCACTTTGTAATATGATTTCAAGCGGTTCATTGAGCGAGAAATCGCTACCACCCCTTCGCCTGACCGACATTTTTTCTGGCGCAGGAAATACTGTGCCATGCGCCGGTGCCGCCAGTTTCTTTGTTTCAAAGCTCCTGGGGTCAGCCAAGTTCACAATAGGCCACTGAAAGTATGGTCTACAACTCGCTCCAACATCCCCAAGACTAGTTACAGAGCTTATTTCCCTTGGATCATTTCATGGAAAGTGTAGGAATTTTTTATGTTCCCGTCATCTGATAGTGGACAACACAGCAGAATGTACTGCTGTCTGTCTGTCATCCAGACTTGGATGACTCGGCTAAAGGGAAAGAAATCCTGTCCTCCACTACTGGATGACTGGGCTGGTAAAGGTTAAACCATTTCAAGGAAAGTGTAGGAATTTTTTATGTTCCTGTCCGCCGATAGTAGTGGACAAGGCAGAATGTACTGTCTGCCCTTCCGCCAGCCTTGGCTGACGCGGCTGCAAGGGAAAGAAATTCCGTCTGCCACCCTCGGCGGACACGGCTGGTAAAGATTGACAAGCCTTCTTTTCAAGAGAACCTTGTATTCTATGTGCCACTGACTTTTTTGTCTCCTCGCCCATCCTCTAGCTTGAGATTATTGTATTAAATCATAAGCTTATTTTTGTGGCAGTTTCAGTTCAGTGAACAAGAACAAGAACAATTCTTTATTGCCGTCACCTTTGAAAGATATTTAGCACAAAACATCATAAACAACAACAACAAGAACAACAACAAAAGTGCTTCTATTATCAATTTTTCCTGGCTTTGAATGCCTCAAAAACAAAGCTGGCTAATATTTCTTGGTGTTCCCTGGAGTTTAATAGAGTACTTGGTTTGAAGTCGTTGGCACACAATATTCTTTTTCCTGGGTCATCTGTTAGATCTTGCATCTGTTCTACTTGTGTATTTAGTTTTGTTCTTAAGTCATAAAGTATTCTACAATTATCTAAAAAATGAAATTCGTCTTCTATTTCATTACATGCTATACAAAATCTTTGATTTCGTGGTATACCTGCATAACGAACAGCCCTGATGTGGCCCTTTGCGGTCGGCTGGGCTATAAGCAACATTATCTTATCTTATCTTACCTGCATAACGACCTTTCTCAACATTTAAGTCATGCGAGCTGTGTGCTGCACAAAAGACTGTTTACTGATCTCAGTTGAAGACTTGCACACAGGCGACTAAAGGTGTAGTTTGTTCTGTGGCGATTGGCCAGCGTAAACTAGTGATGATATTTGGAGATGGACAAACATTGAGATGACAGTCATGTATTGCAATGAAAGACATTGAGTGACGGTGACAGACAGCAATGTGTGGTGGACAAACTGACAGTGATGTATCTATGTGATGACAGAGGAAAGGGTGGTCTTGGACTTGAAACACCAACAGTGATGTGTTGTCTTGTAATGACAGATAAATCAGCATTGCTGGACTTGAATCACCAGCAGTGATGTATTGTCTTGTAATGACAGATAAATCGGGTGCATGCTATGTTTAATGTGTCATCCATACCAGTGGCCACACTGGCCTCTTCCAAACATTGGTGATGGGATTTCACGTGTGTGCAAGATGTTATGCATGCACTTCACACGCGGACCCTCAGTTTATAGTCTCAATCGAAGGACTATTTGGGAACCAGTGTTAACTCTGAGGGAAAAATCCCCCTGTACCGAAACAGCCGAGCGAGATTCGAACCTGCAACCCCAGGATCACCAAGATTACGAGTCCAGTGTTCTACCAGCTGTGCTATTCCGGCACCCATTTGAAGCATTTATTAATGGAAGCGAGGTAAAAGCAAATTGATGGCGATGTATTTATGTGTGATGACAGATGAATCCGTGTTGCTGGACTTGAAGCACCTGTTGATGGAAGCCAGACAGAAGGTGCCACAGTTCTTGGCCACCATGCAGGCTGACAACGAAATCTACCTGGACATTGGAGGTGTGTGTGTGTGTGTGTGTGTGTGTGTGTGTGTGTGTGTGTGTGTGTGTGCTTGCTTTGTGTGTATGTGTGTGTTGCTTTGTGTGTGTGTGTGTGCTTGCTTTGTGTGTATGTGTGTGTGCTAGTGCTGGTGTTTGTGAGCATCATGCGTGTGTGTGCTAGTGCGTGTGTGCACGCGCATGTGTGTGTGTGTGTGCGCTAGTGCTGGGTGTGTGTGTGCTTGTGCTGGTGTGTGTGTGCGTGTGTTTTCTGTCTGTCTGTGTGTGCGCATGCTTATGTGTGTGTGTGTGCACTTACCATTTAGTAAAGACTTATATAACCTTGACCTTGGTCCTGATCACTATACATAAGCAAAGTAATGGTTACATTGTTGTGGCTGATGTGAACGAAGTCACAGTCAAAAAGAAAACCAGTATTATCAAGAAACAAGACCTCTGACTTTTGCTCCAGCTGTAAGAGAAATCACATCACCCCAAGCTGGGGTCAGGCAGGGGAAGCCTCATAGGAGAAATCCTTTCCTGGGTGTGCCAGTCCTCCAGGCTTCTAACTGCTTTTCTTTCTATTCAAAATGAATGAAGAAGGTGTGACTGCTGGTCCTTGAAAGACAAAGAAAATTGGTATAGAGTTAGAAAGTAGGTGCCCGGTGGGAATGAGAGGGAGGCTGTTGCCGGCCATCTTGTATTAGCAGTCGCCTGAACAGCTGAAGGGTCTAAGGCTCCAAACATCTTGCCTCCCTCTCTCAAGGGACCTTATTTCCAAAGGTTTTTTTGTTTGTTTGTTTTTTTTTTTTTGATGTTACATTACCAAATCACTACATCAACTATCTGGTGCACCAGGCAAAGTCATGAAATCAGGGTACTGCTTTGAAAAAGTCTTCAAACACAGCAACACCTAATCAAATACAGTTTGTATGTGTATAAGTCGTTGGGAGTGTGATGCACATGTGTCTCTCTGTGTGTGCGTGTGTTGATGATATGTAAGCCTGACCACTGTGTTAACTCGTCAATATTATGAACATTGGGATGTCCATCCGAACATCAACACTGTGACTCAAGACATCTTTGTCAAACTTATGGCCATTTTGGTTTGAATTTGATTCCAAACACATCCATATAGTGTGCATTGACGAGTGTTTCATTGTCGTCAGTCTAGTGATGCCTTAGTTATGTCGAATGGACTGTCTTCTATTACTGCTGTAGATTTTTTCGTCAGTCCCTCTCCATACAAGGGGAACAAAACTTTTTGGGGGGGCTGTTTTTTGAACACATGTAAGCAGCACTGGTGTGCTTGAAAGGGAGTGGCTCAGAACATCAGGGTATGATGTTGTCATCAGTTGGGCAAACAAAATGATTACAGCCCGTTCTCACAAAGGAGTTTACGTGAGATCTCATGGCATCAGTGTCATCAGCTAGGCTACCAAAAACATGTGCAGCGCTCAGCATATTCCATTGGGTTTTTTTTTCATACCTTGCAAACCCCCTGAACCCCTGCTTCCCCTACCTGCCCCATTTTTTTTTTCTGTGACAAGTTTTTTTTGCGGTTTCTCATTTTTATATTTCTCAGACATTGGATTAGCAGAATAGGGGGCTTGTTCGACTGTTCTGTGGTATAATGATGGCTTTGTACCATGAAAGATGTGGCACTGACTTCCGCTGTTCTTGTACAGGGGAGGTGGGCTGCTCTTACTGTGGAGGTCTGGGTCATCGCATTGCCAACTGTCCTAAGCTGGAAGCCGTACAGACCAAACAGGCCGCCAACATCGGCCGACGAGATTACCTAGCTCACAACGCTGCCGACTGGTAGACGGAGACGGGACCAGCACCGGAGAAATCTCTGGACCAGTGGGGAAGAAGAAAGCTGCCATGGACATCTGTGATGAACATTTCAGGACATCTCTGGGTTCTGGAAGCTTTGGAAAAGAGACAGTAGTGATGAATCATTTTCGATTCAGAAACGTGAAAAGTTTAGGGAATCTACTGCAGTCTAGTCTGTGCAGAGGTCCAGGTCTGACAGAGTGTGAACTGAAGAGTGTGTTTCGCCAGGCAAATTTGAAAGTAGGTTGTGGACTGTGTGCATGTATGCCTGTGTGTGTGTGTGTGCGTGTGTATGCGTGCACATGCATGATGTCCATGTGGGTGCATGGTTGAGTAATTGCCTTGTCGTTGGTCCGTCTGTTTTGAGGTGGGTTCAAAGAGTACATTGTGCTGAGCAGCAGATTACAGGTTTCTCTGTGCTGAGAGGTGGCTGACAGTAATGCCTTCCACTGTGCAGAAAACCCCTTTCCTTCAGCTCCCTGCATGGGATAATATACATCAGTAGGCAACCCTCCCTCAGCTATACCTGAGCAGAAAAAAAAACAATGAAAATGTGCTTTGGTTCATTTATCAAACCTACCTATATTATGTTTCAACCATTTTTTTGCTAAAACTATGCGGCTATAATTCTTAAACTGATAAATGATTGTGAAAGCAACATTGAACCAAGTGACAAAGTCTGATCCACCTTTCCAGCCTATCAAGTGGTGAGTAATTGTGAAAGCAACAGTGAAGAGACAACATCTGATCCACCTTTTCACCCCATCGAGAGGGGATTGCATTTACTTAGAATAAGGCACCCTTGCAGGCTTTCCACATTTCTACTGCGGTAGCCATATGTGTGCATGCAGATTTGCAATGTAACCACAGCATTGAGCACAACCACGTTTAAGTAAAGATGGCAGATATATTGAAATTCAAAGGAACAGCTTGCACCAGTCTGGCAAAAACTTTTTTCCGAAAGAAGTTGAAGTTTGGACAAAAGCAGTGAAGAAGGCCAACTACATCTTTCTTTTGTGTGTGTAAAACTGATGTAAAGTTTTGGGGATACATGGGTCTGATCTTTTTTACCATTTCAGAGCAGAGATTGGATGAACAGTGACAGCTTGTTCATAGCTTGGCTTATTATGATGGGAATTGAAAGACTAGTTTATTATGTGAATGAAGTATTTCCACAAATGTGCATGAACTTATAGAATTAAGGTGGAAAAACCATGAATTGTAGGATGACTGTGCACAGATATAACCCAAATGTAACACTTAAGAAAAGGCTGTAGAACATGGAAAATTGTTGGGGTTTTTGTTTTTAATCTTTTCTTTAATAACTAAGAAAAAAACTGAAGCATATCAGAAAAGAAAAATGTCAGAAGCTGATAATTGCTGACGAAAAAAGGACAAAAATGTCAGAAATTGGTAATTGCTGACAAAAAATGTCAGAAACTGATAATTGCTGACAAAAAATGTCAGAAACTGATAATTGCTAACAAAAAATGTCAGAAACTGATAATTACTGACAAAAAAATGTCCGAAACCGGTAATTGCTGTCAGAAATGGTCAGAAACTGATAATTGCTGACAAAATGTCAGGAACTGATAATTGCTTACTAAAAATGTCAGAAACTGATAATAATATAATAATAATAATGAGTACTTATATAGCGCCTATTCTCGGCTAGAGACCAAGCTCTAAGCGCTTTACAATCAACACTCGTTACACAACGGCTGCCTACCTGGTAGTGCGACTGAAGAGCTGCACTGCGCTTCTTCATCGTTTCCCGTGTCATCCGTCAATATTGTTCACTCACTTTCCTTACTTCCTCATTCTTTCCATTTCTTACGCAGGTGCATGCTAGTGTAACGTGTCATCCACACCAACGGCCAAACTGGCCTACTTCCGAAAGTTGGTATTGGAATTTTACGTGTGTGCAAGATGTTCAAAATGTTATGCGTTAATCTCTAAGAAAAAAATGTCGGACACTGATAATTGCAGACAACTGCAGTGCTGCGCTTATTCTTGTATCTTGCAAGGACAAGAAATGGTCCTGACATTTGAACTGGACTGCTCATCTACAGATAAGAAAGAAATTAAGAAAGACATATTTGTAGATGTGCAGATTTTTTTTTTTTTTGTCTGTGTTTGATTGCTTTAACTTGTGTGTACATAGGTTTTGAGTGCGTACAGGAATGCATGCATGCATGAATGAAACGTGGTTTGGCAATGTTTGTTCATGAATGATAACTGGTAAAAATATGAATGAAGAGAGAAATAAAAAGAAATAACCCCCCCACCCCCCCTTTTTTTTTTTTTTTTTCCAAATGGTATGTGGTTGGTTTTGCGTATTTAATAAGGAAATTTATTTTTGACGAGAGGGGAGACAGTGAGGGTGAGGCGAAGAGGAAGAAAGGGGACATTTTGTCATCTGTGGCGTTGATCCTATGCAGCTCATTCCTGATCTTCCAGCCACATTCCACCTCATCTTGTCAGCAGACCGCAATCAGAATTAGGTGACCATAAGGCAACCCACCAGAGGAGACACTGAACGGGAACGCTGATGCCAGTGTCAAGCCCTCAACAATGTCTGTGCACTCCAAACTAACTTCAGTTCATACACACACCAACACTCTCTCTCTCCTTGGGGGTTCATAAATAGATTTATTTCTCTCAGATGTAAAACAAAACCACGAAGTTAGGCATACACATACATACCGATACAAACAGCTCTGTTAGGAATGCTTAGGATACACTCTTGACCTCTCAATACTACAGTTTGGAGCTGTTGGGGTTCAATAGGGTTTACACTCTGACTATCCATACAGATTGAACTTGTAGGGGTTCACTGGGGATACACTCTGACGATCAGTGCTACAGACTGGGTCTGTTGGGCTTTGCTCAGGACACACTCTCATTCTATCAATACTACAGACTGGAAGCTGCTGGGCTTTGCTATGAAAGTGTAGGCTATTTTTCAGCTTCGTGAGATAAAAGGAGCAGTCATCATATCCACTGTCAACGTTTCCTACATATGGTCATAAATCTATTGCTTTTGTTTCATCCAGCCATAAAATAAAATGAATATAGATTAACTATGAAATCTGATATTAACCAAGAATTATGTAAAGAAGAAAAAAAAAAGAAGAAAAAAGATATAATAGAGTACACATGAATGATGATTTCCCCCCCCCCCCCCCCCCCCCCCCCCCCCCCCACCCCCCACATAATGTCACAGTGGCTTGTGGAGATTACAACTCTTATTTCTGGGACAATTTACCTTCCCAGAATTTCACCAGGACTATTCATGATCTTCGAGTTAAACCTGGTTACACTCTCAGCTGGTAAACTGTCCCATAAAAAAAGATAAACCAAGAATATGTAAACAGGTCAAAAAGAAAAAAGTTCGCACACTTTTCTGAATGAATACACTGTCACAATGGTTTGTGGAGTTACAACTCTTTCTGGAACAATGTTGCTGCGCAGTTACTATCATGCTTTGTTTCAATCTGCACAAAAAATAGAAAAAAAAGAGACAGGGAGAGAGAAATATACTATGAAAAATCTGTGACCACTCGGGCAGCAGAAGCCATAAAGAACAAAAACATTCAGAACATTTGGCAAATTCTTGCGAGTCACCTGTGTTTTTGACAACCAACTGCTCCCCCTGGGGTTATGTTTGTGCTACTGACTCCTTTCTATCAATCAATACATCCTGTTTCCATGCAACTGGGAAAAATATAAAAGCCTAAACATGCCACAGTCCAGACTGAGGAGACTGAGGACATCTGACATTTGTGCTAGCACAGGTCCAACCTTTTTCAAAGAAGCATCAGTTTTGGGTGTGGGTATGAATTTTGCCTGCTTGCTACAAATGTTCAAAGTCCAACGATGAACCATTAGAAATAGATTTATTTCTCTGTGTGTGTGTGTGTGTCGTTTTCCTGCAACAATACACTCAACAAACATAGTTTTTGTACGCGTGTGTTTATGCATGTGTGTGCAGATAGGTGACATGTATGAAAGCTTATACATGCATGCATGTGGTAGTCTGTAGAAATACAGTGCATTCATGTATCTGTATCTGTGCGCACTCTGTAACACTAAGTGCATACATGCTTGTCAGGTGAGTGCATGTGCGTACATTGAGTGTATATTCCTGAAGAAATATAGAACATATGCTTTGTGCGAGTTGAGAGAATAGTCTTGTAAAAATACACAGCGCACAATACTTTTTGTGTGTGTACTTGAATGCAAAGTACATACAGCATACATGCTTGTGAGGATGTGTTTTGTTCTGAAACAATACCGAGCGCACACATGCCTTTGTATGCATGTTTCTGTGTCTAATTGTGTGTCACAAAATAAATATACATAGAATTCAGGTACTGTCAAAACTTGCATATCTTTTTTGCACTGGAATGTGCGCCCCCTTCAAAAAAAGTACTTTGTTTATTTCCACAGACAAAAGCACAAGCATGGGCGGTAAGTGTTGACATGAACTGTGTCAGCCCTCAGCAATGTGGCTGCTGCATGTTGATGCATAAATCCAACCTAGGATAAAGCACTTCAACTTATCACGACTGCTCACATTGGGCAAAATTATTTCCCCTATAAACCCAATGTTTGACCCGCAGGACATCTGTTTATATCTGTAAGAGGCAATATATTCAGGATGTTCAGTAATACAAAAGTAAATGTGTGTGTGTGTGCTTAAATCTTAACACAGCATGTTGTTATACCAAGAGATTACGTTTGAAGAAGCTAGTCATCAGCACTCTCACACAGCCATGCACTTTAAACATCAGAGGAAATCTAAACCTTCGGAAAGGAGTAGGGAGTGGTGGTCGTGGAGGGGTGTGTGTGTGGAAGGCAAGTGGAGAGGAGTAAAGCTAGCATGGCTTTTCACTGACCATACTCTTACAAAATTGTAAATCTTGGTTACAAGGAAGTACACAATACAAAAGGAGACAGAAATACCTTTGACCAAAAAAAAAAAATCTGTTTACAAGTTGTATGTAACATTTCGCTATCAGCGAAGCAAGCCTGGATAAGCATGGGAATAACTCGTTCAACTGCAACAGACCAGGAGCAGCCCAGCCTAATGTGGGTACCACCCAAACTCATCATGGACCCCGAATCAATACCCCTAGGACCCGACGCCCATACAGCGGGACAACTGCTGCTCTTCTTGCACTTACCTCCCTGACTGCCAAACGTCTGGGAAAACAGACCAGCATGTGTGCAGGCTGAAAGGAACCCAGTTACGCTTCATGTTGGCTTTGCATGTATAGTTGCTTTAGTTGTGATCGACTTGAACTCATCCCTTCTCACATGAAAGAGGAAAAGACAGGCAGTGATACCTGGAAGCCTGACCCTGCCTGCCTTCTCCCATCCCCAGGATGCTAGCCTTCACTCACAACCTTACCTACCAGCAGCAGTCTCATCACACACTTGCTTACACCAATAGGATAATGAATATGGTGACGACTATAACAAGGAATTCATTAGTTGCTAGCTACCCATTTCTTCCTGTGTGAAAACGAGGATTTCCTTCACTGTGAGAACCAAGTTTCATCTGATAACTTAAACATGCTAAATTCTGTACAAAAAAAAATTCAATACCTGTATTTCAGAGGGAGAGGCTGGGGGTGGGGTGGGGGAGCTCAGCTTATATGAAATACTGAAGATCAGCCACATGAACAGCTTGACAAGATATGAATACATATTTCCATTTCACACGAGAGGTATTACTGTTTATCATCATCACAAGAACAGTGGTAACCTTTCTGGGCCCGTGGTAATGCATTATCGTAAGTCAAAATAAATAGCTGTCAAACATTTTTGGGGAAAACCTTAGTTATTTCCGCTGAACAACTCGGCAACAGAAGAAAACAAATTCAGGCAAACAAATTCTTCACAGACCTTGGGGCTGAGAGGAAGGTTGATCACATGTGGAAGAAAAGGGATAGCGTAGGCCAAAACAAAAATATTTAACCCTTCACTAATGATGAATGGGTAGCACAGAGTTCTGACCTGTTGACACAACCCTGTCTTGTGTCTGGGTTTAGCCAGCCTTCATCCCCCAGCTCAGGATCATCAGGATCTCCAGCAGCTCAGGATCATCAGAATCTCCAGCAGCTCAGCATCATCGGAACCTCCAGCAGCTCAGGATCATCAGAATCCCCAGCAGCTCAGCATCATCGGAACCTCCAGCAGCTCAGGATCATCAGAATCCCCAGCAGCTCAGCATCATCAGGATCTCCAGCAGCTCAGGATCATCAGAACCGATGGCAGCTCAAGATCATCAGAATCCCCAGCAGCTCAGGACCATCAGAACCGACGGCAGCTCAGGATCATCAGAACCTCCGCAATGATGGTCGTAACAAGGTTCACATTTGCCAGTCTCTAACTAGTCCAATGATGAAATGTTGACAACATATCTATTGTCAAGATACTGTGTAGTGATATTTAATTTTTGTTTGACCTCATCTTGGAAGTAGGAAAAGACTTTATGAATGTTACCAATTGCTATGAACAGTCTTCCGGTTTTGTTCGAACCATTTGCCTTTTCCAAGATTGCCGTAAAAGTTTTTAAAAATTTCTACTGCGATCACTGGATAATCCACCTATGGTGTTTTACGACAGGAATACCATGAATGATAAAGAAGCGTTTCCATCGTGTCAGGACAAAATCACAATCAAATGAGTCGACAATGACACTGTTAAGCTAACAGTGAAGGTAGGCAAGTTCAGAGTATGAGGAAAAGATTTGTTTCATTATAGCTCTGCTGGTCGCAGGGCCCTTCTCTTTAAGGGCTGAAGGGAAACAGGAAATGTAAAAAAAAAAAAAAATGAAAATACTGATAATAATAATAATAATAGTGATAGTGATAATAGCATTACTTTCAGCACGCTTATCATTGATTTTATTATATTTATGTATTCAAAGCTCTGGGATGTTGAATTCCTGTCAAGGCCTTGACATAATGTGACTGGGTGTTGACGTATGACCATTCATTTTCAATATATTTCATAGGTATGGAAAAAACAAAAATTAAAACCCTTTCAGTAACAGGGATCCTCGGTAAATCCATTCCACAGTTATTTACAGTTACTCGACAGTATCAACCTTGTTCTGGAAGAGAAGAGGAGAAAGCAGACTCCCTCACACAACCAGTATCTAGTGACTGCAAGTGTAACGGTCCATCATGAAACAGTGCCAGCATGTGATTGACAAAACTGTCATTTGAACATATAAAAGTCCATTACAGTGAAATATTAGCATGATAAAACTTTGGAACTTCTGTTTGGAGGATTTACTGTAGTAATCGCAAGCTTTTTGTCGTTCTTCTTCATAGCATACTTCAAATATCAAAAAGTTCAATGAAAGCAAAGAAAAAAAATTTAAGTTGTATAAAGTGTTGTCTTGACTGACACTGGACTGTGTACCTGCACTTTGCCTTTGACGACATGAATGAATGAGCACACACAACATCTGTACTGTGCCTTGCCTCTACAGTGTAGTGCAAAGCAAACCAGCCACAGCTCAAGCAAATTACTTTCACTGAACTACGGTTGCACTTTCAGAGTCTACTACCTGGTATATTATGAGATAAATTTGACAAAATTGTTCTAGAACTTGGCATGGCAGATGAAAGTCTACAGCCAGTCAAACACTTTTATGGTCCAACATGTTTTCCTCGTTCTAATAAAAAAAATGTGTGCATGAATAAGTTCACTCTGCAAACAACCTTGACTTTATGATGAAAACTAGGGATTTCTGAACAGTTTTGAATTACATGTTCCTGTACAGAAACTGATGAGCTATGACTACGTTACAAAGGTAAAACACCACAAGATGTTGGAAGACTTATGAATGCCTGAAACAGATTCTACAACACAGAGAGAGACAGAGTGTGTGAGTTACAACTTACTGAACAAATCGTTAATGAACCTGAAGTTAATCAGAAACAGGTGGTTTCCTCTTAATAATAATTAGGTCACTAGGCAAATCTTGCATTCAAGTTGCAGCTCCTACAAATACATACTACTTACTAGCTTCAACATGGGCAAACAGGAAGTAGGAAGCTACAGATGTAGAACATCAACGAGGTTGTAGTTGCTCTGCCTAAGACACACAGCTGCACCATCAGATCTAGCAAGACGGCTTTCAGCCGATCTGACCTACACCATCAGTAAAACAAGACAAAAAACCAAGACAGCACTCTTGTTTTAACTCTTTCATCAGTGGACTTAAAAGAAGCAACAAACCCATCCTAAAACACTTGTTTATTTATTCTTTTTTCCCCCTTTTTTTCAATTTCTTCTTCTCTCTCAAGTTTTTGGAAGGACTGTCGCCCCCACATTATTTCTTTCTGCTACCGAGTTGTTCAGCTGGAAACAGTTTTGTTCAGTGCTAAGCTCTCCTCCTTCCCTTGATCTGGCTGCCCCAACCCCAGAGGAGAGCTCACAGCAGGGGAGATTAATCACCACATACTCCAAAGGATGCTGCTTCCTTCAAGTTCAAAGGTAAAAATACAAACAAACAAACCCAACTCACTTTACAAACAGGACCCAAACAGGTTTCATTCTTTTCATCTTCCAGTAATGCAATCAGTGGGGTAACCTCTGCTACACCAGGCCAGGACTTGTGTTCAGATGCAGACCTACAGTCACGGTGACAACTTCACATGAACAGACAGTGACTGACACTACAGGTGTCCTCTCGCTCTGTTCACGCCAAGTTCTTGAAGTTGTCTGACCCTCGGTCTCACATGAATCCTTGCCCACGGGTTTCTCTTTCCTGTCGGGACACTTTGCTGTTAGAATTGTAGTTGGCACCTGCGTTTAACATCTCAGGATATACATCTGTTTAGACGACACTATGGAAGTGCTCAATTATATAAGTATAGTGCTCATGTACACATGTTTCTATACACACATCGACACACCTTTCATACCCAAACCCTCACAGGCAAACACGCTAACTGCTTCCTTCAAAGTGCAAAATAGTATGCAGCACTACTGTTGTGCACTCTTTTTATAAGTAACAAAAAAAACACACAAAAAACCCATTCACTTGGGGTTCAACACATGGTCAATTACAATTGTAAAGTGTATGTTCAAGAATGCATGCTTTGCTAATGTTCCATTTGTTTCAATCTGATCAATGCTAAAATAATGAACCATTTAGGAGTATCTATTCACTCTTTGTGCAAATTTACTGGAAGAACATGACAAATACTGAAGAATTGTTTGTGCCAACATCTATCCTAGGAGCTAAAAAAAAAAAAGAAAAAAAGAAAATGTCAGTTTAACGCCTGTCTTTGTGAATGTCTGAACTAGTTTGTGTTCTGCGACATCCATGTTTGTGAAAGAACCCAGGCAGTCAAAACTTTTTATATCCATGACAATGTTAATTAACTTTTGTACTATAACATCACCTCACAGTATTTGCTTTGTGCACATATGTATATATATATATATATATATATATATATATATATATATATATATATATATATATATATATATATATATATATAAAAAAAATAAAAATGTGTGTGTGTGTGTGTGTGTGTGTGTGTGTGTGTTCACATCTGTGTATCCATGCATGTATGTGTGACTGCACATCTAGAAATGTTCTAATGGCACAGTCTTTATAAAAAAAATGATACAGTTCTATCTTTTTCCCCCATTTCAATAATACAAAAAACAACAAGCAAGCTCAGACTCTATATAGATATCAAACACTTCATCTCATTTCATCTATTACTGAAAGCTCCATATAACATTAAAAAAATACATATTCACATCTAATAAATAATACAATATGATGGTAAACAAATTGCTCATCGGCGTGAAAATGGCAAACTGTGCAATGGAACATAACACAAGAAAAAAATTCAAGAACATTTGACACTTTGCCACATCAATATAACCATGATTTGATTGTGTCTGTACCTGGAATATTTCATCCATGATTCAAACAGAAGAAAACATACATAGAAAAATAAAAAGCAAAAGAAAGGAAGAAACAGAAATTAACAAAGAAATGTATGTCAACCTCTTTACACCATAATATATACAGCAAAACTCAGTATGTCAGAATCAATACCTAGCTTAAGTGCAGGGGCAGTTAAATACAGTTTATGTGTGATAAGGAATTTTCAACTTATTGTCAATATTATACTTGTCTATGACACCTACTCCGAAGCATTAGTCAGGCGGAGCACAAAGCCACATTAAACGAAGATCAACACAATAAAACAACATGTTTCTTGCATGTTCACTTGCACTTGCACCCAATGATACCTGAACTACGACAGAAGAGCAGAACACAGGCATGACATCAGGTACATGTCTTAATAGCAAACTAGATAAAAACACATCAACTGTGCAGATATATATAGGCATAAATACGTAATGCCCTTCAACGCAATGCACTTCAACTTCACAAGGAATGATATGAACTGAACACCATCTGACCGATGAGACTCAATAATGAATAGGGCTCACACAGCCAACAAACTCTCATTGCATTTTCATCAACCAGGAATGATAAACCGGCAGGTAAAATCATACTAACGATAACGAAAAATTTTTAAAAATCAACAAAAAAATCTGCACAACCGTCATTTTCTCAATACGTTAAGATCATCCAGACATGATATTGAACAGGGAAAGGTGCCTCAGGACTGCAAACCCAAACAAAACCAACAGTTTGCTGAGGAGATGGTGGGAAGGGATTGTGGGACCCCCTGGGACTCAGCTTCCCCCCCCGTCCCCATCCCCTCCCTGCCCTTGTGCGCCCCCCACCCCCCATCCCCCCTGCCTCAGCATTTCTCAAAGACAAACTTCCAGCCCATACAAAGCACATCTTCCCCTCTAGCAGTGAATGGACAGAAAGCGTGAAGACAGTTTAAAAAAGATGACAAGTTTCTCCTTCTCCACTGCATCAGCTATAAAGAGAGAGAGAAGAAAAAAAAAGCATCTGCATACCTTCACTTTCAGCAGTGAAGAATACAAGAGTTAGAAGCAGCTTCATACTGGCCGTGCATTTTTTGTGTGTCAGCTACACTGCATCCAAAAATAGGAAAGTTGCACCACGTTCGGCCCCTCTTCCTCTTCCCACTCCTCCCTGATTTATCCAGAGCCTAACGGAATTAAAACATCCTTTAAAAAAAAAACATCCGTCACTTTTTGCTGAACTCATGTCATTAAGGGCCTGCTCCATTTGCCTGGGACAGTTTCGCTTGCAAGGTTCTGGTGGCGACAGAGCATTTGGCGTACAAGACAGACCTCCTGGCCATCGTAAGTGTTGACCACAGCAGCTGATATGTTGCAAATCATCACCAATGTATATCATCACAGAAAGCAGCGCTGGGTCAAAGTTCGCTTCGACACACACCGCAACCTGACCAACAAAAAGGCTCTGAAATGGAGCGACACTGACAAGAAAATCAAGAGAAAACATTGGCAAGAATCCCGAATAGAAACTGTGGGTTCTGTCGAAATGCAACAGAACCTCTAGCACAAAAAAAAGAAGTGTTGCTATGCATAGAACAATATACAAGTGTTTCCTGGCAACTTTCAGTGATTGTGTAAAAGAACATCCCCATCCACTCATCAAGTGCTTTCACCATCATCTACACATGTTATGATATGCCAGTTTAATTTCCACTTGCATCAATAATGATGTCTAAATGATTAAAAAATATGAATAACTGGATTGCTAATTCCACTGTTTTGCCATTCACCAAAATAGATTAATGTTTATTAACCTGATAAGTGTGACAGCTATGCATACATGTTCAACGACTCAAATCCAAATATACAGAGATCCAATTTGGTAAATACACCTCTCTCTCTTGATATTCTTAAAAGTACACAAGACAGAAAATCTGAGTTGTGATGTAGATCAGCAAACTCCTCCAGATGGAAAGATTCCCCCAGCCTCCCTTCTCAGTGGCCGAGGCTCTGTAAAAATAGGCCGAAGTGGCCATGCTGAGCTGACGTGGCTTGACAAGTGCTTGCACCTAGCTGACCACTGCAGTGCTGGACACACAAGCCCCTTTGCTGAGGAATACATTCCACCGCTAAAATCAATGGGCAGGTCAAAAAGGATTCTGTTTCTCAGACAGACATTCATCTTCAATTAACTGCCTTAGACCAGGATTCTCTTCTATCTCCATACCCTGTGGTGTCTGTTTCTGTAAGGACACGACTTACTGTATAGACTTGCTACCTCTCAATCAGCAAAGACATCTACTGAAGACTCAGTGACTGGGTTAAACAACACTTCACCACTCTGGTGTCCACTTTCATGTCTATACACTCTCCCATCTCTTCTTCCTCTGCAACCCATTTACACTACCTCCTTCAATGCAAAGAATTAACTACTGTCACTGTTTAAATACTACAAATTTGAAGTGAAAAGCCCTATAAGCAGAAAAGACATCCTGAATATGAAAAATTCACTATCACTTATAAGCAGAAAAGACATCCTGAATATGAAAAATTCACTTTCACTTTTATCAAATTCAAATCAATTACGGGAGACGGAATGCTGAAGTATGGTAAGGTTTTCAACAGCTTGGAAATGTCGGTTAAGAGATTCAGTGTGATCTCCCCAACCTCCACCTGATGTGTCATAACACAGTAGCTATGTACATTTGCACAACTTAACACACATGCCGCATTTCTGACTTCATCGAATAAAAAAAAAAATCTAACATAAAGAAAACAAAATGATCATTTGGAATTAGCAGGTTAAAAAAACATAAAGCAGAACCAGATATACAACATGCATTGTTTTCTGTGTACACATATCCACTTAGTACCCTAGCCACCTTAGTGACACATCTGGACAATAATACTTCACTGTTTCCATGTATACAGAACAGTGATTCTTCTTTACTTCCTTCTTCTTTTTAGCTCTTGCCAGTTATATTGTACAAACTGTTAAGCTTGTTTGCCTTTATTTCTTCAATTTGTAACCCACCTAATTTCCTCCCTGCCTCTTTTTTTATGTCAACGGAATACAATTTTTAACGTTGCATCTTTGAAAGGAAATCTTAAAAGAGGAATGGAATAGTGAATAATACATAACAGTAAAGAATAAATAACAAATACAGTAACTCTTGCTCCAATGCAGAAATAATCACAGGCCCATAAACGGCAAATGAATGTTGCCTATGACACCAGATCTTCTAGCAGAAAAGACAACACAGAGCGCACAGTGCACATGTTCCATGCCAGTTACTGAAGGCAGCATGACAGTGGGTTCAAAAGCACTGATCAACAAAGAGAAAAATGGCTGTGCGTGCCATCACCGTGATTGGACTGCAAACGTTCCTGCAACTGCTGTACTTAATACAATGAATGTAAATAACTGTTAAGCAGGTCATTAAAACTCAAAGTTCACTTATCATCTACTAGACAACGTACACGAGCAGAACCAAAGTTTGTGTTAAAAGATCCATGTCAATCGCACCGTTTCAACAGAGATGCTGGTCAGGAAGACCAGATCAACTTTCTCACAGCAGGTGAAGGCATCACCAAGATTGGTGTCGAGTGAACGCCAAGGTGTCATTAATCATGTCTACTGTCCATGGTGCATGCAATACCCACTGACAGACGCTGCTCTGACAATCTGTGCACATCCTTGATCATTCATTGCTTGGTTTCCATGGGGCGAGTTACACAGGCGCTACTACCATTCTGAAGTCAGGTGATTTCAGCGTTGGTGGCCCCTACTTCAGAACTGAGTCCAGGGATTGGAATCTGTCCACAGCTGCAAGGACACCACCAGAGGGTCAGGCAGCTGAAAGGGTCCTTTTTTTTCTGATGGGATGCTGAAGATAGTACCCAGACCTATAACAGTGCCAGCCCATGCTTTCGTCTCAAGACTGCTTGGGAGGCCAGATGAGTTTAGTGTTCTGGATTCACCGTGCAGCTAACCACACTGAACCTTTCCAGGGCTTACCACAAAGGGAAAAAGAGGTCTCAACCAGTAGAACAGAGCAACACAAACAATGTCTTCACATGTCCATCGATTGATATGATGGTAGATTAACTACTGGCATCCACAAGACAGATAAAATTAGGCTATGCTGAGGGGCTTCTGTCTGATTCTTTACCTCCTGTTACTCAAAAATAAACTTAATGAAAAACATATACACGCAGCCCTCCCCCTTTCCCATGTTAAAAATGGCTTTGTTGGCAAACCATCACACAGAACAGGTAGCCTGCATCCACCACCCGATAGTGCTCCCAGCTTCAGACTGCATTTATCAACAACAAAAGAAGAAAAAGAACCACTCACATAATAGAAGCTGTGACCAGAGAAAAACTGCAAAATACTCCCAGAATAAAACAGGACAATGGGAGCTGAGCCCGGGGTAGACTGCCTCATTACCCCATCACTGCTGTCTTTCTATGACTCTCCATCTCTACACTGAGAGTGCACCATACATCTTCATGGCAAATGCATAGTATATGTTTATGGCCGATGGACTTCGCACTGCTGTCTCCCTTTGAGAACTGTGTTCATTGCATGTCAGCAGTGGGACACAGACAGTCGGCACACCAAGCCTTGCCACTATCTGACAGCCAGGACAAACCAGACTGGGATCGACCCCCACCGTCACAGCTCTTGTGTTCACTAATGGAAGGAATCAACTGCTGGAATCAGCTCAGCGGTAAAGGTTGAAAACACCAGCAGTTCCCCAAGAACTTAAGTACTGGCAAAATCACACTTAAACAATAGCACTCAAGCTGTTCTTACTGGTTAATAGTGGTGAGCAGAGAAGTGAAACTGCTTAATTGCTAGAATGAAAAAAAACAACAACATATAAAGCAAAAAGCAAACAAAAAGTCTCTCAATGATGACTAAACTGTTTTCTTGAATCAGACAAAGTGATAGCTTAAGCTAAATGCACAGCACATTTTGAAGCAAGCGTTGAGGACGGGTCAGGGTAATGGAAAATGACCCTCTGGATTATGAACACCAGACGTGTACATCTCTATAAACCAAACAAAAATCACAACTGGATCGATTTCAACAACAGGTCATAAAACAACAACACACACACACAAAGGAGCCCTGAATTCATAGCCAAGCATCCATCACCTCCAGATGCACCCTGGAGGCAAGAATACACATCCCAAACAGTGATGAATTACACAATTAAACAAACTACACAGCGGTGATTCAAACAAGTCCCTCCAAAAAAGAAAATGTTGAGGGGGGAGCGCAACTGGTGATCTAGACTAACGAAGCACTCCACCACTTTTTTTCATCCACATCATAATCGCTCTCCCTCACCCATCCCTTACCCTAACCGTACCCTTTCACCTTCTCCTCCTGCCCCCTCCCCTCCCTATTCCTCCTGTCTCAACCCACATTCCATTATCCTCATTCCAGTGGGATTCCTACATCACAACGAACTTGACACAACCAGGTGAGTTTTGAGTCTTCCTACACAACCTTTTCGAGCCATACACACAACACTCGCATGCACACACACACACACACACCACACACACACACACACACACACACACACACACACACACATGCACACACACTCAGCAGAGTGGCTGCGGACAGACGGCCACTGTGTCTGAAAGACGTGCAGAATTCACACACATCATTGACAGCACCACCAACTGAAAAAAAAAAAAAATCGACAGCACCCTCTGTGAGTATCAAAGAGCAACGTGCCACACTCGTCACATATCTATACAAGTTTCGTATGTCTTCAGACCCGCATCTACCGCATTATTACTCATGCTCCGCACATCCTCAACCACCTCTGGAACGATGACAATGCTTTTGTACACAGCAAAACCTGCTGATTCTGCGATACCTTTGTTAAGTACAGTTTTCTGACAGCCGAACAGTCATAACCTTTGCAGTCAACACAATCATTGTAGGAAAGGTTTAGAGGTACACAGTTTCCACGGTGTTGTAAAGTCAACGTTCATGTCTCAAAATTTTTTCCAGGAAAAAAAAATTGTACAAGAAATTTCTTCTGGGAATGTTCATGAGTAACAGGCCTTCTTACGCACATTTTCTTGTCAGGGTAAATCCTACCCAACACTACTCCGTGAAGCCTTCAGCACAAGCAAGCTGTACGCTGTACACAGGCAAACACACAGAGCACACAACACCTACCTGTCAAATGGCAGAAAGTCACTGCACTGGCGTCTTACGGAAAGCAAGCATCATAATCACAGGACAAGACAGGTGCTGTGTATGAAGTGCCATGCTCTAATGCCACAAACACCGCACAAGGGACATTGCATAAGCACAACTCTGTGAATCAACAGCAGTTCAAGGTGAAGCACAGACTTCTGTTCGTATCAGCCCTGGTCACAAGACTACACGTTCATTCTGCTATCAGCCACCCTAACGTTTCAAAGCTATCATCAGAGATGGTTACTATTTCTTCAGTTACAGTAATACACATGTGTTCAGTATCAATTCTCATCAAAAGTCAAAAGCGAGGACCAACGATCATTCGCATTTCTTCACACCATAAAGGCGTTTTGTTGTTTTCAATTTTCACATAAGCGGTGGCCGTCTCTTCTACCCATTCCGTTAACCAAACTCAAACGTTTGGTTCCACCAACACCCACACTACCAGACACACCAGCAGAACCTCAAGTCATGCTATACATGCCATTTCACAAGCCATTTCTGTACACAAAAACTCGCCCCACGCACATTCCTGCAGCCAGCCAACACCATCTCAGTCTAGATGAGGGTGGAGTGCCGCGAAGACATGGAGCTGGCGCTGTCTTTGCTGCGTAGACTGGTGGTGGAGGGGGAGGAGGCTGGGTACAGCTGAGACCTGCGGGCCGTGTTGTGGTTACCAGGCCGAGGGCTGGACCCATAGAACTTGGTCTGCGCCTCTTTCTGCCGGAAAAACTCCTCTTCCAGTTTCTGGAAATCACAACCAAACATGTTTGGAAAAAAAAAACTTTCTTTCCCATCTTTTGCAACAGAAAAGTAGAATTAGAAACATATGTTTTTAAAAATGATTTCTAATCCTTAAAAAAGAACAGCAACTTGTTAAAAATTATTTCAACTCAATTATGAATTATAAAACCTTACTAAAACAACTGATACTTGTTAAAAATGATTTCCACTCAATTATGAGCTATCATTGTAAACACAGACTCTGTTGAAGTGTCTTCGAAATGTTACATTCCAAATTCTACCTTCAGTAGTTTGCTGCCTTCTCAGCTCTATGGTGATCTGTGTGTGCACATGTGCATGTGCGTGTGTGTGCGCACGTGTGCGTGTGTGTGTTGTGTTTGTGTACATGACTGTCTGACCTGTTTCCTGGGGATCAACATGGTCTTCCATTCTTTCAGCTCAGTGGCGTACTGTTCATCCAACTCTTTGATCTTCTGGGTCTCCTGCTCCATCAGTAGCTTGCGTTTCTCCGCCTGCACCATTCCACAATAACAGGTGTACCATTCCATCAATCAATACTCTGACCCTTCCATCAACAGAACCGTACTTCATCACTGACTAAAGGTAACAGCATATTACATTCAGTTCTTCCTGCCTTGATAACCTATTCATTTTTCACCTGTATGTGTGTGTGTGTGTGTGTGTGTGTGTGTGTGTGTGTGTGTGTGTGTGTGTGTGTGTGTGTGTCTGTGTGTGTGTGTGTGTGTGTGTGTCTGTGTGTTGTGTGTGTGTGTGTGTGCATGCGCACGCGGCACAATCTTGTGAGTGTGCATGGATGGGTGTTTCTTTGTGCGTGTGTGTTGGTGAGAGAACTAGTTTCAAATTTGATGCATCGTATTACATGTAACTTGAAAGAACTAGTTTCAAATTTGCATGCATCTTGTTACATGTAACTAACAAATGTTTTATTCATTCATTCATTTTCAAAATGCTCTGAGCTTTAAACATTTTAACACGTTTGTTTTAAGGCTTAGAATATGTCATTTCAAAAATTTTCAGAATGTTAAGGAAGCTTATGAATCTGGAGTACTGCTTTAAAAACAAAAGGAATTTTACCACTAAACTTAGTTTTACGATATACTTACTTATCCAAACAGATGCCTTATCCTTATCGACAACACATCATCAGGAACAAAAAAGAAAGAAAAAAAAAGGTTGAGTATGGAACTAACTTTGCAGCAATCCCCAGACAGGCCAGCCAAAGTGATTGCCCTCAGTGCGATCAGAACGACAGGCCATGTCAGAACTAGCTCAGTTCTCTCCTTTTCCTTGGTGGAGGAACATGCCTCTTTCCGCTCTGCAATTTTTCACACTTTCTTTCTGCTTGGATTCCCCAAAACACCCATTCAAGTTCGTCTTCCCTTTGGATGGAGAAGCTTCTCTCTCTCTCTGGCTTCTCAGGTGAGGATTTTAGCTGATAATTCTTTGTTTTGGGGTGGATCCTGATTACAGGGTGACGTTCCACACCAAGTAGGGATAAGGCATTTGGACAAATGAAGTATGAGAAAAATACAATCAAAGAAAATGGTTCGAGTCCAAATCACACCAAACTGTGTGAAAAGATCAAGAAGTGGCTGTAGCTTACTGTGTGCAGTCTCTATGTGTTGTTTATGCTTTGTAACTGACCATCGCAGTCACTCCCATTCAGTCAGAAAAGCTGGAACTGATCCGTAAGTCAACGCCAACTCCACATTTTTTGTCACCTCACCCACCAGAGCTGATGTCTGAATTAATTTCAACTACGTCTATTCAAGCTACCTTGCCAAATTCCCTATTTCTTGGTCACTTCACACACTGACACATGGAAACTGCAGTGATTTCAACCACATACATAAATCAACCCTGCCAACTCCCCATTTCCTGGTCGCTTCATTCACTGATACTCAAGTCCAAGCTATTTCAACCACATCCGCACAATCTACCCTGCCTTCTCAGAAGACCAGATCACATTCATCACGCAAAGCATTGAGGACGCTTTCCAAGAAAAGAAGAACACGCTTGCTGTCTGGATTGACATGGAGAAGGCGTTCGACAAAGTCTGGAAGGACGGACTTAGGCTCAAACTACGGCGATGTGGTGTGTCTGGGAGGATGTACACCTGGATCAGCCAGTACCTACACAACCGCCAAGCCCGAGTAAAGATTCAGGGCCAAAAGAGCAAGAAGAAGGTGCTGAGACAGGGAGTACCACAAGGAGGAGTCCTTTCGCCAACGCTGTTCCTCATCTTCATAGATGACATCGTCAGAGAACTGCCAAAAGGGGTCAGAGGAGCGATCTACGCAGATGATCTGGTGCTTTGGTGCTCTGAAGAGTACACCACCACAGCACAGGTACGCCTCAGACTGCGCTCAACAAGATCAGCGACTGGACCAAGGAATGGCTTGTCTCTGTCAACTCAAGCAAAACAACCTACACAGTCTTCAGCCTATCCAGCAAGAAGCAAGAGGCGAAGCTGACTCTGAACAGCCAAAGACTTGCAGAGGAACCCACACCTACCTACCTGGGAGTGACCTTTGACCGCAGGCTCACTTGGAAACAGCAGATCACCAGATGCTGTAGCAAGGCCAAGTTGAGACTGGCGATCATGAGGAAACTTGCGGGGACGGACTGGGGGGCTGACGAACGTACCCTGAAGAGACTCTATACAGGGAGAGTCCGACCTGTAGTTGAGTACGGGACGTCAGCATGGGCATCAGCTGCAAAGTCTAACCTCGACCATCTCAATAAGATACAGAACCAAGCTCAGCGTGTCATAACTGGCGCCATGAGATCCACCCCAATCCTCAAGATGGAAGAGACCACTGGGCTACAGTCATTGGAGGACAGAAGGGACACAAAGATCCTCATCCAAGCAGCAAATTCAAACGCCTTGAAAACCATCCATGGAACAACAGAATGAGCAGACCCACCAAGAGCCGGTTGAAAAGAGGCAGCTTCATCCACCAGTCAAGACGCCTTGAAAGACAAACTCCAGTCTTGATGGAACATGAAGCAAAGCCTATCCCGGCAAATATCACCCACCCATCTTGGAAGAGGCAGGTGTTCCCAACAGTCGTCACCAGCATTCCCGGAGTGGAGAAGAGAGGAATACAGTCAGACACCCAAAGGAAGGCTCTGGCCATGGAGTACATCTGCAACCAGTATCCCAGGAAGACTGGACCCATGTCTTCACAGATGGCTCCGCCACAGAGGCAACGAGGGATGGTGGAGCTGGAATCTTCCTCTGATACAAAGACGGAGATGAAGAAATTGCAATTCCAACAGGAAAGTACTCCACCAACTTCCGAGCTGAGCGAGAAGCCCTCTGTGAGGCAGCCACAACAGTCTTGCAGAACTCCAAAAGAACAACGGGGCAGGTGGTGGTCTTCTCTGATGCTCTCTCCGTGCTCCAAGCCCTCAAGAACTCCCGCTGCAAAGAACAGAACCATCTCACTTCAGCCTTGTTGCCCTGAGTGCCAGAGTGGAGAAAGTGGTGATACAATGGGTACCAGCACACTGTGGCATCAGAGGCAATGAAAAAGCGGACATTCTGGCAAAAGACGGTGCACAGAAGGAGCAGGCCAACAACCTGGTGTCATACGATGAAATTAGGACAATCATCAAGGCACAACAAGGAATAAAATGGCGCCTCCTGCATCCCAAATACAACCCAGAAGACACATACATTTGCTGGGACGACGGGAACAGGTCAAGATCTTCCGCCTGAGGACTGGACACAATCGCCTGCTCCACCACATGCACACAAAATTTGGCATTGGGCAGAGTGGAGAGTGCCCTTGTGGTGAGGGACCAATGACAACTGACCACATCCTTCAAGTCTGTACGATGTATGCAGCATCCAGGAGAAAGTACTGGCCAATACCGACAGCAGTGGAAGCCAAGCTGTACGGCACCCTGGAGGAACTGCGACGGACGGCAGCCTTCATCGAGGACACCGGGCTGCTCATCTAACGGGATGGCGAACGAGGAAGAAGAAGGAAGTCACTGTTATCAATTCAGTGGAGCCTGGGCTGTGACACTGTCCAGTCATTTTACATGGATAGACCCTTTTACTGTCACACTTGACATCAGCTGAGAAAAGATCATTTGAAAACTTTAGGGCTCACATAAAAACACTTTGAAAATGCCAGAAACTGTTGTTTTAGCCTTCAGACACTGTGTCTTGTCACACAAGCTTTCCCAAACAACCCACCTGGGGACACAATGCGCCCTCAGTGCCCTCACAGCCAGATCTCCTATCAAATAACTGGCAGCAACGACAGGCAGACTGCCAGTTAAAAGGGTTACCTTCTGGGCCCTCACATTGCACAACCACAACCTCACCACTGACTACAGGAAAATCGCTGTTGTCAATGGAACAGACCTGGAATCCACCTTCACTGAATTCTCCAGATGGACACAAAGTGTGACAGCTGAATTTTAACAAATTTTAAATGTTAGTGATAGCGTACCTCCCAAAAACTTAGACAAACAAATCACAAGACAAAACACAATGCGTTTCGACCTCTTAGGTCTTCTTCAGGCAAGATATAAAACACTCAGGACAACGAAAATGAACGAGCAATCACTTATCTTCATCATTCAAAGCCTATCTTGTGCCAAAGTGGATGAAGATAAGCGAATGATCATTCATTTTCATTGTCCCGAGTGTTTTGTATCTTGCCTGAACAACACCTAAGAGGTCGAAACGTATCATGTTTTGTCGTGTGATTTGTTTGTCTACGTTTTTTAGCAGTATGACATCACTAACATTTAAAGTTTGTTTAGATTTCTGCCTGCAGTCACCTCACATTGCAACCAGATCTAGCTGAATCTTAGATCTACCTTCCTATAAAACCAGCCCATTGCTACACGACATCCACACAACAATTCATCTGCTCAGAGTACAGCAGCTCCAACCCCACTAAAAAAAAAAAGCAAGTGCAGACTATAACAGGTCAGGGAGAAGGTATGTTGCCAGTTCTGCTGGAGCCAGAACTGTACTGCGCGGAGATGCAGAAACTCTGTAGACAGTTTTGTCGCAGGAAAGCCAAGGCATGAGAGGAGCACTAGTAATATGAGTGGTCAACCTCACTTCTTGGTGTTTATGGTTTCAGAATTGTTACATGCAAACGCACAGCTACACACACACAAACGTGCGCACACACACACACACACAAACTCGATATACTACACAACTCTATCAAAACAGTAAGTGTCACGTCACAAGGGCACAGGCTGAAAAAAAAAAAAAAAACTGAGCCCAATTTCTTGTTTAAAGATCTCACGCAACATAATTCCACGCCAAAGGTTCTTGTGATTTCAGCCGTCTTGGCAAACCAGCCCCCTGCCTACAGACACAGTGAAGCAGGACCTGGGCCTGGGGTCTGTCTCACCTGCAGCTGCTCCAGCTCTCGCACAGAGGTCTGGTTCTTGAACTGCAGTTCCTCCCACTGTTTGCGGTGCTTGCTCTCCTGCCTCTGCATCTCCGCCTTCATCCTCCGCTTCTCGTTGTCGTCAAACTGAAACAGTCCACCACCAGGAACGTGTCAGTGGGGGAAACCCCACAGTGCAGATTCTGAAAAGAAAGGCTGTTAGTTCCACAAGACAATCCAGACCAACAGCTTACAGGACGAAACATGATGCATTTCAACCTCTTGGGTTTTCTTCAGGCAGAAACAAACAACATTTAAGACAACGAAAATGAGGAACGAGCAACCACTTATCTTCTCATATTTGGCTCAGATTGGGTGTTGAATGACACCGAATATGAGAAAATAGTGGTTGCTTGTTCTTCATTTTCATTGTCCTAAATGTTGTCTGTTTTGCCTGAAGAAGACCCAAGAGTCGAAATGCACCGTTTGTCCCGTAATCTGTTTGTCTGAATTGTCTAACCTTTTTTTTTTTTTTAAATTTGATTCAATATCCACCTTCAATCACCTTGCTTTGAAACTACCCCACAGTGCAGGCCATGTCAGGCACTCCACTGGCAGAAAGAAAGGGTTTATGGTTGTTCACAGAGGCTGGGAGAGGAGATAGTGGAACAAATGTGGGAGGGCAATTTCACAGAGAGGAGGTGAACAACATGAGACAACCGGACAGGAATTAAGAAATCTTTCAGATTACAGGACAAAACACAGGGCATTTCGACCTCTTGGGTCTTCTTCAGGCAAAACAAACAACATTTAGGACAGTGAAAATGAAGAACAAGCAACCACTTATCTTCTCATATTCGGCGTCATTCAACACCCAATTTGGGCCAAATATGAGACGATAAGTGGTTGCTCGCTTTTCGTTCTCACTGTCCTAAATGTTGTTTGTTTCTGCCTGAAGAAGACCCAAGAGGTCAAAATGCAAGAGTTCTCCATTCAAACTAATCCTACAGGAGTAGCCCAGACCATGTGAAAATAGTCCGCTCATTGTCAAAGGGAACAATCACAGCCCACTAACCAATTTGCTAATTTAATCATCAGCATATGAACACATTCACTGACTGAGCGTTTTCCATGTCAGCGAGCAATGTAAACAAAACAAAACAAAATCTCTCGGACCTGTGATGTCATAACATCCAGAAACAAGAATACTCAACACAGATAACTTGCTTTTCTTACCTCCCGAGAGATGCACTTAAAAGAGACTTGTCACCATCTCTTGCCCTACATTTTGGTCATATTTAAGACAGCCCTGATATGACCTCTTGTGGTCTGCTTGGCTATAAGCAACGTAAAGTAAACTGAACTAGTCATTTTTCAGAATTAAAACGACTTATATAAACAGCCAAAGCATATTACTGATCCATGATTCAACAATGTATTTCATTTACTAAATCTGTTTGAACAGATTGTTCATAAGTGCGACTTGTACCTTTCTTGATTCATTAAAAAAAAAGTTGTCCCTACATTCCACAAAATAAGGTAAAAGAATGTTTCTATTGAACACAGGAAATGCACTGTGAAGAATCAGATGATTTTTCCGTTAAAGTAATGATCCATACTTTGTACCAACACATTCACTGTCTGATCCTTCAATTACACCAAGTCTGATTCATTCAAAATGAAAACTGCTGCCATCTTGTTTGGGGAAAGAACCACCTCAAACCATCTCAAATCAGCACCGTCCAAGAGGAAACTGCACTGTCTGTCTGTAGGGGCAACTATGTAGTTACGAAGTTCCTGCCGTGCAGTACATCTTTACACACACACACACCTAAATACCTTAAAAAAAGAAAAAAGAAAAATCTTTTTTATAGCTACGACAAAAAGTTCACAAGTGAGAGTTGAGGCAAGAACACAGGCTCTGTGATACTATGGTGTCAACACACAATATGAACAGCTTGTAAGGGGTAACCCCTTTGTTTCACATATTGGATGACCTCAGAACACAATTTTTGCACTCTTTTCATGACATCATGTCGCTACATTAGAGCCACACCAGATTACCTCCAAATTTGGGTTTTTGGTTTTTTGGTGCATTGTGTGTCTTTTCATGGTCTTATCAAGAGCTCCAAACCTGGTGATGTGATGTTGCATAATGCAGAGATAAAGCGAAAAAAACACTTGTGGCACAGAGCAAGATTACCTATGTGTTTGGAGCAACAGCGGAACCCCGGCTTTAACCAACTGTGCTGAGAAAGAGGATATGTTTAAGGAAAGGAAGGGAGGGTAGGCTACCTCTGTACACTTGGCTGATACTCTTCCCTGCTGTGAAAGATACTGGCAGCAGGAGAGGAAAACGTCTGCCTTCCTCATTACACTGATTTATGGCCTGCTCTGCCATGTGGGAGGGGAGAGGCTAGGACGGTCAGATAAAGAGCGCGCTACACCAGGCTTACTACTGGAAGTCTGGTTTGCTCCAAATTATGAAGAGCCCTGCGAGGCAGTTTCAAGCAAGGAATGACTATTTTTTGTAAATGTGTGTTTTTATGTTTCTGTTGAATACTATTTGATGCTGCTAACAGCACTTATACATTACAACTTGAACTTGAACCATTGTGAGTTATGTGACTATAGAAGTACTCGTGTGACTTCTGCCATTGTTTAAAAACTTGAAGTGGGCATTTCTCAAATCTGCCATTTTGGAGATGAACCGTGTGCCTAGAAGTAGCGATGTCATGTTTCACATCCACAAGACTTTCACAGACAAACAAAACATTTGCAACCAAACTGATGTTAAGCGAAGAACCCCTATTCGTCATGAAAACTACCAGTCATCAGCGCTTCACGTCAGCGCCTTACAGTCAGAGACGCACACCCCCACCTGCTTCACTTTCATCTTGTCTTCTTCGGGTTGCCCGCTTTGGAGAGCTGCAGACTCTGCTTGAACATCTGGGCCCTGGTCTTGGCCTCTGCCTTGAGGATCTTGGGGCAGGCGGCGCTTCTCCAGGGTGTGACTGGCCTGCATCTCCTCCTCCTTGGTGCTGTTGTAGCTCTTCATCTGGTCCATCTCCTGCTCACCACACAACGCAACCACATGACTCAACAGGGATACAAATGAGATGAAAACCTAACCTAAGAAAGCACTGCTGTCAGCCTTGGGGGCTGAAACTCTGTCATCCTGTTAAAAGTCATACTGACAATCTGCAGTACTGAACACTTAAGATTCAAAATAACACCATCCAGCATCGCGGACCCCTGGCTGTGAGGTTGTGGCTTCGATTCCCATCAGAGTCATGTGGGATTTTTCTGCCTCGACCGGCTCCCAGAGCTGAGTTTGCTACAGCCTCAGTGGGGAAGACTGGGACCACACAGTCGTGCTTCATCCACTACATGGATGCATCTCTGAGAGTGTCGTCAATTTCCTGATCAACACTGCAGGTGCCTGTACCTCTCCGGCCCTAGCTGACACCAAGATACATTATGAAAGTAAGCGTAGAGTACAGCCCTGCCACGTAGCCTCAGACCCAAACAGAAATCCACAGCATCATGTTCATCTTTCCATTCTCATTGAATAGCATTTTTAAAAAGGTCTCAAATTCTGTGGCCCTTCATACCCTGCACTCATGGTGACCTCAGTTTCGATGTCCTTTCCATGTCTATGGCCCTTTGGGTTTTGATTCCGTCGGAGTCCCCGGGTTTATCAGCAAATTCATGGAGGCTGTTGTTGGACAGATGTGGGGGCACCCTCTGAAGATAGCGCTCACTTACGCTGGCTCCGTGACAAAGCAATTATTGTCGTCAGTGAGGGCTTAGCAGGTTTTGTACTGTGTATGCTAGATCAGAACAGGCAGCACTGAACACCACTAAAGTGACTCAGCAGCAGTGCAGCGTCTCTTCTGGTGGGTTGCCTCTTGACGGCTTGACACTGATTGCTCCCTATGGATTGCTAGGCCGGGCTGTGGCGGTGGATGGGGAGGACAGAATGAGCGGTGTGGGTGCAATGCCACTGAGGTGGCAAAGAAGATGAGACTGAAAAAAAAAAAAAGAAAGAAATGAATAGATAAAATACAAAGATTCAAAATCACTCCAAAATTACAAAGCATACAGTGGCATAGATCACACATGGGAAACTGTGATAAAAGTGGCAGCAGGAGAAGACAGCACACAGTGACCGACGACTCTCACCTTTTCGTGCCGGGTCAGCATCTGGTGTCTCTTCAGGAAGAACATGTCCTTCAGCTGTCCCTTGGCCAGCTGGTGCTTCTCATGGAGCTGCTCCTTCTCCATCTCCCACACCGCCGCCTCCCGCGCTGCACACCCAACAACAAGCCCTCACCACTCTCTCATCACTGACACATGGAACGACACATTAACAACTGATGTACTCATTACTTTACAACACACAGGCACAATGACAGCTATGTCTAAAATCACTGTTGTACAGACACATTAACAACCACATCATCACTGTTGTACAGACACATTAACAACTATTGCACTCATTCTTTATAACACACAGGCATATTGACAGCTATGTCTAAAATCACTGTTGTACAGATACATTAACAACCACATCATCACTGTTGTACAGACACATTAACAACCACACATCACTGTTGTACAGACACATTAACAACCACATCATCCCCTGTTGTACAGATACATTAACAACCACATCATCACTGTTGTACAGACACATTAACAACTACATCATCACTGTTGTACAGACACATAACAACCACATCATCACTGTTGTACAGACACATTAACAACCACATCATCACTGTTGTACAGACACATTAACAACCACATCATCACTGTTGTACAGACACATTAACAACGACATTTATCACTGTTGTACACATACATCAACAGCTATGTCGTCATCACTGCTGTAACACACAGACACATTAACAGCTATGTCATCATCACTGTTGTACACACAGACACATTAACAGCTATGTCCTCATCACTGTTGTACACACAGACACATTAACAGCTATGTCCTCATCACGTTGTACACACAGACACAATAACAGCTATGTCATCATCACTGCTGTAACACACAGACACATTAACAGCTATGTCCTCATCACTGCTGTAACACACAGACACATTAACAGCTATGTCCTCATCACTGTTGTACACACAGACACATTTTAAAAGCTATGTCCTCATCACTGTTTGTACACACAGACACATTTAACAGCTATGTTGTCATCACTGCTGTAACACACAGACACATTAACAGCTATGTCGTCATCACTGTTGTACACACAGACACATTTAACAGCTATGTCGTCATCACTGCTGTAACACACAGAAACATTAACAGCTATGTCGTCATCACTGTTGTACACACAGACACATTTAACAGCTATGTCATCATCACTGTTGTACACACAGACACATTAACAGCTAGGTCCTCATCAGTATTGTACACACAGACACAATAACAACTATGACCTCACTGTTGTACACACAGACACATTTACAGCTAGGTCCTCATCACTACTGTAACACACAGACACATTAACAGCTATGTCCTCACTGTTGTACACACAGACACATTTACAGCTATGTCCTCATCACTGTTGTACACACAGACATATTAACAGCTATGTCCTCATTGTTGTACACAGACATATTAACAGCTAGGGCCTCATCACTACTGTACACACAGACACATTAACAGCTATGTCCTCACTGTTGTACACACAGACACATTTACACTTACAGCTATGTCATCATCACTGTTGTACACAAAGACATATTAACAGCTATGTCCTCATCACTGTTGTACACACAGACACATTTAACAGCTATGTCCTCACTGTTGTTCATACAGACACATTAACAGCTATGTCATCATCACTGTTGTACACACAGACACATTAACAGCTATGTCCTCACTGTTGTACACACAGACACATTAACAGCTATGTCATCATCACTGTTATACATACAGACACATTAACAGCTATGTCCTCACTGTTGTACACACAGACACATTAACAGCTATGTCATCATCACTGTTATACATACAGACACATTAACAGCTATGTCCTCACTGTTGTGCATACAGACACACATTAACAGCTATGTCCTCACTGTTGTGCATACAGACACATTAACAGCTATGTCCTCATCAATGTTATACATACAGACACACCAACAGTTTTGTTGACATCACTGTTGTACACACACACACAACCAGCTATGTTGTCATCACTGTTGTACACACACACACACACACAACCAGCTATGTTGTCATCACTGTTGTACATACAGACACATTAACATCCATGTCATCATAATTGTTGTCCAGACAAATACACTAACAGCTATGTCATCATCACTGCTGAACCGAAAGACATGTTGACAAGTTTGTCGTCATCACTGTCATACAGCTAGAGACACAAACATCTATGTCATCATCACTGTGGTACAGACACACTGACAACTTTGTCGTCATCACTGCCTTATGAACACACGAACATCTATGTCATCATCACTGTGGTACAGACACACTGACAACTTTGTCGTCATCACTGCCTTATGAACACACGAACATCTATGGCATCATCACTGCTGTACAGACAGACACACTGACAGCTTTGTCGTCATCACTGACTTATGAACACATGAACACCTATGGCATCATCACTGCTGTACAGACACACCGACAGCTTTGTCATCATCACTGACTTATGAACACACGAACATCTATGGCATCATCACTGCTGTACAGACAGACACACTGACAGCTTTGTCATCATTGTTGTCATATGAACACATGAACATCTATGGCATCATCACTGCTGTACAGACAGACACACTGACAGCCTTGTCGTCACTGTTGTCATATGAACACATGAACATCTATGGCATCATCACTGCTGTACAGACACACTGACAGCCTTGTCGTCATTGTTGTCATATGAACACATGAACATCTATGGCATCATCACTGCTGTACAGACACACTGACAGCTTTGTCGTCATTGTTGTCATATGAACACATGAACATCTATGGCATCATCACTGCTGTACAGACACATGCACAGCTTTGTCGTCTTCACTACCTTATGAACATCTACGACATCATCAATGCTGCACAGACACATGCACAGCTTTGTCGTCTTCACTACCTTATGAACATCTACGACATCATCAATGCTGCACAGACACATGCACAGCTTTGTCATCACTGTTGTCATATGAACACATGAACATCTACGACATCATCACTGCTGCACAGACAAACACGTTCTGCACAAAGGCAAAGAGGAGGCACCTCTGAGCAGCTGCTGTTTCTGCTGCAGGAACTGGCTCTCCAGCAAGGCGATCTTCTGCCGGTGCTGCTCCGCCAGATGGCGCATGTGTCTCTCCAGCTGCTCCGTTTGGTTCTCCAGGAACACTCGCTCCTGTGGGAGGGGAAACCAGGGATCGAGTGTCGTTCGTTGGCATTATCATCAATCAGCATTATCATCAATCAGCATTATCATCAATCGGCATTATCACCAATCAGCATTATTACCAATCTACATTACCATTCATCAATATTACCATCACTGATTTATCACCATCAATCAACATTGCCATTAATCAACATTACCATCAATGATTTATCACCAATCACTGTTATCATAAATTGGCACAAATACCAATCAACACTGTCACCAATCATCATTAGCCCTCTTGACAGGCGAGAACCCGCTAGCGCCCAACCGGAAATCACACGGCTAAAACGCTGAGCAACTGCCAGCGCCCGGTAAAACACGTGGCAACAATGGGCGCCGCCATATTTCTCGTAGAAAAGGAAGTCTCGCGAGAACGTGACTTCCTTCTTCCTGTGGCCATTTACTTCCGTTTGCAAAAAACCGCAAGTCGATACGTGCCGTAGTTCTCGAGTTACGAATTTTTAAAGTTTTGTGGTCGAAATGCTGTTTTTCGCCATCGCTAACATTGATTTCTGCCGTTCTATAACGAGATTTAGTGATGAAGATACTGTGATTTGTAGGATTTACGGCATAAGACTTAGTGAAAGTGCTGGGTAATGAAGCTTAGAGTGACCTAGATTTCGACTGGGATGATGTTCCAGGTATGATTTGGAAGAACGTTCTGAAGAAGATTTTTTTTTTTTCCCGAGTAAATGGCTCATATGATATTCTTCAAACTTATGATATAGCAACATATATATTCGTAGGAATTTTTAAAATTATTTTCATTTCACTATTTCCTTTCCTCTCTTTTAAATTAATTTTTAAATTGGGTAACCATGTTCAAATTACGGAGTTACTTACCTTGCCGATGGGTTTTCGGTGTAACTAAGCTCAGGTAAGTGCATACTAAAGACGGTTAGTATCTTTCAGCACTGTCACCAGTCGCCCATCGTTTATCATCATTATGTTGTGACGTGCATTATCATCAATTAACATGATCACCTTTTAAAGTAATCAGCAATCAACATTACCACATACAAAATGTTTCTGTTCTCTAGTTCAGAATTGTTTCTTGCCATCAAATAGCACGCGTAGTTCCTGAAGGCAGCCCTGATACGGCCATTTGCAGTCAGCTGGGCTACAAACAAGAAACTACAAGACTTGTCTCTGTAGTCAGTCACAACAACTTTAACAAAATAGATTCAGTTTATATGGGCTTGCAAGTTGTATTCATAATCAGCCCTGACAACTCTAATAAAACAGGTACAACCTACAAACTGTAATGTAAGTTGTATTCATAATCAGCCCTGACAACTCTAATAAAACAGGTACAACCTACAAACTGTAATGTAAGTTGTATTCATAATCAGCCCTGACAACTCTAATAAAACAGGTACAACCTACAAACTGTAATGTAAGTTGTATTCATAATCAGCCCTGACAACTCTAATAAAACAGGTACAACCTACAAACTGTAATGTAAGTTGTATTCATAATCAGCCCTGACAACTCTAATAAAACAGGTGCAACCTACAAACTGTAATGTAAGTTGTATTCATAATCAGCCCTGACAACTCTAATAAAACAGGTACAACCTACAAACTGTTGTATTCATAATCAGCCCTGACAACTCTAATAAAACAGGTGCAACCCACAAACTGTAATGGATTTATCAACTTTTTCAAATCATAACAGGTTAGAAAATAAACCCTTCAATTTACAAACATGTACAGGACACAGTCGCTGTTTCACACACACACACACACACACACACACGCACGCAATGCATAAACGCTCAAATTCACTCAAGCAAAGAAATTCATTTCATGCACTCTGAACTAATCACGAGAGGGCCCTGTGACGGTACAAAGTGTCCGCAGAAACAAAGTGTCCGCATGCGGACACTTTGTTCCCTGCGGACACTTTGTACCGTGAAGTGACATTCAAAGTGTCCGCAGAAATCCTGCGCACACTTTGTTCCGCGAGGTGACATATAACTTACAAAAGCGGAACAAAGTGTCCGCAGCCGTTTCAGCCTCAGTGTGAGTGGGTGAATGTGCACATACACTCCCATGCGCGTGCGTGCATGCGTGCGTGCGTGCGCACGCGTGCATACGAAGTGTGTGTGTGTGTGTGTGTGTGTGTGTGTGTGTGTGTGTGTGTGTGTGTGTGTGTGTGCACGCGCGCACGTGAGCGTAATCTAAACTTTGTGCGCTGTTGCACAAAAAAGTAGTCAACAAATTTTAAATTAAAAAAAAAAATTAAGATGCACACACACGTGCGCGCGCGTGCGTACACATGCAGACACACACACGCACGCACGCGCATGGGAGTGTGCGTGCACATTCACCCACTCACACTGAGGCTGTGGACACTTTGTTCCGCTTTAGTAAGTTATATGTCACCTCGCGGAACAAAGTGTCCGCAGGATTTCTGCAGACACTTTGAATGTCATTCCACGGTACAAAGTGTCCGCAGATACAAAGTGTCCACGTGCAGACACTTTGTATCTGCGGACACTTTGTACCGCCACAGGCCCCATAACGAAACGGTTAGTGTTTGCCTGCACAGCTGATAGTTTAAAGTTCACATCACTTCTGGGATGGGTTTTTTTTTTTTTTTTTATTTATTTTTTTTTTTTACCAGCTTGAAAACCCTCTCTGCACACCCAGTACTGAATGGACACCTGATTCAGTTCTGTGATGGTAAAAGAGGACAGAAGTAGAGAGAAAAAAAAAGCTCCGCCTTCCATCATGCTGTTCCCCAGACATGGCGAGTCTCTGACAGTTCACTGCCCCTACGGTATGGGACTTCAACCTTTTTTCCTTCAGAGCTAACCAGAGCACTCAGGAGAGCACACACCTTCCCCATGGCTAAAAGATATCCTGGGATCCATTCTCTCATCCAGATCCATACAAAAAACATCAGGTTGGGAAAAGAAAAAAAAAAGGTGCTCTCACAATAAGAAGAGAGAAAAAAAAAAGCTTCATTTCTTTTTTTTTCAAACTTTAGTGAGCACGTCAGTCAATGAGAGAAATAATCTTTTTTTTTTTTTGTTCAGAAGAAGTATTAGAATGTATGGACAGAAAGTTATTTTCTGTGTTCCATTTTGTACAAGGGAATGGAAAACACAAACAATCCACATGTATATGTCCAGAAAGTTTTAATATTTCATTAAAACATACTACTTCACAGATGGTTAAATGTTCGTAATCAGTAACATCACAGTGTTTAAAGTTCATGGCAAAACTGGTCATCATCTGGCTGAACCGAGCATCGATCCACCCTATGATCCAGAAATTCACTGCAGATTTGAACCACAAACATGTTTGTGCAAACCACTTCAGCAGTTTCCGCTCAATCTTGCTGACAGATACAAAATCAAACGACCAACCAACCCATCCAACAAAAAAAAAAAACCATCAACAAAAAATAACCATCATGGTGGAAGTCATAAATCACCTGCTTTACTTTTAGATTTCCCCTCTTTCCCTTTGTTTTTTTTTCCCCATTTTATCAGAGCTGTGAGGTGAAAATCTCCCTGTGATTTACAAGTCTCTTTTTCATAATAGAAATAACAATACAATCATTGTATGCTATTCACCTGTGGTTTACAAGTCTCTTTTTCATGATAGAAATAATGGTACAATCATTGCATGCTATTCACCTGTGGTTTACAAGTCTCTTTTTCATGATAGAAATAACGATACAATCATTGTATGCTATTCACCTGTGGTTTACAAGTCTCTTTTTCATGATAGAAATAATGCTACAATCACTGCATGCTATTCACCTGTGGTTTACAAGTCTCTTTTTCATGACAGAAATAACGATACAATCATTGCATGCTATTCACCTGTGGTTTACAAGTCTCTTTTTCATGATAGAAATAACGATACACTCACTGCATGCCATTCAAACCTCAAAGCCAAAAAAAAAAAACGGAAAAAACAACAACACAACAACAACAACAAAACAACAACAACACACACACACACACACACACTCACACACACTCATACTGAAGTCCCATATCAAGAAACCCCCACTCCTTATGACCCTCACCTTATCGTGGAGCTCCAGCTCTTTGGACTCGCGCGTCCTGCGAATGGTCTCCCGGTCCCCCTTGGGCATCATGTCCAGCTCCTGCTTCACCAGCTTCATCTCCTGCTTCTGCTTCTCCCGGAACTTCTTGAACTCCTTCTCCTGCAGGGCACACCCAGCGAGCCACTCACTTAGAAACAAAAAATGGGAAAAAGTGTTTGTAACGTGCAGACAAGAGGACAGAACCATCACCTTGCACTTGTGACCTGCTGTCGTCTGTCTCGCCAGCTGGCAAACTTCTACTGAATTCACATTTGACAGGAAGTTTCCTCTGTACAGCTCATTCTCACACACACCAAACTGTTTGTGTCCAACAGTTCTCTCTTATCACAATCACAATGCATGTACATCCATGGGTGTATTGAGAGAGAGAGAGAGAGAGAGAGAGAGAGAGAGAGAGAGAGAGAGAGAGAAAAAAAGAGAGAGAGACAGACAGACAGACAGACAGAGAGAGACAGACAGACAGACAGACAGACAGACAGACAGACAGATAGATGTATAGACAGACTGATGAATAGATAGATAGATGGATAGATAGATATATGTGTGTGTGTGTGTGTGTGTGTGTGTGTGTGTGTGTGTGTGTGTGTGTGTGTTTCTGTTATTATTGTTGTTGTTTTACCTGCTGAGGCTCCTGGTGACATTAACCTCACTCATATGTTACTCCTTCCAGTTACTCCATACACGACCATATCAGGCTCATCCTGCAATGTACTGTTGCCAAACTACATTGGTGGCATTCCTCAGTGCCTGTTCTGATCCAACACATGTAGGACACCACCTAGCCCCTACCGAGGAAAACAAAACTTGCCGAGACCAATAGCTTTAGCTGTTTTACTGTTGAACTGAAATTAATTTCCTCTTGATAAACTGTATTCTTTACACAATTTTTTTTCAAAAGGTTTTATTCAGCATGAGTGTGTTTACAAACATGAATTCATGTCTTTTAGCTTTATAACAGAGATCCTTTGGTTGTGGTCTGAGAATGAAAGGTGGGTCAACCAGTTCAAACAAACAGTCACCTATGAACCTATGACAGTTACAAAAAAAGCTTTTAAAACTTCTGTCACTTTTGTTTATGTGGATTACGAGTGCACACTCCTGAAATCATGTAAGGTGACACGCATCTATGTGCCAGGGGTTCCACTGACTTTTTAGTTTTTGCGTCAAGAAACGCACGCCTCCGCAAAAATTGCGTCAGCGCTGAAAAAAATGCATAACAAAGTAAACTGTACTCACTCCCGTCAAAACAGCTCTGAATCACGCGCCTTAACACCGCTGAAGTGCAGAGCAGCTCGCTGCAGGAAAGCGTTTTCTGTGCCACACGAGTCCGGGCCTTCCATGGCAAGCAGCATGGTATTGTCCACGTTACTGTCACTCAGCCGCGACCGCTGACATGTCTTGACCCGGTTTTGGAGGCTGAAGCCACGTTCGCATGGCACACTGCTGGGATGATCGTGTGTGCGTGGGAAGTCATAACGTATTCCGATTGGAAGATGGCACCATCGCAGACGTGGGAAAGATTCCATTTTATTTCGAGGGGAGAAAGGATGAGGCGTTTTGGAACATTCTTGATCTAGCAAAAAGTCAGCGAGTGCCACAGAGTAAAATGTGCATGCACTATCACTAATTGGCGGTGTCAAGCAGTCTGCTGTAGGTCTGTGCCGTGTTTTGCCCCTCTGACATAGGCTTGCGGTTGAGAACAGGGTCCTGGGAAAATTGCGTCGCTAAACGCACGGCCACGAAAAAAAATGCGTAGGAAGGCAGAAAAAACGCAATAATTACGCAAAATTTTGCAATAAATGGAACCCCTGATGTGCCATCTTTGCAGATTTCAAGACTACAATTTTCCACTGGTCAACCATGCTCCCTGAACATAAAAGTTTGTGGACAAAAGAGAATTCTGATGCTTAGCATTAGTAATAAACCACAAAACATAACAGTGATATGGTTTACAAAGAAAGGCAATCAGACACTTAATTCTTATCAGTTTCTAGACTGTTCTGAAACTGAAAAGCAGGCATTACCTTCTTTACCTTGCTGTGGACAGAAATAACACCAGTCAATAAAATGAATTTCCAATTGAATTTTTAAGTTTTGAAAATGATCACTGGGACGTTTTAAAAATCATATCCCTAAAGCCAGTTGGGGTTTGGGGGACCAAAATAATTACAGATTTCAAAATCAGGTCAAAAAGGGCATTTGGGAGCAAGTCCCGATAACTCCTCCCCTTCCCATGACTCCCATCCCCCCCTGCAAACCTGCTCCTGCTTGATGCGTTTGCTGTTGGTCTTCAAGTCGTGCTGCTGGGCCAGCTCTGCCTTCTCCACTGCTTGCTTCTGCTGCTTGGTCAGGGTGTCCATGTCCTGCTCATAATTCTTGATCAGCGTCTGCCACACACACACACACACATGCAGGGTGCTCAGTGTTACAGACTAGTTTGAGAACCATTCTGGCCCCTGTAGTGTTGTCTCACTATCTGTGGTACATGCACGCACGCTCGCATGCACACCACACACCACACACACACACACACACACACACACACACACACACACACACACACACACAATCACACATACAGGGTGTCACAGACAGTTTAAGAACCACTGTGGCCCCTGTTGTGTTGCCTCAGTATCTGTGGTACATTTCAAGACAGTCAACACACACACACACACACACACACAAGGGCGCCCAGTGTCACAGACAGTTTAAGAACCATTGTGGCTCCTGTTGTGTTGCCTCAGTATCTGTGGTACATTTCAAGACAGTCAACACACACACACACACATACACACATACACACACACACACACACACACACACACAGGGCGCCCAGTGTCACAGACAGTTTAAGAACCATTGTGGCCCCTGTTGTGTGCCTCAGTATCTGTGGTACATTTCAAGACAGTCAACACACACACACACAGAGGGCGCCCAGTGTCACAGAGAGTTTAAGGACTGTTCTGGCCCCTGTTGTGTTGCCTCAGTATCTGCGGTACATCTCAAGACAGCCAACACAGACACAGACACAGACACACACTGAAGAACTCCAGCTGATAAGTAAAAATCTTTAGCTGGACAATGACTGGTTCCTTTGACTAGTCAGTCCATTCTGGTTTATGCATGTCCACCTTCTGAGCTGGTGTTATCAGTCTGAATACAAAGGAAGGAGTCATCACTGTTCGCATCTATCTACTGATGCAGGACTCAAATGCATTCCCTCCTACCCTGCTCCACCACCTCCCTCCCAACTTTCAAATTTGCATTTCAGTAATTCAGTCAGAGCAGCTTTGTGCAACAGAATTCCAACCCCATCTTCACATATCCCGTCCCCTTACCCCATCTCCATCACCAGCGTTCTCTTTCTTCAAATTTGCACTCCTCTATGTCAGTCAAACCAATCGTCTCCCGCAGGACATAACTATCCCCTTCCCCCAATGCATCCCCACCTCCTTCCCCTGCACTTCCTTTCTCTATTGCATTCCTCTACGTCAGTCACACCACTCTTGTGCAGCAAGATTCAATCACCTTCTTCCCCGCCCTCTCTAACAATCCCCCTTCCCCTCTAAAACTTGCAGTCCTCTATGTCAAACAGATTTTGTGCTGCCAGATTCAATCACATAATCACCCACCCCCAACCTCCCCGCTCCTCCACTGAACGTTGCATTCCTCTGTGTCAGTCAATCTTATGCTGCCAACATCCCCCATCCACCCTGACCTCCCTTCACCCCCTCCTCCCTAACTTCCAAGAAACTCATAATTCCCCCGACATCAGTCAAACCAGTCCTGTACTACATGACTCGCCTCCATTCTCTTACCTCCTTTCAACCTTGCATTCATGAAACTCACAATTCCCTGACATCAGTCAAACCAGTCCTGTACTACATGACTCACCTCCATTCTCTTACCTCCTTCCAGCCTTGCATTCATGAAACTCACAATTCCCCGACATCAGCCAAACCAGTCCTGTACTACATGACTCATCTCCACCCCTTTACCTCCTTCCAGCCTTGCATTCATAAAACTCACAATTCCCCGACATCAGCCAAACCAGTCCTGTACTACATGACTCGCCTCCGGCAGCTCCATTCTCTTACCTCCTTTCAACATTGCATTCCTCTACGTCAATCCAAGCACCCTTGTCTTACTGCACTCACCTGCATCTCCGCCTCAAACTTGCGATCCTGTGTCTCTGTGGCCACATGGTTCTTGTACAGCAGGTCCTGGTACTGCTTCTGTTCCTGCTTCTGCAGCACTTTCAGCTCTCTCAGATCTTGTTTCCTGCACATGGTCCACCGGAATTAGTCCCTGGAGATTCTACATTTCATGCTCTGAGAACCTCTTATTCTGCTCCCAGGGAAAAAGGGAAGGGTGGAGAAGACAGGAGGGCAGATGAAATTCATCTGGGTTAATTTTTGGACCTAACTGGTGCAAAACTTCCGTATGCTGTATCACCTTTAATGCTGAACAATAATCTAAATCATAGCCAGTTCTTAGACTAGTGAGCCGTAAGAGGGCGGGAGGAGGGATCACCCAGCCTATGCTATGCACCTTCACAAGTAAATACTACACAGCTGAAAGTATTCCACAGAGGGAGAGGACTGTGAGTGTATAACCATTTTGAATTACCCTGCCATTCAAATAGTAACGTTGTGTCTTCAGAGGATTCACCATCCTCGAAGAAGATAATCATGTTTAGAAAGGACATTTACAACAAATGATGCAAAATCCCCATAGAAAACAGCACTACACAGCATACAACTGAACACAGGCCTCAGGGGCACAACTTTTAGGACTTGCTGACAAAGCTTTCTTTCTTTTCTCTTTTTTTTCAAGCAACTTTTAGAATTTCAAAAATATTTTTCCACAAGCACACATACACAACAGTTTCCAGTGCACAACAGCGGTAACATGTGCAAATATCAAAGGGACAAAACATGCCACATACAATGTCATCTCAAAAATACTGTGACATCCACGGATAACACATTATACAGGCCATATTTCAATATCATGTCGTTCCAGTGAGGCACCAAGGTGACAAACAACATGTAAATAGGCAAAAAACAACAACAACAAAACAAGATGCAAAGCATATAAACATACTCCCAGTTCATATCTATCTTGAGTACACGTGTAAAAAAAAGTCACAATCAAACTTGCGGCATATAAAAAGAAAACGTCACAATCAAACATGCGTCATAATGTATTTCGTCACGGAGATAAGAAATCAGCAATGTACTTTCAGAAATATTCCAGAACGAAGAAAAACTGTTTGGGCCATTACAGCCGTTAGTAATGGCTATTCTGGTAAAATAAAACATTGGGCATCATCCGTGACCCCTAATGTACATACCTACAAATTTTCAGAAAGATCGGCCCAGAAGTTTTGTCTGGAGCGAGTGGAACACATTTTGACCTCGGACAGACAGACAGACGGACACACAGACAAACAGACAGCATTTCTTCATTTCCATTCTAAAGTACTCCCTGTTCTATAAGAACTGGGAGTGCAAAAAGAAAAAAAGTTACATACTGCTTACATTTTAAGATTTAATATTCTATATTCAGTGTAATACACATACAAGGGCTGTTTTGTCTGGTAGCTTGCATAATTCATCTCCATCAAGTATACATGTTTCTCCATTTTATGTCCGTAGCTGTACGAAACAGTCACAAAAATGCACAAAACACCAGTTCCTGGACAGCAGTAAGCAACAAAATGAACAGGGAACAGTTCAATATCGATCACCATATTTGTCATGAACTATCCAGGGGTAAAATTCCAGGGAGGGGTGGGAGTTGTGTCTAGTAACCCCCCCCCCCCCCCCCCCCCCTCCCCCCAACTGCACAATGACAGCTGGGAGAGAACTACTGGCTGCCAGTGAAGAATGAGACTGACCAGGCCTCCTCACACTGGGTGTGTCAGGTCGTGGGTCAGGTCGCCCACTCTGCTGAATTAGCTAAAGTGGATGCGTCCCCCAGAGAGCATTAACAGTTGGCATGCCCAACCTCTGACTTTTTGCTGTGACTGGCCTGGCCCACAGCATGGTGTGGCAGGAGCTGACTGGAAAGGAGCTATTAGCTCTTAAGACAGTGTGCATGCAGCCCTGTTCTTGCAATGATTACCCTTCCGGAGCAGAGAGGGACAGAGGTGGGAGAGAGCCGGCCAGAGAGGGAGAAAGAGAAAGAGATTGAGAGGCTGACAGAGGGTGCAAGACAGATAGACAGACAGACACACACACTCACACACACACACACACACACACACACACACACACACAGAGAGAGAGAGAGAGAGAGAGAGAGAGAGAGAGAGAGAGAGAGAGAGAGAGAGAGAGAGAGAGAGAGAGAGAAAGAGAAACAGACAGGCAGACAGAGAGACAGAGACACAGAGATCATCTTAACGAGCCAGGGCTCCTAATCCCTGGTTTAAGTCAAGGAGACATCAGGCTATCCCCCCACCCACCATCCTAATCCAGCCACCCACTCTCATATCCTCAGTGCAAGTCACAGTAACAGATCTGACAACGACTCTGGTCCAACAATTCCACTGCAACAATTCCACTGAAATTCCCGATGTACAGAAAAGCCCGAATCTGTTGGCAATGAATACAACATTTGTGACCTCACCCAAAAGTTAAATTACCTGAAGGTTGAACCCCCCCCCCCCCCCCCTTATATATCTATATATCTCTCTCTATCTCTCTCTCTCTATATATATATATTTCTATCTATTTCTATCTATCTATCTATAACAGAACAATAATAGTAAAATCCACACATCCAGCATACCCACTCCATGACAGTTCATATATTAAGAAAGAGTGGACGGCCATACATACACACGAAAAAATCTTCTTAAACTCCCTCCCTGATGAAGCCCCAATGAAGGTGAAAGCTGGGGAATCTGAACTGTTGAGGAGCGGGACTGCTGGAGGTACTGATTTTACTATCATTCTTGTTCCTACCTGACGTCTACATCTGGCACTCATAATGTATGTATTAATAATAAATATATTATATCTTACATCCACATCAATATTATCCATCCAGTCAACAGTCCCATTCATGACCATCCTCTCCAAACCTTCCTTCTCCAGACAAACTTTTACATCCCCCATCTCCCAAACAATTCATCAAGTCACTGACCGGTGATATGCATGCTCCACATCCAACTGCCAGTGGTGGTGATGGTGCTCGTATGTAGATGGAGTGGAGTACAGGAGTGATTACATTAATTTTAAGTTATTTCCTATCACCCCACTTTTGAGGTACGGAGGAAGATCCAAAAAAAAAAAAAAAAAAATGAAAGGGCAAACAGTCACCATGATCTCAAAAGAAGGCAATGAAAGTGACATACATTGCAGCTTTGATAGAACTTCAACACAATTTCTTGACGGTCAGTCAGGACAGAGTTTCATCTATAAGAAATACCCTATCTCATGAACTCAGATCAACTCACCAGATATTTCCATTAGAGTGAGATTGACTGACTGCACGTGGTGTGTGTGTGTGTGTGTGTGTGTGTGTGTGTGTGTGTGTGTGTGTGTGTGTGTGTGTGTGTACGTATGTGTGCAATGTGTTCATGTGCAGAAACATGTATGCGCAAGTTCTGTGTGCATATATGCATATGTTTGTGCATCATGAAGTTTTATGTATAGGACTGAACAAAAAATGCGTAGTGTGTGTGACTGTGAGCGAGTGAGTGAGTGAATGTGTGTGTGTGTTAGAGAGAGAGAGAGAGAGAGAGAGAGAGAGAGAGTCAGAAAAAAAAAATTTCAGCATGTGCTTCCTTTCAATCTCACAACCTTTGATGAAAACAACGCGTTGTGAATGTTGGCCAGTGTCCATGCCTGTGTGAATCTGCCCATATAATGAAAGAGAACGAAAAGATGCAGGCCTTGCAGCTAAAACATAAAAGAAGGCTGCAAATCAAACAAGTCTGTTCTCTCTCTCTTTCTCGAACTGTGTGTGTGTGTGTGTGTGTGTGTGTGTGTGTGGTATGTGTGTGTGTGTGTGTGTGTGTGTGTGTGTGTGTGAGTGTCCGTGTATGTGTGTGCGTGTATGTGTGTGGTGCAGATATGTGTGTGTGCTTGTATATATGCATGTGGGTGTGCCTGCAAGCATGCCTGTGTGAGAATGTGTGTGTATATAACACATGTGTAGCATGTGTGAGTGAATTTGTATAAATCTATGATCATCAAGATTTCCATCTCCGCACTTTCTTCATATACCATCACACTCCCTCCTCTCCTCCCCCCACCCCAGCCCTCTTTCCCTTTTCCCCTTCTCTCCCTCCCAATCAGCAATGCGAGGTTGTCATCATCAGAGTCCAATGTAAACTGACCATGAAATCACCATATGGACATGTTTTTTTGTGGGTTATGCAGTGAGTGAAAGAGAGAGAGAGAAGAGAGAGAGAGAGAGAGAGAGAGAGAGAGAGAGAGAGAGAGAGAGAGAGAGTACAGTGTGCCTGTACCGTGATCCCAGACAGAATCAACTCAATGACAAAATCCTATAAATAGACTGGCCACTTCATAAAGCCAAAATATTTGTGCATGTCTTAAGAAGTCTACAGATTAACTCCGAATGACAAAAGTGTACACACAAAGCTCCTGGTTTGAAAGTTTTGCTATGTTACTTTTAACATTTCAAACAGATTTTGTTGTTGTTGTTGTGATTACTGGTTCGCTTCTGCCATTTTTAACACAATGTCACAAAATTCTAAAAACAGAAAAGATTATGAAAGCTATGATTCATGACCTCAGAATGTTTGAACTCAGAATGTTTGAACTGTCCATCAGCAAATATACTGGAAAGAATCCAATGACTTTTCCAATCAGCTAATGACCCCTTTGTCATTCGACATGTTCAATGTCGAATCTTTATCCCTTCACTAGTGTGATCGTCTCTTGCAAACTGCTTTGCCATCTTACTTGGGGAAAATGCTATTGCTGACCTGTCCCCAAACCCCATCAGACAGAAATCTACTCTCTTTTCAGCTGTCAGAAAAGGACGCCGCATAGTAAAATGGTCAAGCAAAAGACCAGCGTATTCATTCCTGGGCTCGAGCTTGCATACGGTTAACAATAAAATTTCAAGTTCTGTGACAGTGTTTAAGCACATGTCATAGCCTAAGGTTTTCACACAAAGCCACTGAGATCACAGAAAACCCCCTGGACTTTGTAAACCATTCCCATGCATCATAAGGCTAATCATATGCTATACCTGACAAACGTCCTTCCTCTTGGTAAAACCTCCCCTCAGCTCTTTTCCGGGGGAGGTTGTTTTGTTTGTTAGTTTAGTTGTTTTCTTCTATCTCTTTCACACCTTAATAAATCAATAACCACTTGAGGGGAAACTGGGAAAGAGACACTGAGAGGCATGAGGAGAAAGAAGTGGAGCACATGGGAACAGAAATGAAGAAGAAGTGAAGAAGGAAAGGACAGAGAGACTGTGAAAGCAAACTGTACACCAGGTTTATCACGTCTTTCACACACTTAGGCCTCACAGATATTAATCACACCTCATATCTCCACAAGAACAGAGAGGAACTTAAAAGAAGAATGCTGAAAACAAGAAACTACACTGCAATTTAAAAACCAAAAATGAAAGCTGAAAGAAACACAGTGCAGTAAAATGCGTAATCGCCTAAGCATTGTCTTTTGAAACACAAAGGGCACAAAAAATTCCCTCTCCACTTCATCCAGCCCCCTCCCCAAAGGGAGATAAACAAAACACATCCACACATTCGGGTGCCAAAGAACTCACCGCAGCCAGAAAACATTGCAGTAACTATCCAGGATGAACTTGATGCGGAACGGCAGTTCCTCATCCGCCGGAGCCAGTGTCTTACCGACCTCTCCTTCCCCCTCATGCTCCTCAACATCCGCAGTGACAGAAGGCTGACGGGCGCCCAGCTGCGTCTCCAGGTGAGTGATGGCGCAGGTGAGGTCTCGCTCCGACACAGAAAACGTGTTGAAGAGGTCGCGCTCTGGGTTGTCTTTCCACAGCTGAGCAGCTGTGGCCCACACCAAGGTGAAGGCAACATCGCTACGATGATTACTGACTGAAGGGGTTTCTGACAATGACTGGGTCAACAAAGTGTTGCAAGGCAGTGATGGTCCAGGATGCCCGGCCGACCCCGACAGGGTACTGAAGGAGGAATGCGAGGACGACCAGGATGACGACGAGGACAGAACCAACGAGCCGCTTTCTTCGTAACAGTTCACGCTGAACCCCGTCCCAGCGACCGTTGAGGTGTTAGTAGAACTCAAACTGATGGCAGCGGAGGAGGATGAGGAGGAGGCTAGGGTGGGGTGGGGGAGAGAGTGCCGGAGGTGGAGGCCTCATTCTCCATGCCCTGATAGATCCAGGAGGAGCTGGCACTGCTCCATGTACAGTTCTGGACTGGCAGGGACAGCAAGTCTGAAGGCAGAGTGCCCATAGTCATAGGCCCCATACTACGAGGGGGGTGGTCAGTCCATGGGAGGAACAGCATCTGTCACTCAGAAGCAAGGGACACAAAGTGCATGACCTGATCCACGCCATCTGCACACCACAGGTCAACACCTTGCAGATCCTTCACTTCTGGGTGTCAATTCCCTGCAGATGATTTACTTCCTAAAGTCGTTTCCTTGCAGATCCTTCCCTTCCTGATGTCAGCCCTTGCAGATCCTCAATTCTTGGTGTCAATTCCTGGCGGCAGAGCCTTCACTTTCTGATGTCAATTCCTGGCAGGTCCTTTACTTTCTGTCAATTCCTGGCATATCCTTCACTTCCTGATGTCAGATCATGGCAGATCCTTCCCTTTTTTATGTCAATTCCTGGCAGATCCTTCACTTCCTGGTGTCAATTCCTGGCAGATCCTTCCTTCCTGATGTCAGTTCCTGGCAGATCCTTCACTTTCTGATGTCAATTCCTGGCAGATCCTTCACTTCCTGATGTCAATTCCTGGCAGATCCTTCACTTCCTGATGTCAGTTCCTGGCAGGTCCTTCACTTCCTGATGTCAGATCCTGGCAGATCCTTCACTTCCTGATGTCAATTCCTGGCAGGTCCTTCACTTCCTGATGTCAGTTCCTGGCAGATCCTTCACTTCCTGATGTCAGTTCCTGGCAGATCCTTCACTTCCCGATGTCAATTCCTGGCAGATCCTTCACTTTCTGATGTCAATTCCTGGCAGATCCTTCACTTCCTGATGTCAATTCCTGGCAGATCCTTCACTTTCTGATGTCAATTCCTGGCAGATCCTTCACTTTCTGATGTCAATTCCTGGCAGATCCTTCACTTCCTGATGTCAGATCCTGGCAGGTCCTTCACTTCCTGATGTCAGATCCTGGCAGGTCCTTCACTTCCTGATGTCAGTTCCTTGGAGGTTTTTAACTTCCTGGCATCAGTTCCCAACAGATCCTACTGTCGATGCTTTCTGATTCTTCACTTCCAATGTTAATTCTTTGCAGATTCTTCCCTTCCTGACAGCGTTTCTTTACAGAGGCTCATCACTGATGACAACGAACATGCATGCATGATTTATTCACTACAACTGATGACAACGAACATGCATGCATGATTTATTCACTACAACTGAAGAGTCTGAAACTGTTTTCCCTATCACTGCATGCCACATCATGGAACAACATGAAAACCACGCAAAATGAGTAATTCTGTTTTTAATTCCTTCCTGAATGTACTTCACACCATTTCTTTTTTGCTCGGTGGGGAGTAGGAAGGAAATAAGTGGAAGATAACAAAACAGATTAAGCTTCCCACTTTTGAACTTCCAATATCAGTTCAATGATGGTGGGAGTAACTTGATCGTTTCTTATATTCTTTCAGACGGGAAAAAAAAGTCAGAAAATGGAGAAGATGACGATGATGGTGGAGGAATGATGTTGAGCGGAAGATATGGGTGGAAACATTGTGCATGAGAGGATGAACTCAGCACAGAGCACAGAATTCAAGAGGGGAGGGGGTGGTGGGAGGGACGGTGAAGTGGGATACAGGAGCATGAATCAAGAATGACTGAAATGAGGGGTAAACTCAAGAACATTTTAGCATTATTGCTGATCTGAGTGAACATTGCAGCATTACTGCTATCTGACAGAACACTGTAGCATTACTGCTATCTGACTTAACACTGCAGCACTATTGCTGATCTGAGTGAACATTGCAGCATTACTGCTGATCTGAGTGAACATTGCAGCATTATTGCTGATCTGAGTGAACACTGCAGCATTATTGCTGATCTGAGTGAACATTATAGCATTATTGCTGATCTGAGTGAACATTATGGCATTATTGCTGATCTGAGTGAACATTGCAGCATTACTGCTGATCTGAGTGAACATTGCAGCATTATTGCTGATCTGAGTGAACACTGCAGCATTATTGCTGATCTGAGTGAACATTATGGCATTATTGCTGATCTGAGTGAACATTGCAGCATTACTGCTGATCTGAGTGAACATTATAGCATTATTACTGATCTGAGTGAACATTGCAGCATTACTGCTATCTGACTGAACACTAGCATTATTGCTGATCTGAGTGAACACTGTAGCATTACCGCTGATCTGCGTGAACATTGTAGCATTACTGCTGATCTGAATGATGGCTCCTACTAGTGTGTTACTACAGCATTGTGGCCCAGTTCTGGGTTCACTTTCTCTCATACTGAGCTGAAAGAGAGAAAGGGTTTATGGGGAGGAAACAAGGAACAGGGAGAGACAGAGAGAGAGAGAGAGAGGGAGAGGGGGGGGTGGGGGGATATAGGGAGGGAGAGAGGAAGAGAGCAAGAGAAGAGGAAGGAGGCGGAAACTGCATGCACCCCTCAGCAATTTTATAATTCGCCAGGGTGGATAATAAACATCTGGGACACCTGCTGTGCATGTCTACATGCTCATACAAATGTGTGTGTGTGTGTGTGTGTGTGTGTGTGTGGTGGGGGGGGTGGGGGGGGGGGGGGGGCAGTGGTTCAATCTATGTATTGATCATTCACTCACAGAGACAAAATTAACTGGAATCTTTCATGCCGCAACCAACAAACACAAAACGCGACAAAAGCCTGCACATACCATTCCAGCTAGCTCCCTCTGCTTTCAACGTCATTCTGTCTCAGTGGAAGCCATCACTGATGGCAAGGTAAGTTACAAAAAATAACCACAGCAACACATACGTACATGCGAAGCCACAATCTTGGGTACATTAATGACTTACTCGATCTGCAGTGAATTAAGATACTGATCGTTTTGAAAATTTTCTCTCTTTATAGGCTTGTCCAGAAATAATTAAAAGAATCTGAAAGATGCAACAATAAAGCTTTTCATTCCATGGTGTTGTGGCGTATCATTGGGAAGGGTTTTAAACCCCCCCCCCCCCCCCCCCCCATTTTGCTATATGTATGCTGACTGTACATTGTGCTCATGAAGTTTCTGTGCATTGCACAAAGCCTTGAAAATCTAAAATTCATCCATTCATAAAGCAAATAAATGTCAAAATGTGTCTCATTAGGTCAATAAAATGTAGCCTGTTAAAAGTACCTAATAACACTGCTAATTCACAGTTAGGTACATATACCTTTTAAACTGGATACACAGACGATCTCTACATGATAAACTTTTGTAGATACAGCTCAGCTCTAGCGTAAACAAAGAACCCCTATTACATAAGAATGTCAAATACTTTCCCTGCTTTTTAGTGACACCCTATCAAAAAGAAAAAAAAAAGGATAAAAAAAAATCCTGAAGAAAATAGTTTGTGTTTTTGTTTCACTGCTTTGAGTTTTAAGTGCTGCTTCTAATTTGCAGAACTTGTGACATTGATAATCTGTGCAGCATTGTAACAAGTTCAAAGTGCTTTAAGCCAGAATGGAAAGTTTCAGGTCTGACTTTTTTCATTATCATGAAATTCACTATCTTTAGCATGGAGATAACTTGCAACGTTCAACAAAGCTGCATTTCTAATTTTCCGACTCACGAAACACTTTCGCGACCCAAGATTGTTGCTGTACTCACACACAAAATATAACAAGCACTTGCACACGTATGCATGCTCAGTCACACACGCACGCGCACACACACACACACACACACACACACACACACACACACACACACACACACACACACACACACAAGCAAGCACACACACATACCCTCTTGCACTCATATGCAAACACATACATACACATGCACACTGAACACACATACACAGGCACACTCCCTTCCCCTGTCTCTCCCTGGCACTCTCTCTCTCAGTCTCAGTCCCTTTCATTCTTTCTCCAGATACAGAAGGTCAGATCATGCACCATATGGCTGTTTAACAAGCAGCACTTTCCTCAATTTGGAGTCCCAACATGTCCAGACAGGCCCACTGATCAAAAACAGCAGCCCCAGAACACCAGCCTAATGGGGAGGATTAGGGAGTTGGGAGGAAAGAGTATGATAGGTTAGACAGTGGGGGGAAGGGTGGGGGGCAATGGAAATGGGGGGAAATGGGGGGTCGCTTCCTTTTCCTGGTTTCACACTGAATATCGACTGGGTCACATGACCGGTGAGGCTGATTTGTCCACAAAGCGAAGAGAGACATGAAGGGAGGGAGGGAGGGGGTGAGGGGGTGGGAATTGGTCACAGCCACGATTTCAGCTGAGAGTGCAGTTCGCTTCACATGCATGCCCGCAGAGAAAGGCTGGCTGACAGGTCTGCTGCATCACCCATTGTCATGTCATGCAGTCTTGGACCTGGGTAGGGTCACCTTGATGGGACAGGGGATCAGGAACCTGGATCCAGCATGCCTGGATGCATTTCTTTTCAAACAAGTATAACATTCCACAGGCCAGAAAGCAATCGCCCTTCTTTATCAAGGATAATGCCACGCGCCTAAAAACTGAAAAAGGAGGAATTCTAAGTTTAACCAAAGTTGTATTCTCTAACGCTAATACTGCTTCAGAGAAGAAAAAAAAAGGGGGTGCGTGGGGGTAGAGGTGGGTGGGGGGAGGGGGGAGGGGGGGGGGGGGGGGGGGAGGAAGGAGAAATACACACATCTTTCTCGATCTCTCTCTCTTTCTCTTTTCCATCATGCTGTGCTTTAGGATCAATGACTATCTCTAGGGACTGCTAGTTGCTAATCAGTTCAGTATGTTTAAAGTTTCTTCAGCTACGTGAATCAGCAAGTGCACGAGATTTTGTTTCCTGATCACATCAGTTGTTCGTGAAGTCCTAATCCCACTCCAGGTAGTGTGCTGTGCCAGCACCAAACTGCAGCAGCAAGTCACTTGGGTTTTTTTTTTTGGTTTTTTTTTTTTTTAAACAGAGAAAGATGGCAGAAGCTGGAAGACCGGGTGGAAGATGGATGTAAAAATATGAAAAAAAAAAAGAAGGAATTAATCAGAATATGAAAAAACAGATGAAAAAAAAAATTCCTTAATCCAGACAAGGGATCAAATTCTTCATCCACTCATATTATCATTTCAACACTCCAGTCCTCCTGAACACATAACCTGCGCTGCTCAAACAGCATACAGCCGACGGCATCACTTGATTCCACTGATAACACTGAACAAAACCACAGACAAATCTGTCCACAGGAAAACTCTATCAGAGGCCAGCACCACCAAACACTGTTGCACAGTCTGTGGCGGCACAAACGCCGACGACAGTGAATGTGAAAAATCACATGACCAGCCAGCCACGGTCAAAGCACGTGCAGCAGGGTTAGTGCCTTCCCTGCATTGATTTTTCGGCCCACCCGGCACAGACAATGCTTGCGCTTACCTGGAATAGCCTACGCCATCCTGCCTGACAATGATCTCATGATTACATGGTCTTTTTGACCAGCATTTCTCTCTTCTACCCCACCCCCCATCCCTCTTTCCCTCCACCCAATTCTTACCCCCCCCACCCCCCATCCTTTCCCCCCCATCCCTTCCCCCTTCCATTACTGCACACACATTGGGACTTTGTGTCCAGACTGAGCTCCCATCAAAACTACATTGAAGATGTAGAATTCTCAGAACACAGGGACGCAGTTCCGTAATGCCAAAGACACAAGGTTAATAAGGCACATAAAAAACCAAGGTAGATTTCAGATTCACTGAGTAGAGCACACTGCTGTTACCATTCTTCATTACTAGTTCACTCTTCTCACTCACTCACTCACTCACAACAGGGAAACTGTCTAACATATCTATCCCCTATACGGATCAAAATCCAACAGTTAATGATTATGTCACAGACCTCTGGCAGGAGGATTGGAACACAGACAGATAACAAACTCTTTCAGATCCATCCAAACCTAAGAGAGTTCCTCTCATCCACGTCTGGTGGTCACAAAGAAGAAACAGTTCTATGCCGGCTGCACACCGGCCATTCGTATTTTACTCATTCATAACTTTTAAAGAGTGAAGAAGTCCGTGGTGCATTCCATGTCATGTGCCACTCACAATGAAACATATTCTTTTAGAGAGTTGGGACTTGCATGATGTGAGACACAAACATTTTACAGCAGATTCCATGAAAACCATGTTCAGAGATGTTCCACCTGATGCGATCTTTCAATTCTTGAAAGAGATAAACATTTTTCATCGGATCTAAGGTTTTATAGTGGAAAGATTTTTAACAAGGTTTCGGATGGGTTTTTAGAAGATGTATTTTAAAGAGCTGTGTGAATGAATGACTTGTGAGTTGATTTTAACATGGTGACAGCCCTGATATGGCCCTTTGCGGTCGGCTGGGCTATAAGCAACATTACCTTACCTTATCTTACCTTACCTTACCTTACCTCACTCTCTCTCTCTCTCTATTTCTTTTTCTTTTTTTTTTGGCTTTTTCTTATTTTCTTTTTGACTCAGTATTGCCATCCCTTTCTTCAATCAAAGCGCACAGACGTGCAAACACCATAAACATGTGAACTCATACTTACAGATGTAAGTAAATGACATTGCATCACTGAAAAGAAAGGGGGGAAAAATGTTTAAGAAAAAAAACAAAAGGCGACCTTTTTTGCCACTTCCAGCAGCTAAGATAAGATAATGTTGCTTATAGCCCAGCCGACCGCAAAGGGCCATATCAGGGCTGTTTCCAGCAGCTAAATAACCAATGCAGTCCCAGGGTTACAGTATGCCGTGGTGCGCAGAAAATGAATAAACAACCAGTTTTCTTTTCTTTTTTCTTTTCTTTTCTTTTTCTGAATCAGCACACTTGCTATGTCAAACAAATTTAACTTCTCTTTTGATCTTTTCTGTAACTGTGTTTTTGAAACAAAAACGAAAGCATAATGTATATATCTGGATCAGGACCTCCTGCAGTTGCACGCAAAAGCTGGAGACAACTTGAGCTTGACAAGTAAGGGTATACAGTTGAATGTCGAATAGAAGTCTGAGAAGTTTCTTCCCCACTTCCCACTGTCCGGCTTACGTGCAAGTTTCATCGGCTTTTTACCCCCTTCCCTAATGGGTTTTAGGAGAAGCCCAAAGCACCCAGTATGAATGAGAAGAAGCACCCAGTATGAATGAGAAGAAGCACCCAGTATGAATGAGAAGAAGCACCCAGTATGAATGAGAAGAAGCACCCAGTATGAATGAGAAGAAGCTAGGTCTTGGAGGTAGAAGCTTCACTACTGCATTGTCAAGATGGTCCCATCTCAAGACAAGCTTTTCTTTTTCTTTTTTTTTATATTAAACATAATCATGTTATTTTCTTTCTTTTTTTTTCTTAACAAAAAAAAAAAGGACTGAAAATATGATCAGTCATAGACGATGGAACGAAGATGCAGTGACAGTTGTCTTCATCACCTGAGGATATTTTTGCTTCTTCAAACCTTGTAAACACAATGATCAAACTGTGCATATATTTTCACTGAAATGGAAATATTTAGCTCCTGAACAGAAAAGGACTGCAGGAATTGGCTTACCTAAAGTTACAGAGTTATGCTCATAACACGGGGTAAAATAGGTATTGCACCCTTGGGTCAAATCATGTTCATTTCTTTTACCCAGAAAGGGATTCCCCTTAAATTCCACAACAGGCATGACAGGATAACAAAACAACAAAAACAAAACTCCAGGGATGTGGGATAAACATTCAAAATGGCTGTTCAGTTACACGGCACTTCACAGAACAGAAACGGTACGGACGATGTACTTTCTATTCAACAGTTTAGTCACATGCACATCATGAAAGGTGCAGGCTCAGCAGGTCAGCCAGCCAGAGCCACTCCAGCCAGCATTGGTCACGGAGCTCGTGGTATACCTAATGTCTTAGTTCATGTCCTGGAGCTTCCTTCACACTGATTACTATCCTTTCGGGGGATACTAGCCACAGTTCACCCGGCTTGTTAGGAACCGCATACGTAAAGGTCATCCGATCAATGCGGGGATAGTCCACAAGAGAGGAGCAGTAACAGCTGTTGGCATGCCTGCCTTTGATTCAGACTGATTTTCAGACCTAGGCTTGATCACTAGAACCCTCACAGGTCTAGAGATGCAACATGGTAGCAACACACACGCCCCTCAAAGTGTGCTTGGAATAAAACAAACAATTTACATCTAATCCAACTTTTCACAGGAAAATGTCTAAGGAATCAAGTTTGTGTGGTATTTTAACATATATCTGCATATGCGTCCATGCAAGCAAATGACTGTGTGTGTGTGTGTGTGTGTGTGTGTGTGTGTGTGTGTGTGTGTGTGTGTGTGTGTGTGTGTGTGTGTGCGCGCGCGCGCGTGCGTGCGTGCATGCGTGCGTGCATGTGTGTGTGTGTGAGGAAGGGCGACAGACAGAGATGGGGTGGGGAGGCTAGGAAGTGGGGGGGGGGGGGGGGGGGGGGGGAAGGGGGGAGACATACACAATGATGGAAAAAGCAGTGTGTGTGTGTGTGTGTGTGTGTGTGTGTGTGTGTGTGTGTGTGTGTGTGTGTGTGTGTGTCTGTGTCTGTATGTGTGTGTCTGTGTTTGTGAATGTGCGTGCATGCATGCGCGCATGCAAGTGTGTTTGTGAATGTGCATATGCGTGTGTGTGTGTATGTGTGAGTGTTTGTGAATGTGCATATGCGTGTGTGTGTGTGTGTATGTGTGAGTGTATGTGTGAGTGTGTGGGTGGTTGTGTGAGTGTGTGTGTGTGTGTGGCTCTGTGTGTGTGTGTGTGTGTGTGTGTGTGTGTGTGTGTGTGTGTTGTGTGTGTGTGTGTGTGTTGCGTACGTGTGTGCATGTGCGTGTGCATGCGTGTGTGCATGCATGCATGCGCGTGCGTGCAGCATGCCTGTGTGTTTGCATGCAAGCACATGCGCATACATGTGTGCTTGCATGCATTCAGGCAATAGATGAATAATTTCTGCATAAGTCAATGCAGGATTTGAATAAATCTGCAAGAAGTAATTTTCCCTTCTCATTTAGCCGATCTTGATGCATGTTTGCACACCAAGGCGGCACAAGTAAAGCTTTGTTTGCATGCGCACGCTTCCCAGACAGCAGGAAGGGAGAGAGAATGATGACAATTTATTGCTTTTGGGGAAGGGAAGAAGGGGAGGGGAGAGTAATGGAGATACAGGAAATATTTGCGGAATGGGAGAGAATCCGTGAGAGAGTAAAAGATCAGAACATCAAACTTTTGAGCAAAAGGGGAAACAAGTATGTTTCTAAAATGCAAAAGAAAAAAAAGAAAGAAAAAGAAAAGAGAGAGAAAGAACAAAAAAGGAAAAAAGAAAGAAAAAAAAAGACAAGACATGATTCAGTTCGTAACTGATGAAAAGATAACTGGACAGACTATATGAGAGCTCTACTGATGGTAGCTATCTGTGAAGTACTGTTTTTTTGTTTTGTTTTGTTTTAATTTGATTTGTCTGGTACTTGTGACGCCTGGAGAAGACATGCTTGTCAAAAATTCATTTGTCAGTTGTGGACTGTTCATTAAATAAGCATTACTTCGCACTTTCTTTTGTGTGTTTATTAGCATTTTGGTTTGTTGTCAGTAATGCTGTCATCTGTTTCAGTCTCCTCTCTTTAAAAACAACAAAATCAAAATGAAAAAAAAAAACAAACATAAAAAGCAACCAAAAACTTGACGCCTTGAATAACGGTACCTAATCTGCGACTTGAGCAGTTTTGTATTTTACTTCTTATTGTACGTACTTCTGGCCAGCACACCACTACAAATTAATATCAGTCAGAGATGCATGGAAATCATAAATCTTCAGTGATACTCTGAAGCCTGGCACTCTTGAACAATCAGTACATGACTATTGTAACCATGTACACAGATTAGGTTACAGCAAGAATTCTCTTTTACAGCCTCTTCATCCTCAGTTGGTCCAGCACATTCTTTCAGTCTTTTCTTATTTTGAATAATAAAATCAAGTTCAATGATGCACATCCTCTCAGTGGACTTAATTCCATGCTACTCATTCTGACTTCCCCAGGCACACCCACACCCATTAGGATCCTGTCACGATCCCAGCACCAACAAGCCATTGGGAGCCCTCAAGATGAGACTTAACAAGCATGTCACAATGTGGCATCAGATGCAATGGCTACCTGAGATGACTGAATGGCAGCTTGACGAATGCCGATACTGTGACCGCAGAAATTCAAAGTCATCATTCAACCAGATAATCACCGACATCCAGTCAAACAAACAGACCCCAGGACAGAGAAATCGGATGGTGAAGAGAGAAAGTACAATAACTCCTAAGAGAGAGAGAGACAGACAGAAGAGCAGAGAGAGAGAGAGAGAGAGAGAGAGAGAGAAGAGAGAGAGAGAGAGAGAGAGAGAGAGAGAGAGAGAGAGAGAGAGCTGACAAAGAGAGGCTGAGAGAGAAAAAGAAAGAGAATGAGAAAGACAGAAAGGGATAGAGAGAGGGGCTAAGAGAGAGAGAGAGAGTGTGCGTGTGAGGCGGCTGACAGACAGTCAGAGAGAGAGAGAGGTGGGGAAAAAATTCTGCACTCAACTAGAAACATATCATCAACACTGTGATGAAGAGCAATTCCTTATTTTAACAGTATCCATTGCAATGAACAGCTTCAGGCTAAGGCAATTCCTTATTCTAACAGTATCCATTGCAATCAACAGTCTCAGGCTGACAATTCCTTATTTTAACAGTATCCATTGCAATCAACAGTCTCAGGCTAAGACAATTCCTTATTTTAACAGTATCCATTGCAATGAACAGCTTCAGGCTAAGGCAATTCCATATTTCAACAGTATCCATTGCAATCAACAGTCTCAGGCTAAGACAATTCCATATTTCAACAGTATCCATTGCAATCAACAGTTTCAGGCTAAGACAATTCCTATTTTAACGGTATCCATTGCAATCTACAGCTTCAGGCTAAGACAATTCCTTATTCTAACAGTATCCATTGCAATCAACAGTTTCAGGCTAAGGCGATTCCTTATTTCAACAATATCCATTACAAGTAACAGTCTCAGGCTAAGACAATTCCTTATTTCAACAGTATCCATTACAATTAACAGTTTCAGGCTAAGACAATGCCTTACTTCAACAGTATCTATTGCAATCAACAGTATCAGGCTAAGACAATGCCTTACTTCAACAGTATCCATTGCAATCAACAGTTTCAGGCTAACGCCATGCATTCCAACTGATCTTTCACACAAAAAGGAAGACAAGGCCTGACACAGACAGATGGACAAACTCCTGAGGTGGGTGGAATGGATTTTGTGGGTGGAAGGGGGTTGGGGGAGAGCAGGGGACCAGGACAAATCATCGTTTTAAAACCATCAACTCTTTCAAGCTGATGCCTCATCTTGCAAATGAGCTTGGAGGGGGCCACCAAAATGATCCCGCCAATTAGCATCTCCTTAATTCCTAACCAATAAACACAAACCGGTGGGGTGGGAGGGGCTTGGTGAGTGGGGTGGGGGAGTGAGGTGCAGGGAGAGAAAGAGAGAGACAGAGAGAGAGAGGGGGGGGGGGGGGGGGGGGGGGAGAGGACCATGAAAAACAGAGAGAAAGACAGGGATAAAGAAAAAATAGAAGTGGGGGGGGGGGGGGGGGGGCATACAGACAGACACATCCAAAACCAAATGCGGCGGGAGAGAGAAAGACAGAGGCAAAGAGACACACAGAGAGAGAGAGAGAGAGAGAGAGAGAGGAGAGAGAGAGAGAGAGAGAGAGAGAGAGAGAGAGAGAGCAAGACAGAAAGGGAGAGAGACACAAAGACAGAGACCCACAGAAAGATGGAGAGAGAGCCTATGAGACCCAGTGACCCCTGCACAATCCCACCCACCCATACCCCATATCGATCCTTGGATGTTAAACCTGAAGGATAATTAAGTTAGTTGCACAGGAGGGAGTGTGGGGGAGGGGAGAGGGAGGGGAGGGGGAAGATAGGGAATCACCATGCTCTCAATCACTCTCACACACATGCACGCACACACGCACGCACACACACACACATACACACACACACACAGAGTTGTCCCCCGCTGTCAGCCCCATCTTAACATCAGCATTAGCTGTGCATCAATCAAACTGCTGGCTGCTTTAAAAAAATGCTCCCCCTCCCCCCCCCCCAGCCTCCTCTCCCCCACGCCCACTCCATCCCACTGACCCTCATCCATTCCCCTTCACCATCCCTCCCTCCTTTTTCTTATGCAAGCCAACCATTTTCCCCGCACTCTCCCTAACCATGTTATTCAATGTTACATCAAATTCTGGAACATGCCAGGAACCCAGGAGGAGCCCATGTGTGTCCTTGAACATTTTCCATTCTGTTGATGAAGAACACTTGAGAGAAGACACTTAGGTGGAACAACCCATTGCTTCATGGGCAAACACAATGATGGCGAACCCCTGAGACTGATGGAAAAGACCTCGTTAGGATAAAATCCATAGGAACCGACTTTCAACAAGCGAGAGAATCAAGTAATGAATTTGTGAAGAATAAGATTCAGAAAGAAAAGGGGTTAGTTACTGCCACAGATACAGATAAACAGATTACAGGACAAAACACAGTGCATTTCAACCTCTTGGGTCTTCTTCAGGCAAAAACAAACAACATTTAGGACAGTGATTCTGAAAACTAAGAATGAGAAACCATATTCAGCACAAAATGGCTGTTGGATGAAAACTTGTGAACAACTGACAATGATCACTATTTGCCACACGTGTGCAATGCCCTGGAACTGTCCAGACCACCTTTAAAACTGATGGTCTTTTGATTCTTCAGTGTCAAGTTCACATTCATCTTCCCTTCGGCTTCAGACACCATACTGCATATTGTTTCAAATGTTGAGAACTACCTGTACTCATGATGTCAGACTATGCAACAGGTCGCTCTGATGGCTAACATTTGCAAACAGTTTACACACAAGGCCTTGTCAAGACATCTGCCATTCCATCCCCCCCTCCCCCCTTTTCGGTCTGAGTAGATCTGTAGGCACAATACTCTTTCCCTTTCAAGCATCCCTTTCGAAGACCTAAATACTTTTCAATTTCACCATCCCCATCCTAGGCTATAAAGCAGAATTCACCCGGTCTTTGGAACAGAACGTCAGTCTATGAAAGGGTATGAGTATGAGGAGATTTCTATTCCTCTCCTCTCTTTCTTCACCATCCTCCTGAGCTCATATGAAAGCATTATTGTCATGATATCAAGTCAAAACTAGCTGACTCATCATTTCAAAGCAGCTGTCATAGTTGTCTGTATGTAAAGTCTCCATCTTTATTTCCAGATGTAATGTATGCTCTCAAGTTTCACATGCATTGTGCAATGTAATCAGCCTAATGCTAGCAGAACATGAAAAAAAAAATAGAATGTATTCTGTAGCAGTATGCCATCAAAACTAAAAATATTCGTCAGGAATGATTTCTTTTTTATCTTTATTTCTTTAGTTGTTGGCTTTAACTCCAAGATCTACCACTGGCGAGATTTCAGCCTAGGTGAATGTTTCTAATCCCAATATTAAGGCAGCCACATTCATCTTTGGGGATGATGTCTATACCAATACCAGTGTGCCTATTTTTCATCAAAAGGTGGAATGGGATTAAACATACATGCAAGGTGTTTCATGTATGAATTCAAGCAAGGAAACTTGGTTTCAAGCCTCATCCAAAGGGCTAGAAGGAAGCTGGAGTCTGCAAAGAGATGTTGAATCCAAAGTGGAACTCTTTTCCATCCTAGCTGTCTTATGTGGGGAGTCAAACCTGGGATCTTGTGAAACGAGTCTGACCAGGAGCCCACCATCATGTGACCATGTTTAAGATTGTCCTCATGACTTTGTGTACATTACACAATGTGGAGAAAACAAACAAACAAACAAACCATGTGCAATGTTTCCATCAGGCAACGTCCAACAGTTCAGTCCTACACAAGTCTCCAGATCCTGTGTGGCTCAGTCGGCCATAGCACAGATTGGTGGCTGGGAGGATATGACTCAAATACAGCGTCTTTTCACATGATCTGCTCTACACAATAATTCGACATTAATCCGGCATGCTTAATTTTTGAAAATGAGAAAACAGAAAAAAAAAATAGGATTGCCGTAGGGAGGAGGGGAAGGTACAAGGAAAGGTGGGAAAATGCAAGTGGCAGTGCTCTGGAGCACCAGTTTCACAACGCAAAACAACAAATTTGCTTCTTTGAAACATATTTTTGACAATTTTTCCACACTTTTGGCAGAAAAAACAGGGAGTGGAGGAGGTGTTCCAAAGATTTCTAATGGTAAACGAAAACTAAATCAGTTGAAAAAAGATTAAATTGGCAAAAAAAAAAAAAAAAAAAAAAAAAAAAAAGGAAATCGGCAGGAAAAGATCAAATCAGCTGGGAAAAAAAAAGGAAATCAGCTGAGAAAAACGGAAATTAGTTACAAAGAAAACGACTGACATGACTGCTTTACAGAACTAACTTTATTCAAGACACAAACATTAAGAAACATGAAACATTCATGCGACAACGTTCAACAACAACAACAATTAGAAAGTCCAACAGAAAAACCATGTTGAAACAAAGCCCCAAAGTCAGACCACACAGTTCATTTAGCATCCCTCCCAGGGCAATCCACTCCAGACAACAAGACCAAAGGAAGCAGCACCTCCTCCCACTTCAAAGAAAAGCCAATCCAGGGACAAAGAAGGGACAGCCATCCCCCACAGCCTTCCCTATTACAGGTCGGCCTGTTTCCCAGGCACACTAACAGCCATTAGCCTCCCAGTTCAAGAGTCCTTTTTTTTCCCCAGGGCAGGAAATCCAGCACCAGATCAATACGGCCAACTTGTCTGGAAGGAAGGAGAGGGCAGTGACGGTAAAAGGAACAACTTGTCAAACGACAGTCCTCTGTGAGTGGCCGTCTCCCAAAGACGCACAGTTTACCGGTGCTCTCCTGAGATGGGAGTCCAGTGTCGCTCGTTAGGCCTACTTCACATTTCCTTTGGAAGCGGCAGGGGGCCCTGCACTGTGAGTTCTTACTACCGAAACAGGCGTCGGCATTGCCTCAGACTTGTCTGAGTAAAGTTACGCTTAGGGAAAACAGAGGTGTTGTGTTCCGTCTGTGTCTATTTGTTGTCCTGTCTGTCAGTGTTACTACCTGTGGCATACACACGTGTTTTTGTCTGCGTGTGCTTGAGAGAAAGATGATTAAGGGAGAGAGTGACTGACTGACTGACTGACTGACTGAGAGAGAGAGAGACAGAGACAGAGAGAGACAGACAGATGGACAGACAGACTGACAGACAGACAGGAAGACAGACAGACATATGGACAGATAGACAAAGAACTGAAAGTGAGACAGAGACAGACAGAAACACAGTGAGACAGACAGAAACAAGAGAGAAAGTGAGAAATACAAAGACACAGAGAAAGAGAGAGACACACACACACACACACACACACACACACACACACACACACACACACAAACACACTCACAAACAGACACATACAGAAATGGGGCAAGTGAAAGTGGAAGAACTCAGAAAAAGATGTATTAATTAAAGGACTGAATTTTTTTTTGAATACATGTGAATGAATATCTATCATTATAGGGAAAGAAAACCGAATAAGCACAGGTGGCTTTTTTCATCTGTTCCTAAGAAATCAAATACTGATAAACAGGATTACAAAAGCAGCAAGACAGTTGCTTTTAATGGATGTGAAATATGCAAAATGTTCAATGAAATTCAGTGAAAGAAGGAAACAACTGTGTTAACAGAAGTAAATTTCACAGAGAAACAAACATGATGGGAAAAACTCAACACATGCTGCATGAGACAAAAGTAGAGAGAGAGAGAGAGAGAGAGAGAGAGAGAGAGAGAGAGAGAGAGAGAGAGAGAGAGATGCATGAGACAAAAGTAGAGAGAGAGAGAGAGAGAGGAGAGAGAGAGAGAGAGAGAGAGAGAGAGAGAGAGAGAGAGAGAGAGAGAGAGAGAGAGAGAGAGAGAGACAGACAGACAGACACTGAGAAAGAGACAGAGACAGAGAGAGACAGACAGAGAGACAAACAAACAGAGACTGAGAAAGAGACAGAAACAGAAAGAGAGAGAGAGTGGCTAGAATATATCATATCATTATGAATTGCTAAAGTCCTTCACCAATTACAAGTAATATGGTTTTTTTCCTTAAAATTTACTTGGAATGCAAAACCACTGAGAGGCACCAATCATATTCCACAGTACACCACCAAAGTTCTGACAAAGAAGGGGCAGAGAAAAAAGGCGGTGTGTGTGTGTGTGCGTGTGTGTGTGTGTGTGTGTGGAGGGGCGGGGGTGTCAGAGAGAATGATGGAGAGTGAAAGGGTGTGAAAAAAAGGGAGATGGAATAAGAGACAAGAAGAAACAGCTAAAATAAGAGGGGAGGGGAAAAAGAAAAGATGAGAGAGAGAGACAGACAGACAGACAGACAGACAGAGATAGAAGGCAGAGAGAGTGAGAGAAGACAGAGAGGGAGAGAAAGAGAGAGAGAGAGAGAGGCAGAGAGAGATGGAGAGAGACAGACAGTGAGACACAGATACAGAGACAGACAGTGAGAAACATAAAACAAGACAAACAAAAGACTGACTTGCACTTACAGTTATATCTAGTAGAGTAGAAAGAAACTCGTGGAGAGCGTGGCAGCAGAGAGTCCTCAGAAGAGAAGCCCCCTTCAAGCAAGTGTTTCGGCCCTTATCTCCTGACACTCTAGGGGGGTTGGGCCACACCCGGTTCATGACTCCGGATGTCCCTCTGCTGCCCCTTTTTTTTTTCCCATCTTGGGACGAGCCATGGCCGGGATTCGAACCCATGACCCTCTGGACATGCTCATTTTCTACTTAATGACTCGCGCTTTAACCACTGAGCCACAGGGACACCTGATATTTGTAGGGAAATTAAGCCTTATGAAGTTCACTTTTGTTCCGCCTTGACCAGATCCAGCTTGAACCCTCTCTGCCGCTTCTACCATTGCTTTCAGGGCTCTGGTTTTTTTCCTTCCTGCAACTGAGAGCTGTTTCATGAGGCTGTATTATTATATAAGCTCAGTTTGTCTGTCTGTCTGTTCGCTTATACACACGGCCACAGTTTTAGGCCGATCACCACCAAATTTGGTATCAGGTATCCTTGCTGTCCTACAAACAGCAACGTCGGGTTGGCGATCACGTGATGCATTGCGTCGTGACGCAATCTGCGTCCACCGACGCAAAACTGGACATCGGTGTGTGAGTGTGTATGTGTATTGTGTGTGTGTGTGTGTGTGTGTGTGTGTAAGTGTGTGTGTGTGTGTGTGTGTGTGTGTGTGTGTGTGTGTGTGTGTGTGTGTGTGTGTATGTGTGTGTGTGTGTTAGAATAAGTGTACATGTGCATGTGCTTGGGTCTGAGTGAATCAGGTCCAGTTCAAGTCATGCACTCTTACGAATCGGGACATTCTGTTTAGGTTGCATTCACAAGAGTTACCGGGCCAAGTAATTTTGACATTACAATTAATTATCCTCTCCTTCTGCTTCATATACAAATATGCAACTGGTGGAAATCTCTAAACTCTTATGAGGACTCTCTAAAAATTAAGAAGCAACAATCAAATGAACTCCCTACAGAAATCAGCTTTCAGGGAGCCCTCCTCGTACATATTTTTACTCAAAGAGAAATGACCACAAATACATACGCATAAACACACACGTGCAGAAAATCAAAACGACCTCACCTGCCTCAAAGGGTAGGATAAAGACACGTGACACCAGTAGAGACTAATCAACATAAACACTGTTCAAAGCTAATCTTAAAATGTTGACCACCTCCATCCTCGCCCCTTCCCCAGCCACTCCTCTGGTTTAGACCTTAGTCGTGTACACTCACCACACACATATACAAAATAATGGCACAACCAATGTTACATAGGTACTCAAGGTCTGACTAGCATGTTGGGCTAATGCATAGGTCAGACATCTAGTGTTAAGCTATAGCCATGAGACCTTCTTATTAAATTCTCTCATCTAAGCCATTTATCGATCAGCTTTAAATCACGCGCAGTGTGGTCTCAAAACTTAGTGGACGAGTTGTGACATATGTGGACTAGTCCGCACACAATGACACCTCCATGATGAAACTGTAACTTGGTCGTATTGTCATGCACAGTGCAGTCAGAACATTTCTTTTTTTTTTTCTTTTTTTTCTTTTCGGTTTTCACGTTTTTAATCAAACCATATAGAAATTACAAATGCGCATAAAGGGGACAGTGCGCCAAGTCATATGTACATTAGCATCATTTCTGTAAGTTCTATAAACAGTTTATGGCATATGTCCAAAACAAGTTTTTTAAAAGAAGGAACAAGATAAGATAAGATAATGTTGCTTATAGCCCAGCTGACCAAAAGAAGGAACAAAAACAAAAAGAAAAAAGAAAAAATCAAGATATACATAGACACGTACATAGCTTTAGACGACAGAGAGAGAAAAGAAAAGAAAAAAAAAAAAAAAACAACAGTGGGAAAGAAAAAAAAAAGAGTGACATCATCTTTTACAAGATTTAACAACTCATTGCTTCTCCTCTCCTTCCTCACTCTCTCCATTTCAGAGGGAGGTTGTGAAAGAAAGAAGACTGGGCATATGGAAATGTGTATTAGATCAAGATCTTAAAGAAGTGTTTTTTAAAGAATCATTGGCCTATAGTTGTTCCATGCAGCATGAAATTGGTTTAGATTGTTGCTGACTTTAGCATTAAACAATTCGATTTTAAATCTATTGCTCAATTGGCTCCGAAAAATTGAAGTATTTGGTCTACGTGTTTCGATTTTGCACTTTATATATGCAGTCAGAACATTTCAACATGATGCATGACAACGAAGTTGGAGAAAACTGAATTTAATGTCTGTCATATTATGGTGATAGAAGACAAGGAAAGAAACGCAATTTCTACACTGGAATTTATCACTTTTTGATAAGTGGCAGGCTGAAACAGAAAGAGAGAAAGCGTTTGCCCACATCAGGGATACTCAAAAGATACATATTAACATCAAGGGAGATACTCAGATCATATAGAGAGTAAAAGTTAACTCAAACATCAAAAAGAATACTCAGATACAGATTGAAGATACACAGCAACATCAAGAGAGATACTCAGACAGAAAGAGAGTGAAAGTTAACTCTAATATCGAAAGGGATACTCAGCTACAGACAGCTGAAGTTACACAGCAACACCAAGGGAGATACTCAGATCATAAAGAGAGTAAAAGTTAACTCTAACATTAAAACGAATACTCAGATACATACAACTGAAGATTCGCAGTAACATCAAGAAAGATACTCGGACAGAAAGAGCAAAAGGCGCCCACTAACAAGAACACGACACACATACAATCAACCTACCAACCAAAACATAATGTATACATCCACACACAAACAAAACCTGAACAACTAACTCACACACACAATAAAAACCCGAACAAGAGAGTTTACCGAATATCATGCTCCTGCTTGACCTTGTTCTCCTGCCCCGTGGCCACGACCTTGGTGGTGGTGGAGGTTATGACCTTGCCGTCCTGCATGTAAGTCCTGGTCTTGGTCATGGTACGATAGTGAGACTTGTTCTCCTGCACAACCGCCCATGTCAAGTCCAGTTTTACCTCCCCTCTCCATGTATCTCAGTGCGTGCTTCTGATACGGCCATCTAGTGATGAACACTAGTATCACCATACTCACTATCCCTTTGCAAGTCCATACCAACATACACACAGTGTGCTCACATACATATATATATGTAATCAAGCTCATCAACCGCATGCTCACATGCTTGCGAGCGCATGCACACACACACACACGCACACACATGTGCGCTTACACTTACGCACACACACACAAACCGACATTGACACACATTCGCTCTCACTCATTTATTCATCCCACACACACCAGCCACTCCTCACATACTTACAAACATAAAACTACACATACACACACACACTCATGAACACATGCATGCGCACACGCACCAAAGATCCATGAGCATGCACACACAAAGACACACACACACACATACACTTACACATACGCACCATACATGCGGGCACGCACACTGAGACATGCTGACCAGCACACATACATTTCAACACTATCTCACATTCACACATATGCATGCACATGCGTGCGCGCGCGCACACACACACACACACACACACACACACACACACACACACACACACACACACACACACACACTGCACCTTTTGTCTTAATACTCACTAGCCTGATTCGAGTACTATGGGATGAAGGCATTACCTAGAATCTCAACAAATCAGACTGATGATGATTTACCTCATTTTCCTTCAATCTTTTCTTATCTTATTGCTATGCAAGGAATGTAGTACTGAGATAACTTTTGGTTTGTCCACTATTCTGCATTTCAAACTGATATTAAAAAAAAGTGTTATTGTGGCTCTTTTCATTTAAAGTTATGATTTGCTGCAACTCAGCTAACTAATGTTGTCTGTTTGAAGTAAGAAGTTCCTAGTTAAAATACTTAATACTCTCATAAAAGAGGTAATGTTGGTTGCACTATTGCATGTGTTTTGTTGCTACTGCTTTTTATTTAGCGTTTTCGCATTTTAATCCTGTCTACTACTTCACTACACATGTACTAGATCCTGGACCTGTACTACAAGGAGTTGGTGTAGTGAAACTTAGGATGTGACACTATAATACTTTTAACCTGCTCACTCTTTTTTTTTCTGAGTACAAAAAAAAGTAATGTCTTCATCCTGTAGCCCTTCATAAACATGTAAGCCAAAACAGCAAATATGCAAAGTAAAAATAAACCAAACTGGAACAGTGCTGTAGTTTAAGAATTCTCATACCATGTCAAAGTGGGGAAGTAAGTGAGGTACAAGTTATCTTGCACCATAGGTAGAATGAGTTAAACAATTCAATTCTCAGAACAACTGAACTACTGAACCAGAGCTAAGTTTCCACATTTCTGGCTTTTATTTAGCAACATACATAATTATTTTATTTTAAGAGACAGGTCTCCCACACACATGTGCGCGTGAATATGTGCACATGTACGTGCGCGCATGCACACACACACACACACACACACACACACACACACACACACACACACACACACACACACACACACACAGAGCATAGCATTCTTATGAGAAAACTGAGTTCACTACAGCTTTGGAACAATACCAAGCATCATATTCACAGTGATTCCCTGGGCAAAAGCAACCAGCACCAAATTAGACAACATTAATTCCAACATCTATTGGCACAAGTCTGCATTAACTGACCTGCTCTGGTACAGTTCTAGACAAGTAAATGTCAACCAGTCTGATGCAATCAAAGATAAACCACCTCATCAAAATAATAATAACTCTTAATAACGATAGCGATAATTCAAACATGACTGCGCAGGACACAAACACAGGCTAGTAATTTAGACACTCCCTTTCTTTGCACACTCACACACACACACACACACACACACACACACACACACACACACACACACACGCGCGCACACACACACACACTGATTGACTGAAACCAATTTATTATCAGATTAACTCATGGTTGTACTGCCCCCCCCCCCCCCCCAACACACACACACACACATAATTCAAACTGGATTCAGCAAAGCAAAAACAACTGCTAAAAAAAATCTTTAAAAAAACAGGCATCAGTGAGAGGTGAGACCTGTAAGTCTGACCTATGGAAGTTCCCTGGGCATCTTGGTATACTAATGTCAAAAGTTTCCAACACAGAACCCTTTCCCTTCCTCTCCCTAGAACTCGTGTGCTCCCCAGATACTAAGACTTTGTGCATTATCCAAGGTGAGTTAGAATGGAACTGTACACATGAGAACTTATTCCACAACAGTGCATTCTTCATCTTCAGAGTCTATGAACTCTTCCTACCGGCCAGACTGTTTGCCACATGGCTGCTGAAATAGGCCTTAGCTCTGCCCACATCACAGGAAACATTGTTTTTTACCCTTTAGTTTGACTGCTACCAATCACCGACAGTGCACGCTCTTCGTTGAAGGGTTGTTATCCCCCTTTGCGACATGATCAGGCATAATTTACATTTAATCAAGCACCCTTTCTCTCTTTTTACATCGACATCTGACACATAAATTTACTGTGTTGTATCCCTCAAGATACAGTACATATTTACCAAAACTTCAAAATAAATGTTTGCATATTTACAGCAAGTTTTAGCAAGCAAGTGAAAGTGACAAGGGAGAATACTGTGTAAGATAATGGTACTGTCGGAAAGTGATGTGATGTGGTATGGGCTAAGAGAGGAAGAAAGCAAACAGGAGTAAAAAAAGGGATACAAATTCTTATTAACAGACTACCTTTAGGTAGATGTGTTTGATGGCGTTGAAAGCAGGCACAGACAGCAATGTTAACACAAAGCCATACAAAAACAGAGGTAATACTTCTTGAGTACAGAAAAGCTGGGTTCATCTAGATTACAGTCTCCTCTGGTTTAGTATTTTTCTACTCTGTTCAGAAATCATGGTCCTGTCAACCTCTCAAGACACACACATGTACACAGGTGTACATGTATGCGAACTGAAACAGCTGCAAAAAAAAAAGGAAATTTTTATTCTAAAATTACGTTTAATCTAACATACTTACCGTGGCTCACTAATGCAATAAGCGGCAGCAATTTGCTATCCCTGCCTCGTATACAATAAAGTCCGTACGGACAACAAAACCCCTGAAAGGGCCTCGTGCCTTGCGCATGCTCAGAACCATCCTCTTTTCTCGGCAGCTAGATCTATTTTCCCGTTAAGCCGCGTGTACACGAGCAGCTAAGTATTTTTTTACTTTTCTCGCAATCGATCGATTGTTGTTGCTGTTCGTTGGTGTCCTTGCTTATGTTTTCACTTAAGGGAGAAACGTACGTGAAGCGATTGGGTGGTAAGGCGAGAGTTAGGAAGGTTGTAACTTTAAAAATATTCTGTGTGTGTGTGTGTTTAAGTCTGTGAGAGAGAGAGAGACTGTGTGTATATGTGTGTGTGTGTGTGTGTGTGTGTGTGTGTGTGTGTGTGTGTGTGTGTGTGTGTGTGTATTGTGTATGTAAGATGTGTGTGTGTGTGTGTGTGTGTGTGTGTGTGTGTGTGTGTGTGTGTGTGTGTGTGGGGTGTGTGTGTGTGTGTGTGTATGTAAGTGTGTGTGTGTGTGTGTGGTGTGCATGCGTGTGTGTGTGTATATGTGTAATCATATTTGATAATTCTGGACACTATGTGTTAAACTTCATATTATAATTTCCAATACGAGTGAATGGATAATAAAAATATTACTGAGGGAGTTAGAGAGACAGACTTACACACACACAGGGTGTTAAGTGTGCACACTCTCCTGCATGCACGCAAGGGTGTGTATGCAAAACTCCCATTCAATGCAAAGAAAATGTTTATGCCCGTGCATGTGTTGTATGAGGGGCACATGCAGTCATGTGAGTGCTCATAAACATGAGTGTAATCATAGATGTACATATGTGCATGACAGATGAGAGACAAGTGAAGTGGTAAATCAGTTTCTGAGTGTGTGGGTACAGATTTGGGCACTGTGTATGAGGAATACACCCAACACATGCAAGGGTTTATCAATTGATGACAATTGCACACACAAACTTTGCTCCTCAGTTTTTTTGGGAAAAACAAGCGCTTTCCTTCTTACACACTGAGCACATGTAGGAAGGGGAAACAAAATGACAAAGAATAAAGCTTAAAAACTGATTTACCATCGATGCCTTGACCTTGATAGAAACAAAACATCATTAAGTCCATCCACAAGTTCTAAAGTTAAGATCACTCGTTCTCCAAAAGCAAAATCTGAACCTAAAAAATGATGGACTGAGGAAAAGAATAAAGGATTCAGAAAAGAATAAGAGACAGAGCAATATAAACTGCATGGTCAATTTGCATCTGCTTAACTCTCTTTCTGTCTCTCTTGTACATCACAGTTTTAATTCAAAGCTTGCACAGACATGCATACACACAAACACACGCATGGAAACATGCTATCGAGGGTTACCGGCCAGGATGTGTTATCTCGCTCAGAGGTACTTCTGAGAAAATAGCTTTTGAAGTTTGACACTATCAGATAGACGGTATTATGAAGTTTTTATTTCCAATTTACCATATAGGTAAAGACACATCTGCTCTGCCAGCCTCTGATACTTTTTGCAGAACAACTGAGTGCTAAAGTAGTAATTAACCGTTAATCAACAGGTTTTGGCGTGACTCTTCTGGGCACGCTCCCTAGAAATGAAAGCTTTGGCCCCGAATAAGTTAGTGACAGCTGATACACAGAGGGTCCGCACCCTTCCACAGGGTGGAGAGGGAAAGTACAGTGCAGCTGTGTATCACCTATCGTTTGAAACTTCTAGGAAGAGTGGGGAAGCGAGAAAAGCAGAGGAAACGCGTGGGCGGGTGTGTATCACCTTACGCTGATGCATACCGGCAGGTCCAGGGGTCAGAAGGGTGGGGGGAAAACTTTATGCTGGTGTATATCCCTTTCGCTGATGGTACCTGCAGGTCACGGGGGTCAGAAGGGTGGGGGGAAAACTTGAGGCTGGTGTATATCACCTTTCACTGATGGTTGTCTGCAGGTGGGTGCCATCTCAAATGTTTGCATTACCGCTACCTATCTGGCCTTACTGACCCCAGCCTCTCACAGAGGCAGTGAAAAGGAAGGCCCAAATGTGTTATGCGGGCACTGTTACTTTCTCATTTACTTGCTCTTAAATAGACAAAAAAAATCGCTCATCTCATCAATTATTCAGGCATTACACACACTAAGTAAAGTTTTGTATATTCATTTATTTTTTTTCCCCGATAAAAATTGTGTTGCTAAGGTCATGCAGATGCTTCATTACTGACATTGACAGTGAGCAAATTGTTGAAAGTATAACAATACGACAAAGAATAATCTCTCTCTCTCTCCTCTCCACATTATACTGTCATCATCATTATAGTCATGCTTTGCATCTTTTTTTTCTAAAGTTTATTTTTGGGGAATCCATTTCGTTTGAAACAAAAGATGATCAAGCTGACTAGAAATTCCCATTCCATCAAAGTCCTAGAAGGGAAAATTGACCTTGTGATCTTGATCTTTGTCGAGGTCACTATTTGAATGGTCTGGAATTTAAGCGACACCATACTAGTCCGAACCAACCTCCACCTAAAATTTCAGCGAAATCTGTCGAATAGATTTGGAGCAAGCTCGAGCACCAGATTTTAGACCACACGCACGCATGTACCGCACCGCACGCACATCGCGCGCGCATGCACCGCGGGGCGCAGGCGCAAAATCGAGCTCGTTCCTGTTTTTCTGGAACTAATCCCATTCAATGGAATGAGATTAAAAAAGGGGACAAAATTACTTTTACTCATCCACATACTGATACATATTTACATTATCTCATCAACACGTTCATTAATGCTATTACTGATGATGGTGATGATGATGATAATGATCATCATCATCATCACCATCATCACTTTGATATAAAATGTAAAATCATTTCAGTTGTTCCTACTCAACACCACCAGCATCAGTAACAAAACTGAACATCACCATCATTGCCAGCTTCGTTTCTGGGCTCTTGTCTGTTCAAAACATTTCAGTTCATTCCCAAACTCAAAGAAATGTTAACACAATGTATTGTAAAGTAGAAAAATTTTTGACAAATTAAAAGCGAATAGTACAAATCCAATCCAATGCAATCCAATCATTTAATAGCTTCAAAAGAAGAATTCATTTTGTGCATCGGGTAACAAGAAAAACATCACATACGAGTAACATAGTAACAACATATGTAAAAAGAATTCTCTCTCTCTTTCTCCTTACACCCCCACATACACTATTAACAACAAAATTATCATAGCATCAAGTACAATTAACAACCACACACACACACACACACACACACACACACACACAACAACACACACAAGAGACACACCCCACACACACAACACACACACACACACACACACACACACACACACACCACTATTAACAACAAAATTATCATAACATCAAGTCCAATTAACCTCACAACACCACACACACACACACACACACACACACCACACACAACACACACACACACACACACATACGCACACACGCACGCACTTACTATTAACATCACTATTTATCATACCATCAAGTCCAATTAACCACACACACATTCACACACCCACACAACACACACACACACACACACCACACACACACACACACACACATGCACGCACACACGCAAGTTCACCTTAACAGCATTATCCAGATCCAGTTAACCTTAAAAAAAAAAAATATAATATATAATGCAATTTAAGTTAAAAGTATGCCGATCCATAAAAAATACAATAACATGCCATAATTAAACCATACTGACTGGAACTTTTGACTGGAGACATTTCTAAGACTATCTGATTACTGGGGGGTGGACAAGCAAGAAAAGCCGGAGAGAAGAGGAGGGGGGGGGGGGGGGGGGGGGGGGGGGACCATAGAGGCAGAGACACATGTTGAAGGGACCAGGACTTCTTTTGTCCTCTCTAACACACACACACCCCACACACACACACACACCACACACAACACACACACACCAAACAAACACAAAACCCAGGTGCACGCACGCACACACACACACACAAACACATACACACGTACGCGAGTTCACCTTCTTAACAACATTATCCAGATCCAGTTAACCTTAAAAAACACACAGTATATATTAGTGCAATGTAAGTAAAAAGTATGCTGATCCATAAAAAAATTGCAATAAAATGCCACAATTAAACCATAGGAAACATTTCAAGACAATATTATTACTGGAGGGTGACAAGCAAGAAAAGCGGGAGACACACACACACACACACACACACACACACACACCACACACACACGCACACACACAACAACACACACACACACACCCACACACACACAGGTACACGCACGCACTCACACTCACACCACCCACAGACACGAACACACGGACGCAGACATGCGCCTCTCGCGTGACACTGATTCAACATTAATTTTTTGTTCATAATGGTGATGACAGAGGGCACAAAGGATTTTAACATTCTGGTGATCGTAGTTTTCAGTTCTTGCATGTCAATGCTTGAAATCTCTCTCTCTCTCTCTCTCTCTCTCTCTCTCTCCTCTTTGACTAATCAGTCAATCATGATTAGCCGGTCAACGAATTAATCAATAAACGAATACAAAAGGTGTAATCAAAAACAGCATGCAATTGTTCACTGATTGGGACAACACAGTGTAACTACTCAGTGTTTTTCTTTCTTTCTAACAATGACAGATCAGGGGTTCTATACCATTCTGACATACAGCACAGAAACCACTACGTTCTACTCCATTATCATAATCAATCACTGAGCCTTCGCATATATTCACAACCCCATCCTGTCCCCCTGCACTCTTCAATCCAAGACTGGTGGGGAAAGCAAGGCTTCTGAACAAACTGACCACCTCATTCTGAGTCACTTTCAGAAGAATCTTCCATGTCCGGCTCTGGCAGCTTGTCTTTGGCCGATGAAGACACAGGCAGCGTTCTGAAAAAGGGGTGGTGGTATTCAGGAATGATCCCAGAGCTGCACAAAGACATCAGATCACGATGCTTCTCCTTTGAATAGACAGTTTTGCGCTGTACAAGAGTGGAGTGTTTTCATTGGTGCGGGTCGATTTTGTTTGGCTGATCCAGCAAGGCGTATAGATCTAAAGTCTTCATCGTAAGATGTCTTGAAATTCATGATGTCGCCTTGGCCTTTGCAACATCTGATTTGAAACCCAGTTCAGACGTCGCCCGTCTGTGTCTATTTTGTGTTGCGGATGGTTGACCTGGCCAACCTCTTGAAATCATAGATTGAGGCATTTTTCAGTGGAATGACGACATACGGCTTTTGTCTCCGTGCAAATCGGAGCACTATGTCATACTCGCTTGGGACATAAACATCCGTAGTTTTCTTTGCATGCGATATTCCCGCATGCATCGAGTCACATTCCATGTGTGTGTGCCCAGTCTCCAAAACTTTTGAGTGATGACCTCAAGATGGGGAATAGTATCCACTGCATGCATGAGTGCCGCTGTCAGATTTTGATTCCGATTTTGCCCTCCGCAGCAATCTGAGAAGATGGTCACTTCCTTGACTGTGTTTGGCAGTGACTCCAAGTACATGAAGATGCAAGTGGCAATTTCACAAGAACCTCTTTGACCCTCTGTCTCATCCCAGATGTAACAAAGCCTTGGCCATCTGCCAGGGAGTAGACTGTGAAATTGTACACAGGCAGTTTTCGTTTGTAGTACAGCTGGCTGACATTTGTACATGGAGCCTGCAGAACCGCTTGCAGATCGACCGTGACAACGTGCTTGGGAGGGTCCTTCTGGGCTGCTTGCTTGTCTTCTGTTTTTCCTCTCTTGCTCTTTCTTTTCGGCCCAAATGTTGCTTTTGCGACTCTTCCTCTTTTTCGCCAACGTTTCCTTCCAGTTTTTTCATTTGGTAGATGGTGCAGGTGGAACACTGGTCCTTTTAGGTTTATGAAAGGACAGGTTGAAATTTTCATTGAATATCTTTCTATACTGTCGTGAAGAAACTGGTTTGATGTTTTCTTTCCGGCATTCCTCCACATAGAGCTCGTGCATCTTCTTGATGTTGAGGTCAGATGCTAGGTACTCTCGGGAAGGAATGGCAGGGAAAAGCGCAAGCTGCTTCACTCTCTCAACATCAGTATCTGGAACCTTGTTGTGAGGACGTCTCTTCCACTGCTTTGAGGCCCCACGTACACGCCACTGCGCGGGTTTTCCCCCAATGCGTCATCCACATAACTTTGACTGACGGCCAGTTGGATAGATAAAATTTCTTACAAACCCGTTCCTTGTTTCCATCGATGGTGAAATGGTATTGCCGGCTTACATGCCTCTTCTTTGCGATTGCTACATTGGTTTCGTCATTGTGTAGGGTTTTTGTATTCTGTTCAATGACATGGCTGCACACGTACTGCTTCTGTTTTTCGTATGTGTCAAGTGTGTAGAATGACTCAAAAATCTCTTCTCTCCTCTCCACAAGTCTATCACACTTCAGTTTGCACTTTGAACAGTCTACTTTCCGTACGCTTTCTCAGGAATCTGTTTTCCCTCTCCAGACAAGTATGACTTTCCCTGTAAGCGCAGTTGTTTTCGCACATTCTTTTTCCATGTATGCGGCTGAGCAACTTTTTCCGGTTAGGACTTTCTTAGGGGGTGATTTGTAGTTTCCCTGTTTTCTGGGTGTGTCTAAACCAGTAGAAAAGACAGGTAGGAGGTGTACATTGCTGAGGCAGGTTGGCTGACTGGCCATCATGATCTGGTGGTGCTAATTCTTGGTCCATTGCAGGTGGTGTTGCAGGAAGGTCGTCATTCACTGCGCCCGTGTTCGGAGAGCTTTGATTAGCATCTGTGTGAAACAGCTGATCTGGCAGAACAGACTCCTGCTCCCTGGCAGTGGGGTTCACCTGATCCTGCGAAATCAAACTTCCTGATTGGTCAGAGAAGTGCAGGCATTGTAATGGGGTGCTCCAGGATACTCCAGCAGTGCAAGTTCCAGTACAGGAGTGGTTTGTTGCACATTGGTACGAGTTGGATGAATATCAAAGATTGGCCTCCGAATGTTGCTGGAATAGATCCGGACAATTCTTTGTGTCCAATTCGCTAGTGCCATGGGCAGCATGTCACCCTGCACTGTTGCTGTACTTGCCGGGATTTCTCAGCTCTTGCACATTCTTCATGTACTCGGTGCATCTGCTGTCTTGGTCACCTGAAAACACCAAGAAATCAACAAAAATGCCCATGTTGTCCTCAAGACAGTCACACAGACATTTGCGTATATCCTCTGCACTGAGGTTCAGAGTTAACGAACATGCATGAAAAAAACAATTCCCCTCAGCTGGAACATCTACCAACTTCAGCCCATTGGCTGAAAGAAGGTTTTCTACCTACGCTTGTGCATGGTATTGTCATGAGCGGATTTTTTTGCAGCATTTGCACTCATTGAGACTGCTCTTGCCAGATCGCGATCCCGTCTTTTCAATCGGCGGAACTGTGAGCAGCTGAACACAAGGGTTCGTTGTCGGACGTGACAAACCCTTGATTTGCTGGTAAAGTCGCATGCTGGCTTGCGTCTGCAGGTTGATCAGGGGCTCGTTGTCGGACATGACGAACCCTGGATCTGCTTGGTAAAGTCTCATGCTGGCTTGCCATCTGCAGGTTGATCAGGGGCTCGTTGTCGGACGTGACAAACCCTGGATCTGCTGCTGACGTCACAGTTTGCCTCGTTTCATCAGGCGCATCATATCGGTGACTGCTAGCAGCAGTGTCGTCTATATCTTCAGTGAAGGAGGCTGCCAGACTCAGGTATACGCTATCATCTTCCCACTCTCCAGACATCATACACCCTGCAACAATGTAAATAAAATACCATGCATCAGTTTCCAGCCTTGAGGTAAATCTGATTACTCAATCTGTTCCGCCTGCGAAAATGAAGAAATTAACCTCTTTTCACAATAATCAATCACAGCTTTTAAAGGGAAAAAAGGACACACGAAAGGGAAATGAATTCTAACCTGAATAAATGGCATTGTGATTAACATTCAAGGTATTCATTGTCATAAGTATGTATCTACTGAATATTGCAAGTACCTGGCTGGTTACTTAAGTCTTTCATTACTGAATTTCTGAAACTCGTACAACCCTTCAGTCCGGATCGCCACTTATGCAGCGGACAGTGGCGACTAGACCCTCCTTCCGATGTGCCACTTTAGGCAAGTAACATTATGCACAAGAGACAGGGATAAAGGGAAATGGGATAGTTTTGCATTTAGATATTTTATCACCCTTATGGCTGCATGACCCTTATGGGCATTGGGTAGTCAGAATTTGTATTGTTTTAATTTCTGTTTCCTTCTCATGCCCCTTCCCATTTCTTCTTTCCACTGCCCCCCCCCCCCCCCCCCCCCCCCCCCACCCCCGCTCTTTCTTTCTCTCTCTCTCTCTCTCACTCTCTCTCCCCGTCCCCCCCCTCTCCCCTACTCTCGTTTTTTCTCTTATCTCCCCCTTCTTTCGTTGTTCCTCCCCCCCCCCCCCCCCCCCCAACCTCTTTGCATCTCCACCCCCTCTCTTCTCTTTCGCTCGCTCTCATCTCCCATTGCCTCTTCTTTTCTTATGTCTCACGGTTGTTTCTAAAGCTCGTTCTCTCCCCCCCCCCCCCCCCCCCCCCCCCCCCCCCCCCCCCCCCCCCCCCCTTTAAAAAAGTTATCTAATATTGTTGTTCCCAGGTTGATTGTACATTAAATCTTTTTTAATCCAGAATGTCTGCCCATGGGTTTCATACAATGTTCTTTTACATGATTGTATTTGGTTATTTACTTGTGTACGTGTGGGTGTGTATGCGGAAAGTTGGACGAGGGTGCGTGTTGGGTGCATGCAAACAGGGCTTGCATGGGTGAATGGGTATGTGTTTGAGTGGGGTATGGAAGGGGTGTGTATGCATTATTTGGGAGCGGTGTGTGTGTGTGTGTGGGTGTTGTGTGTGTGGTTGTGTGTGGTGTGTGTGTGTGTGTTGTGTGTGTGTGTGTGTGTGTGTATGTGTACGTGTGTACAAGCGTGTGTGTGTGTGGGGCGTGTGCAAGCTGTGTGTGTGGAATTTTCAACTTCACATTTATTATGAAAATTTCACATGCAGACAGCAAGTGTAAATTTTACGATCAGTCATTCCGATTAGTTGCTCACTTGGCTTGGTTATATAAAATATAACTGAATTACATATAGTTAAAACGGTTCTTACCTTTTACAGCACTGACGATCACTGTACACACGTGGTTTCACTGAGAAAGGATGAGTTGAAAGTACATGCAGTCTGGAACACTGGAATTCCCAGGGCGTAAAGCGAACAGGAAGTAAAAATGATGATAGTAGTGCCGGCACTGTCAGCGCAAAGTGTTTCGGGAAACTGATTCTTCTCAGACCAGAAAAAAGATGCCAGGCCAGAGCTTATCACAACCTGCCATCACATTCCAGCGCCAGCAGAGTTATTGCAGCAAGTGGCATTTTAGGGTCAGCAGCCAGCACACCCGACCGCCACTTTGTTTTTCCCCAAGATAACACTTTCGGGCAGGATATACCTGAACAAACCTAGCCTGAACACTGACGGTTGGAATAACTATCACAACTTTGACTTTTCCGGGCAGAGCAGACATATCGTTTTGAAGATTATCATTCAGGCTTTGTTAATTAATTACGTGATTACTAATTAAACATCAAAACTGCCATCATCACATGAAACCTTACGCTCAATTATACCCTTTATGCAAAAAAATGAAATGTGAAAAAGTCGAGATGACACATCCTGCCCGTAACCTCGATATGCATGCTACTGACTTTGTTAAAAGTGTGTTACTCATTTATAAATCTCTCTCCAACACACACACCACATTAAAACCCTTTCATTTCTGGGACGAATGTGCCCCTCCTTCGTGTAGCAGGGGCGACGGTGAGTTATTGGCCTCCAGTTCCCCTTTTCGAGACTATCCACTGTGTTCACACTGCCGCTTTCTGACCTCTTGTCAAAGCTCATGTCATTGTCAAGTTCGAAACCCTTCCAACCTGTGGTGACAGGTGGTTTCGGCCAACGTTGTCTCAAGGTGTCCAGGTCAGTCTGTGGGATAGCATTCCGCTGCTGAGTGGAGGGAGAGCTGGAAATGGGCGGACTGGGGTTGGCTGCAGTTTGGCTGGTGCTGCTCTTTCGGGCCTCCGGCCGTTTTGGCGTAACCATTTATAGCCCACACCAGACTTGGGGACGATTTCCGCAAATGTGATGAGTGTAGGGGCTCTTTTTTCTCCTCTTTCACCTGAACTGTCATTTCCTGAACCTCGGGCGCCCCTCCTGTTGTCCCGCCTCTATCTGTATGGCATCCGTAAGGCTTTTCTCTGAGGCCATGGAGCTCGACCTGCGGGACCGGCTCCATTTCTTCAGCCCGCACACCTCCCCTTGCCTGCCCACCAGGTTTCTGATGACGTACTCGTGATGACTTCAAACACGACGGCGGGACTGACGGGTTGATGGTAGCGCTGGTCAGAACATCTTCGGTGATTTCTCCAGATCTCTTGAGCGAAAGCCGCATGAAAACCTCCTCTCCCCCTTCTTGTCAGTCTTGTTGGGGCTTTCATTCTGTGTGATGGAAGACAGAGAAGGGGAGGGGAAAGAAACAGGCAGACAGACAGAGAAGAGAAAGGGAGGCAAGAGAGAGGCGCCCTTAGTCCCCCAAGCCGTGCCCGCATTACTATATATGATCAGATCACCAGAAGCAAGAGAGGCATCACGACAGCACATCTACGACACCCGTCAAACCTGTTACAAAGCATGCTCCATCATAATTTGTCACTCTGTCCAATTTTTGCCACCTCCAGCCTACATATGGGCTGGTCAGTCAATTTACTGATAAATTTAGACGATGAATGGTGGCTCAAAATCAGTTGTCTTTCAAGTAAATTATAAAAAAACTGACCAATTACAAAAAAAAAAAAAAAAAGGTGCATCATTTCTGTGAATATCAAACTCTCATATCACTAAATGTTATTGATATACTATTTCCCACTGTGTGCTGAATCTCTGTACAATGTTAATGATATGCTACTTAACACTCTGTGGTTACCAGCAAATTTTTCTTTTCAACTTAATGTCATTGGTATAGTATTTCATACTCTGTGGTCACCAAAATTCTATACATGTAACTGTTATTTCATTACCCTATTCTGTATTGTGTGGTTACCAAAATTCTATACACGTAACTGTTATTTCATAACCCTATTCTGTATTGTGTGGTAACCAAAATTCTATACATGTAACTGTTATTTCGTTATCCTATTCTGTATTGTGTGGTCACCAAAATTCTATACATACTGTTATTTCATTACCCTATTCTGTATTGTGTGGTAACCAAAATTCTATACATGTAACTGTTATTTCATTACCCTATTCTGTATTGTGTGGTGACCAAAATTCTATACATGTAACTGTTATTTCATTACCCTATTCTGTATTGTGTGGTCACCAAAATTCTATACATGTAACTGTTATTTCATTACCCTATTCTGTATGTGTGGTCACCAAAATTCTATACATGTAACTGTTATTTCATTACCCTATTCTGTATTGTGTGGTCACCAAAATTCTATACATGTGACTGTTATTTCATTACCCTATTCTGTATTGTGTGGTTACCAAAATTCTATACATGTAACTGTTATTTCATTACCCTATTCTGTATTGTGTGGTTACCAAAATTCTATACATGTAACTGTTATTTCATAACCCTATTCTGTATTGTATGGTTACCAAAATTCTATACATTCAACTGTTATTTCATTACCCTATTCTGTATTGTGTGGTTACCAAAATTCTGTACATGTAACTGTTATTTCATTACCCTATTCTGTATTGTGTGGTTACCAAAATTCTATACATGTAACTGTTATTTCATTACCCTATTCTGTACTGTGTGGTTACCAAAATTCTGTACAACAAACTGTTACTGGTTTCTGTATCGCAGACTGTCACAGGCACACTATTTCATGGTGCACAGTTGCCAAACTTCTGTACGCTTAAGTGTCACTGGTACACTATTAAACACTGGAAGGTTACCGAACTTCTGTTTACTTAACTGTCACTGGCAGTGGGTACACTTTTTCACACTGCCGAGTTACCAAAATTCTGTATAACTGTCACTGGCACACTACTTAACACTGCATGGTTACTGATCTTCTGTATGATCGTCTGGTACACCATTTTACGCTCCATGGTTACTGAACCTCTGTATAACTGTCACTGGTACCTCCTTTCATGCTGTACAATTACTTAACTTCGGTGGTCCACTATTTCACTTTGGATGGTTCCTGAGCTTCTGTATAACTGTCCTTGGTGCACTACTTCGTTACCAAACTTCAGAGTAACTTTCAATGGGACTCTATTTCGCACTGCATGGTTAGTGAACTCAGGTGTATGATAATCAGTACTTGATCACACACTATAATGCAATCAAACTTCTAAATAACTGAATGTAACATGATGCACTGACACACAACATGTAGCTATCAAAACCCCCTCTGTTTCTATATATATGGCAGTCATATTTGTATACTACTTCACTTTAGCTCTGAACTTCACTGTTAAGTGCGCTATTTCATGGCCTTACCTAGTAACAGTTGTATTGTCTGCCTCTGGGGAATAAAGATGGAGAACAAGGGTATCCAGAGGACCTGTCCACTTGCATTTTTTTTTCTTTTTTGAGAATTAAAACTGAACAAATTAAAACTATTAACAAATACTTATGTGAACATATGGACACTGGGTGCTAGCTCTATCTGGTATCAAGTCCTAGCAGCAACATTATATAACTGACTGAGGTTGATTTCAGTTTGTGTGTGTGTGTGTGTGTGTGTGTGTGTGTGTGTGTGTGTGTTGTGTTTTTGTGGATGCAGATCACGTTGACACTACCCTTAGCTGCTACCTCACACAAAAGGAAAAATTGTTCCATCCTTATGTAACACCCACGCTTGCCACTTAAAGACGAATCAGATATTCTTAGGTATGTAAAGCATTTGTGTGTGTGTGTGTGTGTGTGTGTGTGTGTGTGTGTGTGTGTGTTTTAAAAAGCTCACAAATAAACATGCCTCAATCTTTCACATCTTTATACTGAAACTTCATGAACTGGAAGTGGAGCAGTGACCTTTTTTTATAACAGCTTTCACTGTGCTCTGTACAGAACAATGTATAATATATATATCACACATTAGCTCAACTTCAGACAGCTCCAGCTAGATGAAGAGGGGCAATCAGAATAGTCCCATGAGATAAAAGAAAAAAAGTAAGATCAACAACCCGAGATACTCCCATTTCCACGTAGGGTGCCAGTCCAAGGGCTTAAGCATCTGCCTGGGAATCTACAGTTCCAGACCCACCTCCATCACTACCCCCCTTACTCAGCCAAGGAGATTTCTCTCTTTTCCATGACGTCTTCAATTGTGGTCCGGAAATGAGTTATGTGGATCAGACTGATGGACAGGGATGTAGCTTCACGACCAAAGACAATGAGCTGATGTGAGTCAGCTCACAGTAAGAAATGCCACAAGCACAATTAAAAAAAAAAAAAAAAAAAAAAAAAAGCATTTCTGATTCTGATACATGTGTATATGGCAATATATACAGCAAAGTGTAGGGACATGACACGTCCCTATGGACACAGAGATGTTGCTCCTGTACATGAATTACCACAGCTCTATGAAAAACAAAGAAAGCCATAGTAATGACAGTCACTGATCAAATTTGAAAGTCACAACTGGCTGGTTAAAAAAAAAAAGAAAAAAAAAAAGAAATCTCTTGGGCATTTTCAATGATTTGTATATACATAAATGAATCTAAGAATGTCTACAAAGCAGTTGCTAAAGATATTGTTGATAACACAAAAACTGACAGTATGACAACCATTGTGAGTTTAACAAAGGATGTTTATATGTTTTTCATCTTTATGACTTTAACCTATTCAGGTGTATCTTGTCTTTGTAATCTTTGTGACTTTAAGTTTAACCAACTGACTTCACTATAACTTCAGGGCCACTTTCAGAAGTACCCTAGAGATAATCGATCATTTCTCTGATTTTTCTACAGAAAGTGGAGAATGCTGAATTATAAGCATGAACGTTTGAGATAAAAATCACACATGGCACTTGATTTTTGCTATTCTTTAGATATATCAAAATAAACATAATGTTAATTTGAGGAACATTTATACGAGATGAAAAAGGATGTGGTAAAAAGGATGACTTAAACAACATCATGTAGCTAAAACCAGCAGGAAAGCTATGATGGTACAACTGTCAGTTTTTGTGTTGATACTGATGTTCTCCGACAGACCACAAGAGGGCAAAAAGATGGCAGGATTACATATGTGGTAAAATCATCAACGCATTACCGATCTCTGGATAAGTCTCTTTGTGGATGAGGATGCTGATGTGGATCTTCTGTTAGGTGTAAACTGCTAAGAAACACAAAACCAACGCCTGCATAACATGCTTACATGTGACCACCTTAAGAATCAGAACAAAAGAAAACAAAGAAGCAGGAAAATCATCTCAAGACCAATACAACACAAAATAATGCAACAAAGACCATGCAATATGCTGCATAATACAATATGGCACAGCAATGCAGCTTACTCTCAGAGTTCTCTCTCTTGCACCAACACAAGGTTCAAATGAATCTTGTAAAGAATCATTCAATTTAGGCTCATTGATAACTGGTCCAACTACCGAAAATATGTACACCACCCACTATGAAGGTACACTGAAACAAACTGATACTGCGTGTTAAGCACCAGAAACACACATACCTTTTTAATCACAGAATAAAAATGTATAGAATACTCAGGTGGTTCACTCTTCTCTATTCTTAACATTCTGCAAATCAAAATCACAATTATTAAAAAATAAACAAGAGAATTCCTCGTCTTACAGTTTCTTCCTAAAACCATAAGCCTTGGTGTAATATTCAGCAACATCAGCTTGTCTTATTTTTGAACATTTCTTCAAGCTATCACATTACACAAATGTATATAACTTAGTGATAGAACAGATATTAATATTTAAAAAAAAGTTATAAAGGAAGAAGAAGAGGGTGTGAATTACCTTGATAAAATGACTAAAAATCCTTACTTTTGCCACAACTTAGAATGACCATAACTGTGTAATTTTGAAGTTTGTTGTCAAGATGGTGGAGAAGGCATTTCCTGTCCTCAAAGGGATCCAGCTCTGCCATCTATTGCACTAGCCAGCTATGGTGAGGTGTGCCTGATTTTTAAAAAAAAGAGTAAATCAATACTGAAATGGAAATTTACAATTACGAAAAAGGTATCACGATACAGACCGACTGACTATCAAAAAAAAAGAAGAAAAAAAGAAGAATGTCAATCTGAAGGTCACACTTACCTGACTCCCATCCGAGATCTCATCACCACTCGCCCCAAGACCTTCGTCCGACAGTTTGTCCTCGTCCTTCTTCTCCACTTTCTTTGTCATCTCTGGACTGGCAGCCTCAAACCCAGTCACATCGGTAGTAGGAAGGAGGTGAGGTTCTACAAGCTTCCTCGGTGACTGAGATGCATGATCTGGCAGGGGCATCCCAGAGGATGAAGACTCTGTCTCGGGGGCTGCGGGTTCCACAGGAATGGGAGGAGAAGGGGCTAAAGCTTTCTTCGGGGAGCCTTTTTTGTCGGGGAGGCTCTCTCCTTTCTCGGTAGGTTCAGGACCTGTTCGGGCCTCCTCTGCTGCTGCCAGTTTGGACAAGTCCTTGTCTATGCTCTGTCAACACAGTAAACACATGAGGCGTATCTGTGAAGGAGGTGTTTTAACATCTTTCCTCACAAACCCAGTCCTATTAAGGTCCATTCCTTCAAGCCCATCTTCTGTCATGTCACAATGTTTATTTTATTGCCACTCTCAACAACTCATTTTGACTCCATAAAATTGACTATATATGCAATGAAACATGTATGCCTATAGAAAAACAATCCCATCAGCGCAATGAATGTGCACATGCAACACATGAAGAACCTCTCAGTAATCGCCTCCACAAATTCTGCAAAAATGGGCCAATAAATGGGAGTTTCTACTGAGAAGTAAACTCTTTTCAACATCTTTTTTTTTCTATTCTTTGTTTCTTTCTTTATCTATTCATTCATGCTGCTGTTTTTATCCTTGGTCTGTGAAGCTAAAACAGAATGCAGGCCAGGACTCATACATCAATGAGCTTTGCATTTCTTTGTGGCGACTTGGTTCATAAAATCTAATGTAATTTTATATTTGAGCTCCGATTAACAATCTTTTAATTGATAATGGAACGAAATATTTAACTAATTCTACCAGCATATGGTACGCATAAAAAAATCATGCCTTAACCATGAAAATATTTACTGTGAACAGGGCTATGTCATTTTTACTGGCAAATTTTTATGTACGAATAATGATGTTGCTCTTACACTATTTGAATAGTTACATTATTCACATATTTATTGCACAGAAAATTAATTTCTGAGTCCTATCATAAACAATAGATAACCACTCATTTTAAAAAAATTCAGGAAATTTAATGACGGGAATCTAAAACTGGCCAGCACATTGGAAAAGACTCAGGTTAGGAGCTTGACTCAGTTCAGAGGCTAGACTTACAACAAAAGATTTGCCCTCAGCTGGAAATCTGATAAAGACTAACTTTTTGTCAAAAGTGGTAAGAATTTCCTGCCCAGGTACACAATGACTTTATAATCCAGTTTGTGCAACTCCACAAAATGAAAGGGGTTATTTTGTGTGTTTTTCTTTTTTCTTTTACAGACATCAGCTTACCTTGTCCTTGGCTTTAGCATCGTTGTCTGTGCTGTAACCTGACACATTGTCCATGTCCACTGACTGTGAATCCTCATTCATGTGACGCTGCAACAGCACCATAGTACACATCGTCAGTACACATAGCATAGACTGTCAGTCATCGTTTACATGATACTGAAACAATATCCCAGTTTACACTGTCAGTATACATAAACAGCTGCCATCTTCTGAAGAGACTTGAGAGGAATATTTTAGAAAACAGAGGAATTTCTGACAGTTGAGAGGAATACATAAGCTATCGCACCCAAAACAAAACAATGACATTCCAGACACTTTACATTCTATCCTTCTGTCACACGGTCGCTAAGCTCTATCTTATGACTTTGCTCATTTTTGCACTTCAGTAATATCTTGACTCTAGGACGGACAAAAATCTCCAAAGTTCTTCCTAACAAGGCTGAATTGTTGACTGGGATCAGCAGCACTCCCACCATGACAGCAGACAGCAACCTGAATCTGCACTTCTGTTTGAATTTCTTTTTCTTCTTTTCCGCCTCAGTGTTAATTGGTCCAGCAGACTGATGTAACATGATGGCGGCAGAAGACACTGAACCAGAAGTAAGTTTTCAAACAGTTTTTTGGTGATACGGACAGCAGATGTGCAAACTCTGTGAATAAACAAACTTTTTTTTTTGCGAGCAGAATTTTTTTTTACGCCAAGCGGAACAATGTGCGTCCGAGCGTAATAAATTCAGCGAAAAGTGGGATGATTGGCAGCTCTGTACACAGTGCAGACCGTCACTCCTCGCTGACGTCATGCTGAAGCAACAGCACACACGGGCAATACTGTATGCATAGCAGAGAACTGTCCACCCTCAATAACAGTGAAACAATATCCCATACACACTGTCTGTATACAACGCACAGACTGCCAGTACTTACTGATACAATCCTAAAACTACAGTACAGCATACACAGTCAGTAGACATTTTGCACACTGTTAGTTCTCATTCATATGACACCAAAACAATATCCCAGCATACACTGTCAGTATGCACAGTACAGACAGTCAATTCTCTTAACATACAGAGTTGCTATGGCCTCTAAAGCTGAAACGGCAGCATTTTGACATTTCAAGTGTAGCAGTCCAGATTTTAGCATAGCACACATAAGCGATACAACAAATCAAACTTGACAGCACTTTTAGAGGCAATCTGTTTTGCACACATGATGTTGGTCTGTGAAGATAGAATTTTTGCTGGTAATTGCATGGTTTGAATTGACCTACAAAAAAATTAATATGTCAGACAAAGAAACCAACCATAAAGGCAATCCTATCAGGATCGTCTTTATCAATTGTTATTCTGCTTTTGCTTCCTCTCTTAACTGAACCTGGCATTTTCTTATGTAATAAGTCCACAGTCTAAGCATTTACATGATCTTAATTCCGTTTAAGCCAAATGATGTCCATTCTGCGCCCAATCTGACAAGATAAGTGGTTGCTCATTCTTCATTTTTATTGTCCTGAATGTTGTATCTTGCCTGAAGAAGACCAAAGAGGTAGAAACGTGCCGTGTTTTGTCTTGTGATTTGTTTGTCCCTTTCATCCCGTAGAACAGTATTTTTTCTTTTATGTTTGTTTCTATTTCCACCTTCAGTCATCTCACTTTATAACTAATTTCATCACAAAGTCTAGCAGCGCAGCCTTGTCAATGAAAAATCACAGAACGATTTGCCAAAAGTGTGACGCTTGACAACTGTGAACAAGACTCTAAAATAACAGCACATTGTACACTTTCAGTATACAAAAAAGAAAGACAGTCAATCCTCATTCATAGGAAACTTATAACAACATGCATTATCAGTATCAAAGAACAGACTATCATCCATCGTTCAAATCAACTCCCACTATTAATGTATGTAGAGTGTTCTGACAGTCCTGTAAGACATTCAAAGACAGCGCAAACACACAGTATATGATACACTGCATCACTATCGTCAAGTGTGCGTGTGCGGGTGTGTGTGCGCGTGTGCTTTTTGCATGCATGTGTGCGCGAGTGATTTTGTGTTTAAGCCAAGGCCTTGACCTGTCCATTGTTTCGTCGTTTGCAATCTGACCTTCATCTCCTTGATGTCTTCCTCTTCTGTCAGGTCTTCCACCACCTCCACCACGTCTGCCTTGTATTCGTTGATCAGGTTACAGATGGCCGTCTTGTCCTGTGCGTCTTTCCTCTTCAGAAAGGGGTGCTGATTCAACAGACACACAAAGCAACTTATCACTCCGGGGCTATAACTATGGGAGACAATGTATACTACAACAAGGGGGCCGTAGCTTTACTGATGGGTGCTGCAACAGGGTTCACACAGATTTCCTGACATAAAAAAATTCAAGGACTTTTCAAGCACTTTTTTCTTTTTAATTCAACTTACTTCAATGATAATTTTAAGAAAAATAATCATAAAATACTGACACATATTAAATTACTGTCTAGAACCTTTCTCCATAAGTGGCAAAAGGCCTTGTTTTTGTCTCGACCTGGGTCTACCTGCAACCATTCTTTGTACCCTTCTTTTTCCAACCAAACAACATTAAACGAACACTTCCCGGCATGTTGGCTTCTCAATTTCAAGACAGCAGGTCATTCTACCATGTGCGAGGGCTCCATGAATGCTGGTAACTCTGGTGTTTTTACATGTAGCAGATTGTCAGTCAACTCTGACTTCTTTTACTTTCATACGTTTTAAAAAATTCAAGTTCATTTTTCTTTTTCAACAGACTCAAGGTTTTACACAGACTTTATTGAAAGGCATTGGCAGTGACAACATTTAAGCACTTTTTCAGGACCTATGAGTAAAAGCCTGATTTCCAATGACTCTCAAGACCTTGAAAAGGGGGCCCCAAAATCAAGCACTTTAATGGATTTTTAAGGACTGTACGAACCCTCTGTAATGTCTACTGCAACAATGGATAGAGCTTTATTGATGACAGCTGTCAGATAATGCAGAATACACCTATGTAGCTATGGCTTCATTGATGGGTATTGTCAAACTATTTGGACCACACCAACGAGGCAACAGCTTTCTTGAAGGGTGTTGTCAGGTAATGTGGACTACAAAAATGTGACAATAGCTTTGACAGGTGCTGTAAAATACTTTGGACCACAACAATGTGGCTATAGCGTTAATGATGGAGAGTGCTGTCAGGATATGTACAATTCGACAATGTGATTACAGTTTAACCGACAGACAATGGCACTGCCAGCCAATCTGAACCACAATGATATGGCTATAACTTTTTTTTTGATGGGTGTTGTCAAGCAATGTGCAAGTCTGTAATGTGACTATAGGTCTATACCTCGGGTGTTGTCAGCCAACATGGACAACACTGTAGCGGTATTTTCATTGATATTTGTCAATGTGCATGACAACAATGTCATTCAGGGAGTTAACTGTGTCGATGGATGCTGCCTGGTGTGGGTGTTGTCAGATAATGTGGGCTACAACAATGAGGCTACAGCTTTACTGATGGGTATTCATGGGTGTTGTCTGGTAATGTGAGTTACAACAATGTGACTACAGCTTTATTGATTGGTGTTATCAGGTAATGTACACCAAACAATGTTGTAGCTTCGTAGGATGGATGTTGTATGGCAATGTGCACTCAACAATGTGATGTGTGTCATTATTCATGTGCACTACAACAATGTGGCCACAGCTTTATTGATGGGTGTTGTCTGGTAATGTGCACTACAACATGTGGCCACAGCTTTATTGATGGGAGTTGTCTGGTAATGTACACTACAACAATGTGGCCACAGCTTTATTGATTGGGTGTTGTCTGGTAATGTGCACTACAAGTGGCCACAGCTTTATTGATGGGTGTTGTCTGGTAGTGTACACTACAACAATGTGGCCACAGCTTTATTGATGGGTGTTGTCTGGTAGTGTACACACACAATGTGGCCACAGCTTTATTGATGGGTGTTGTCTGGTAATGTACACAACAACAATGTGGCCACAGCTTTATTGATGGGTGTTGTCTGGTAGTGTACACAACAACAATGTGGCCACAGCTTTATTGATGGGTGTTGTCTGGTAATGTACACAACAACAATGTGGCCACAGCTTTATTGATGGGTGTTGTCTGGTATCAATGTACACAACAACGTGGCCACAGCTTATTGATGGGTGTTGTCTGGTAATGTACACACAACAATGTGGCCACAGCTTTATTGATGGGTGTTGTCTGGTAATGTAACACAACAATGTGGCCACAGCTGTATTGATGGGTGTTGTCTGGTAATGTACACAACAACAATGTGGCCACAGCTTTATTGATGGGTGTTGTCTGGTAATGTACACACAACAATGTGGCCACAGCTTTATCGATGGGTGTTGTCTGGTAATGTACACAACAACAATGTGGCCACAGCTTTATCGATGGGTGTTGTCTGGTAATGTACACAACAACAATGTGGCCACAGCTTTATTGATGGGTGTTGTCTGGTAATGTACACAACAACTATGTGGCCACAGCTTTATTCGATGGGCTTGTCTGGTAATGTCACAACAACAATGTGGCAAGCTTTGAGGTGTGTTGTAGTGTACACCAACAGTGGCCACAGCTTTATGTGGGCATTGCTATAATTGCTAATGTGCTATGGCCACAAGTTCGATGTTCAAGCTTGTGGCGATGAATCATCACCTCCCTCTGGACGAGTCTGTACACAGAAGACCATTGCTTGAACTGGCAGCATGACTAGTCAGGGGCAAAGACTAATATTCATCTTATCACAGACAGACCTGCTTCCTAAACAGTGCAATATTATCTGTTATTATACCAGCTGGAGATATGTTTGGTAACAAGCAATCTTCAACCAAACATTTGCTGTAAGTCTAACAGACTTGAACCCTGCTGAGCTGAGAGGCATCAGGAGCAGGGAAAGAAATCAAATGGGATGACTTGGACTTTCAGAACTCAGCAATGCAACACCGACAACGACTTATCCAAGAAATGGGTGACGGCCAGATCAATACCCATGTCCATCATATTGATCTTTGAATCTTGGCCACAACTCAACAGAAGTAAAATGGTATTGTGAGAAATGGAACAAGCGCTCATCTCCTCCTGCTCTGGAAATACATTCTTCAAATACCACATGACAGAGATCTTCCTGTCATTCTCTAAAGTCAAAAGCCTTTTTCCAGTATGACGCATATAATTAAGACAGAAAGAAACGCATGCCAACAGAGGAAAAAGAAAAACTGATGATTCAGCTGTGAGCCAGATGAAATGTCAGATGAAAGCCATCATGTTTTGCCTTACAATCAGCAGTTGGATCATACTCCCTACTGTTTTGAGGAATTAATTGAGCAGGCACACACAAATCAAATAAAGACAACTGTCAAGGCAAGTAAATAACTGGGGAAAAAAAAGGAGCCGAAAGAAAAGACAATAAGCAGTCAAACTCAGAGACACTTTGCCCAAATCCTATCCTGAGGCCAGACCTCTAGCTGAATGCTATCACCAAGTTAAAAACCGGGGTCTTTCCACACAGAACCTACATCTAAAAGTTGAGCTGCTGTTGGTCGTTGTTTAGGGTCTTTGTTAAGGCACTTGGTCACAAAATCCTTGAAGTCCTTGGACCTGCAACAAACGACTCACAAAGTCAGCTAAACAACACACTTTCACAGCTGAAACTTTATGGGAAACATACAACTGAGAATGGATATAGAGGACATGAGCATATCTGCATTCCTACTTCCAGTTGTGTCAGCACAAAGTGAAAGAGGTCATGACTATAAGTAGTACATGACAACTTGACCTTTGAACCCCATCCAACCAGAAGGATGCTAGAGTCTGTCAATGATAACTTGTCAGTAACAGGCAAAGCATTAAGCATCCTTCAAGTTCAACAATGGCATGAAAAAAACAAAATTACACAATCAATTAAAGACTACACATTCGTTAACAAAATTATCTGCAAACAATGAACAAATCCAACCTGAATCAATAAGCACTGAATAAATTATATTCTGCTCAGAGCAGTGCATTTTACTTTTCGTTCTGTAGACTTGAAACATACACAGTCTTAACCTTTACCAGACTTCTGGGGTCACCCACGACCCCACAACACACAAAAAGGGTTATATCTCTAAAAGTATTTGAGCAATCTTCATGAAATTTAATGACTTTGTCAAATACGTAATTGGCTTTAGGTATGTAAAATTTTACATGTATGTATAACTTACGAATGACGTAATTGGACGCATCTTTTTAACTATCTTGAAACGATGGCGGGGGTCGCGGACGACCCCTACAATTTAAAGAGTAGAATGCCGCTTATGCCTAAAGCGATGGCGGGGGTCGCGGAAGACCCCAACTCGTTACAGAAGAAAAAAGTGTGTGTGCCGTTCCTTATCGCGCGTCTCTTAGTGGGGTAAACCACTTTTGAGGAATCACCGCCGGCACACACACTTGCAGCCCCACGGCAGGAACTGAAAGAAACGTCAGACAACAGTTTTACGTCTTGTCGGCATCCAGCATCAAAAGGTATGTAATCTAATAAAATCAAGTGAAAATGAATTTCATGTATTGTAATATCTGAACAGTCATTTGCAATATTAAATCCATACTAGGCTTGTACACTGAGTGTAAGATGTGTGCTACCTCTACTTCCGAATGGCAATGCCTTGGAGGAGGGGGGGGGAGGTGCCGAGAGAGAGAGAGAGAGAGAGAGAGAGAGAGAGAGAGAGAGAGAGAGAGAGAGAGAGAGAGAGAGAGAGACATTTCATTTATGTCTGCATCCTCCTTTTTAGTAGCCAAAACATATGCAAGTTTAGATCAAAACGCTTACATTCTACATATCTGATCCGTAAACCTAGAAGACTGCACGCTGTGTAGGCCTACCTAAAATAGCGTACAGCCACGCTGGAACCACGCTGGAACAACTGGTATATGTCGGCTAGCTTTGCACCCCCCTGATATTTACACCCCGGTCAGGAACTGATATATCTGCATCCCTATTACATTCCTGTTTGAAACTGTCGACCTACAATTATGAAAAGAATGTTTTGCTGAGATAAAATGTACATTACAACGGAAAATGATAACTTGCAAACGAATTTTCTTTACACAGTGTATGCTAAATTATTGAAGAAACCTGGCTAGGCTTTTTTTTCCTGTGGAGCGGAACAAAATAAACAGCATGTAGTACAGGATCTTGACTTACGAACTATTAAAAACAAAATAGTATAGCAAATAAACATAACATTTGTTATAATATTGTTTATTTCCAGGTGACGTGACATGGACTCGATGGAGCGACCTAGTCTCTTTGAGGCCCTTATGACTGCTCATGGGATGAAGCACGTAAGTATAATTCAACATCGGCATCCATTTTTGTAGGTTTATATGTGTGTCAGAGGTCTATAAAACAGATATTATCTCTCAAAGGTGTGATTGCCTTTGTGACAGGATAATAAACTGGTATAAATGTATACCACATGTTACCTTTTTGCCAAAAATGAAGAAGAGCCCCCACTCACCTCAATTTTTGGTGTCTTTCTGTTAGCTAATGCCTTTTTCCTTGTAGACAGAGAGAGGTGTCTATTGGTATATTTTGAAGATAAGGTTTGTCCTACTGGGACGAACAGTTCTCTTGATAATAGTGGGAGATGAGAGGCAACGGGGAACTAGAACACTACAAACAAGATCATCAGGGTAGGAGCTTCTGTTCACTTTTTCCAACTTGTTTTCTTAGCAATACATACACGCACAAGCACACACACACATACACACACACACGCGCGTGCGCATGCATGTACACACAGAGAGAGAGAGAGAGAGAGAGAGAGCAAAGATTAAAATTAGTTGAACACATGTGTATGTGATCGTGGTGATGCAAGTGTAGGTGTTTATATGAATGAAAGAGTCGGGTAGACCCCCCCCCCCTCCCACTTCCCGAAAGGCATTCTTATAATATCTGAAGACAAAATTGCCTTCAGCTGTGTGTTGTCTGCATGAATAATAGAAAAAAAAGGGGGGGGGGGGGGGGGGGGGGGGGGGGGGGGGGGGGGGGGATGAGTGCATACTGATTCAAAAGGGGATATTGTGCAGCAACTTTTTGTTTCTTTAGTCAAATTGTGCATAACATTTGTTTTTTTAGTGGGTGCTGAAGAACATCCAAGCAGTTCAGCCCCAGATCTTCCCCCGAGTGGTGAAGATGACACCAGTGATGAGGAGCTGCCCCCCCCCACCGGCGGATGGTGACTCACCATCTGAATCTGAAGAGGAAAGAGAAGAGGAAGGTGAGGAGGAGTCTGAGGAAGAACTTGGGAATGCTGGAGTGGAGAAGGTGAAGGACGGGACCCTGTGGGCCAAGACTCAAACTGTCAAGGTTGGCAGAACACCTGCCCGTAATGTATTTAAAACCCCTCCACTCAAATCCCTGGATGCAGCAATGTGAACCATCCTCTGGATGTGTTCCAGTTGTATATAACTGACAAGATAACGTCAGATCTGGTGAAATTCACCAATATAGAAGGCATGAGGGTGCTCCACAGGGCGTGGATAAAAACTGATGCCGTGGAAATGCTTGCCTTTCTTGGCCTCCTCTTGTTTCTTGGGTGCAGAAAACAAAACCTTGTCTGCACTGAAGATCTTTGGAACCTGACCTATGGCTGTGGTGTTGCGAGGTCTTGCATGAGTCGAAAGCGTTTTCAAACGCTTCTGACTTATTTGCGTTTTGACAACAAACAGACCCGCAATGCCAGACGGCAGAAAGATGCTTTTGCCCCCTTTCGGGATGTATGGGAAGATTTCATGAAGAATCTGCAAAGGCACTACATCCCAGGTTCATTGCTTACCATTGATGAGCAACTGGTTCCTTTCAGGGGCGATGCAGCTTCTTGCAGTATTTGCCGTCCAAGCCTGACCGCTATGGAATCAAAGTCTTCTGGGTTGCTGACGCTGAGGCAAACTACCCCTTGTATGGAGTCCCCTATCTTGGTCGGCCAGCTGGTCAGGACAGGCAGATCAACCTTGGCCGTAATACTGTCCTCCAGCTGGCTGAGCCTTTTTCAAGAGTGGAAGGAACGTCACTTGTGACAATTACTTCACTGATCTCACATTAGCTGAATCACTCTTGCGAAATGGCTTGACCATGGTAGGACAGTCAGGGCCAACAAACGATTCCTCCCCCCTTCTTTCAAAGATAAAAGGCAGCTTTGTCTGTATGGTTCTGACTTTGCATACAATGAAGCCGTCACTCTGGTAAATTACCGGAGTAAAAGGAGTAAAAGTGTAGTGGCACTCAGTACAATGCATACAACAGGTGTTGTGGATGATAAGACTGCAAAGAAGAAGCCAGAGATCATCCTGTTTTACAACTCCACAAAAGGTGCGGTGGACACTCTGGACAAAATGGCTCATGCCTACACGGTGAAGCGAAAGACAAATCGCTGGCCCATGGTGATGTTCAGCAATATTATGGATCTGGCCACCATTGCTGCACGTCGCATCTGGCAGGTCAGGTTTCCAGAGGATTCCCTAGGAAAAGCAGATGCGCGTGCCGCCTTCATTCGAACCATTGCACTCGAAATGATGGTGGAGCACATCCAGAGGCGTGTCTCCCAGGTGGCACTCCCTAGACACCTTGTCCAGACTGCCCAGAAGGTCATTGCTGATATAGATGGCGCAGACCATGACCAGCTGACACCAAGGTCAAACACAAGGCAAGCCCAAAAAAGAAAGATACAGGAACTGCCATCTGTTGGCCAAAAGCACAAAGACACAGAGAGTACCGTCCATGAAAGAAAGCGTTGCCTGTTTCGCCCCAGGAAGAAAGACAGGAAAACTCAACAGAAATGCACCGGATGTGATGATTTCATCTGCCTAGATCACTCGTTCAGAGTGTGTCCAGTGTGTGTCAACCACCTACAAGGGAGTCAGGACAAAGCCTAATCTTTGCAGTACCTTCATTCCCTGCATCTGGACTATGCATTGTACTGAGAATCACAGTATACATGTATAGGCTACCTATGCAGACGAGGTTTTCTTTTCTGCACTCCATTGTGTTTTCATTCTGCCAATATCAATAAATTTTGCTGTGAATGCATGGTCAAATCATGGTCAGGTATGGGCGCTACCCAGAGTTGAAAGTGTGTCTATGCAGAGGAAGAAAGTGATCACAAAAATAACAGAATGAACAGATACAAGGATATATGGAAAAAGTATTTTTAATCCACAGAAACTTTACAAGTGATCAATATTTGATTTCATTTCTTGCACAGTGTGCATTTTTCTGGCACAGGCTTCCACTTGGCTGTGGCCAGCTGGTCCATGGTCACATGGAATCCCTGTAACATATCAATCATCATGCCTTAATTAGACAAACCTAGGCGGTGTCAAAAGAGAGCATGCTTGGAAGATATCAAGCATGGCACTACTTTTGTGGAACGAGTAGATTCATTTTTTTGGAATGAAACGAGCTCCTATTTCTTACAAAATCATTGCCATGTCCATTACAATATGTCTTGATTTTTCTGTCTGTTATTATCATTATCAGCATGAGCAATTGATTTATGTCTGGAGAGTATGAGGAAAAGTGTTCTGGTGCTTTTTTTTCTTTTTTTCTTTTTTTATAAACAATCACATTGCAGTTTCTTTCAAACAAATACTGCATGAAATATTGTATGATTCCAAATTGTATTTGTTTACAATATTGTCGGTAAATATCAGAAGTAATTATTTTCGCTGTATTATGTAATATGAACATAAATCTCACAAATCATTTATAAATGAAATGCAAAAATGTTGTCAAAGTCACCATGAGGAGTCATCTTACTTGGTCTAAATATTGCCTATCATAGGCACCAGCATCCGGGGGTTTTGAAAGCGGGCCCGGACTGCCTCCCTGACTTCCTCTGGGTAGACCAGGGTATTTTGCCCGCCTGTGTTGAGCTTCGCCACATACTGAAAAACAAAGAAATGATACAGTACGCTCGTATTAAGTGTGGAGGCACTGCACTGTGTAAGCACGTGTGTAGTTGTAGGTAAAAGACAATCACCACCCGATGGCCAATCAAAAGATTATCATGTAGTTTTGAGAAAATTATATATATATATATATATATATAGAGAGAGAGAGAGAGAGAGAGAGAGAGAGAGAGAAACTGTTTTGTTATTGTTTTTTACAAAAAGATATGTGAATAAACTTTAAAGGATATTGATTATAATAATAACCTTCTCACAAAAACTGCAATTCATTGAGAAATTGAAAAAAAAAGTCTGTAGGTACTTTTTATAACATAGGGGTTCACAAAGAACTAGAACAAAAAGAAATCATGATCAAAACTTTGACGTATGAGAAGGACGTGTCATAAGCAGCATTCGGAGGGGAGTGGGAGAGAGAGAGGGTAAAACGTAAGCTAAAAAATGAATTGTCCCATACGCTAATGATAAAGTGTGCGCCAATTGATATAGATCTGGATCTCATTGGAAAAAAACATCTTCTAATTGAACTTACTCTGTTCGTTCATTTTTACTGAAGACTGAAAAAAATTTAAGTCATTGGATTTGTGAAGGTACTGCTTTGCTTGTTTACTTGTATGCATGTGAGTGGAATGATTGAACATGCACTTACCTTTAGACTTCCCCATAGCGCCCTGTATACTTCCTTGCGGCTTGATCCTGTATGAAACAGGATGTGCTGCAATCCTTTTGGCATATCATGCCTGAAAGAAAAAATTCCCGAGAAATAAAATCTCATCATTTACATATTTTAATTTATCATTCTTGTTCTTATATTTACAAACAAATCAATGAAAACAAACACTTTTACACAATCTGTCGACATAATCTTTTCTTACGGGCCATGCTATCAAAACAGCAGCACTCAAGCATTTTAATTATTTATAAGCTGCCACCACAATACACTATAAGGCTGCGTTCATGGACAATTGTTATCCGCAAACCCGTCAAGCAAGTCAAAGAAAGAAGCATCAAAACTTACGGATTAGTGTAAAGAGGGACACATGTGCATATTTTGTCCCTTCTTTCTTTACTTATTTAAAACTTAAGACGAGCTTGCGGATGACATGTAGGAACGCAGCCTAATGCAACACAACTGTGCTAAGCTTACATCACGAAAGAACCGTCTTCAACCGTGGCATGGAATTCACTAAGGTAGGAAGAAATTTGACCAAGCACCACGAGGCACCGACCGCTCTCTTTTCATGGCGGTGAAAAACAAAGAAGAAAAAAAACAGAGAAGTACAAGTTTATAACCAGTCTAGCCCTGACAAGGAAAGCAAATGCCTCTAAAATCAGTAATAATGTTATTGGATAACGGAAAATTTAGAACTTACCCCAGTATTTCAAAAGCCGCACTCAACTCGGCTCTGGCGTTGTCGGATGTTGCCATCTTCCGCTGTTAGTACTACGTGTGAAAACTAGGCCAGCACTGTAGAGTATCGCCAGCTAGCGAGGCAGACTTTTCACTGGCCTGCCAGGCGATCCCTCCTCCCACCCCCTCCTCCTTCCACTTACCCTCTCCCCTTTCCTTGGTGCCAGGTCAAGCGCCAACTTCCCCTCATGTAGGAAAAAGAACGGACTAAGCCAGAATAAGGCTGAGCATACAGTTCCGAGTTGGGGTCTTGAGAGACCCCAGCCATCGCTTTAGGTATAAGCACTAAAATGGCTCTTTGCCGAGTAGGGGTCGTGAGAGACCCCAGCCATCGCTTTAGGTATAAGCACTAAAATGGCTCTTTGCCGAGTAGGGGTCGTGAGAGACCCCCGCCATCGTGTCTGTGTAGTCAAAGCTTCATCCGGTAAAGGTTAAATCATGTCATGATCTGTTTCAGTAGACATGCAGTTACCATGCTGTATCTGTAGACCCTTGAAAGTTCTGGCCATGATTAAATCTCAGTCTGTGTGTGTTCAGAATCAAACAAATTCAGGTGCATGAACACACAAGCAGCCTACATTCACGACCATAAAGCAAGCACGTCGTGTGTATAAACAAGCATGCGAGAACTTGTGTACAAAGACACAGAAAGCAACCTTTTAATCACAAAGATTTCTTACCTACGATATCACACAATGCACTCACTGAACAAACCGTTACGAGTGTGTGCGTTTTGTACAGATCCAAGAACTTTGCTTTCTGTGAAGTATACTGCCCACCCTCCCACAAGCGCTGCAACAAACTGAACAGGAAGGAGCACTCCCGAGCGACAAACACTGACCACTTCATTGGCTGACCCAGCGTGGGTGCGTCGGCCTTCTGGATTCGGATCAGCACCCTCATGGGATGCATCTCTTTGTTGGGAGGCTCGATCTGGGCAAACTCGATCATCGTGATGCCTGTGGGTGGGGGAAAAAAAAAAGACGATTAAACAGGTACAATTATTCCAGCAGAGGCTGCTCACATTAGAAAGGGAGAAAATCTGTGACAGATTAGGTGGGGATGGATCCGCAGATCCTCTCTCTCTCTCCACCTGACGGAAAATGGAGGTCTTTCCCAGAAGACAATAAACTCAGGTTCTGTTTGCAGCATGAGCTTAGCATGCGTAAAAGATCAAAAGGAGCAGGTGAGCTGTCTCTGGCTAAATCCTGCAGACACACTTTCACTCACTGACAGATACAAAAATATACAGTCAGAAGAAAAAACACACAAAAAAATATAAGTGGCACTGTACTATGGCAACGAACTTTCCCCTCAGCCTGAACTTAGCATAGAAAAATCTGTCGTGTGTGTGTGTGTGTGTGTGTGTGTGTGTGTGTGTGTGTGTGTGTGTGTGTGCGTGTGCGTGCGCGAGTGAGTGTGTGTGTGTGTGAGTGTGTGTGTGTGTGTGTGTGAAGAGAGAGAGAGAGAGAGAGAGAGAGAGAGAGAGAGAGAGAGAGAGAGAGAGAGAGAGAGAGAGAGAGAGAGAGAGAGAGAGAGGGAGAGAGAGCGAGAGAAAATGAGAGGGAGAGAGCAAGAGAGACGAACACATACACAAGCACACACACACACAACAGAACTCACCTAGGGACCAAATATCAGCTTTGAAGTCATAAGGTGTGTCTTTGAGCGTCTCACACAGTATGACTTCTGGCGCCATCCTGTAAAATTACAGGAAAAAATACTTGTCAGATTGTTGCATCAGCATTTGCCATTATCTTCACAGAAAAAAGGAAATTGTGTGTGTGTGTGTGTGTGTGTGTGTGTGTGTGTGTGTGTGTGTGTGTGTGTGTGTGTGTGTGTGTGTCTGTGTGTGTCTGTGTGTGTGTGTGTGTGTGAGTGTGTGTGAGTGTGTGTGTGTGCATGTGTTACTGGTGTGTGTGTGTTCTTCAATAAAGTATCTGTACACAACACATGATCTTTGACCAAAAAAAAGAGAAAGACGAAAGTTAACATGGACAACAACTAGTTTAATAAAAAAAAAAAAAGAAACAATAAAGATACAACATCTAATTAAAGATGAGTAAAAATTGGACTTCCAGTTGATAAACCAATATCAAATACCAATGAGGAATTATTCAAAACGTGGTTTAATCTGGATTTATAGAAATCAAGCAAAATCATTCTCAAATGCTTATAAAGAATACACAGAAATGCATATTACATCTTATTTAAGATGAGCGAAAATAGGACTTCCAGTTAATGATAAATCAATGAGGAATCATTCAAAATGCAGTCTAATTTGGGAGTAGAAAAAGCAGGCAAGATCACTTTCAGATGCATACAATGGAAACATACTGATGCATATTCCATTCCTTTCCACCAAAGGCCTTTCCATTTCAAACACAGTTTGTCTTTCATAAATTTCGCCCCTAAAAACAGTCAACTTAAATCTATAAATCAAAGCAGTCACTGATCTCACATAACGTAAATGACATGTACATGAGTGAAACCTGGGAAAATTGAAATCCTGAAAGGTGGGGGGCCAGGAGGCCTTCTGTCGGGGTCAAGGGGCAGAGCCCCTTGTCGGGGGTTAGGGGGCAAAGCCCCCTGAAGCTGAAGCATTTTCACATTTTCGTTAATAAAATCATTGTCCGGACCTCTTTTGTCCAGCCATCGCCAAGACCATTTGTTGGGGACGGAAGCATCGATCAGCGACGTGTCTTCATTGATAGCCACAAACGGCATCATGCTCAAAGAAGAGAATGAAGTGCAGCAGATTCACATTAGATCTAGGTCGACGGGATCGTTGGGACGTGAAGACGAATGAACACATGTTGTAGGCTATCGTGAATGTGGCGCAAATCGGAAGACAAGTTTTGCAACAACTTGGACGGCGCATGCACGAGTTGTTCAAGAACGCAGCTTAACCGAAACTACCCCGAAAAGGAAAATGGACCGCGATGCACGCCGATGTCCGGATTTCCGGACAAACGGCCAATACGAAATCCGGATTCCGGATTTTCCGGACGTGTGGTTTCACCCATGCATCTAGATTTTGAAACATTATTCTACTGTAAATGGCAGATTCCTTTGGCAAGACAACAGAAATCAGAATCTTGTAGCTCCATGCTGCATCATTTTCAGCCAGCATTTTGTAATACTTCTGATCGCTCCATGACAGATAGTGATACATTTGCACAACATGCATTGTCAGTGTGCTTGGCCCCACCTTTTGCATATACATACTCAGTCTCCCTCTCTCTGTCTCCCACACATACACACTTTCAAACACACACACACACACACACATTACACACACACACACACACACACACACACACACAACACACACACACACACACACACACACACACACAGAGTTACTGATGTATCTCCTACCCCCCTCTCTCTCTCTCAAACTGACCATACAAGTTTCAGATAAACTTACCAATATGGTGTTCCAATAAAGGTGTCCCTCTTCTGTTGGGTCTGTGTGTTTTTGGCAGACACCCCAAAGTCAGCTGAACAAACAACACAGGAAAAAAAAACATCAACAAAGGGAAAACAACAACAAACTTATACTGATCATTCTAAAACCCTTTTTTTGTTGTTGTAACAATACGTACTCTAAAACACACACACACACACACACACACACACACACACACACACACACACACACACAAATACACACACACCTCTACAGTACATTTTAAAGGAAAAGAAATACGAAAATCCAGGCATTCTTTTCAAAGTTGTTTCCATGAAAGTTAAAGGTAATCTATAGGTATATGTGAACCCCCCACTTCACTTCACAAACCTTGGCATGAACAATCCTCTAAAACGCATCACTGTGATAGACAAAACCATGTAGACCGACCCAACGACATACCTAGCTTGACTGCCCCATCAGTGGTGAGAAGCACGTTGCCGGCTTTGATATCCCGATGAATTATGTTGTGGCGGTGAAGGCAGTCCAGAGCCTTACACATCTCGTGACACACATAGCAGATCTGGGCCTCGGTCAGAGCTTTCTCCAGGTCCACCATGATGCTGTCCATGGCACCCCCTCCGCAGAACTCGATGAACATCTGGAACATGCAGCATCTGGGATCACAGCCTGAAAATTCACTTCTTTCGTTTCTTTTAAAGCAGCAGCATCAACATTTCTACCGAAAATGATTATCTCAGTGACTGGTTGATAACGGTTAGAATACCCGAAGACATTCAATCCAGTGTACACTAAATCTGAATAAACTGACAAAAAATGATGGATATCAAATTTTAAATAAGTAAATGCACACCACACATGTGCATGTGCACGCATGAACACACACACACACACACACACACACACACACACACACACACACACACACACATACACACACATGCACGCACACTTGCAAAAAGGATATTCACTGTCATTATTCCCACAGATTCTTTGTTTAAGAATGTGCAGAGACATACAGATTTAATCCTCCATCCCCCATTCATCCACTCCCACTCCACCACACGCATCCCATCCCTGTTCCCTAACTCCGCTAGAGTATCCAAGAAACTGTATGAAATCAACTGCAAAATCTAAGCAGCAAAAGTACACAGACTTCAGCTGTTCCCCACTGCCACAGAGGGAAAAACCCACAAACACTCCAACAAAATAGCAAAGTTCCAACTGACCCAAAGTTTTCCATCGAAGAAGAATGCCTCATGAAGGCCAACAATGTTAGCGTGCACACACTCGGCTAGAATGTTGATCTCCACAGAGAAATCCTCCAAGTCAGTCTCCTCTTTTATCTCCACTTGCTTCAGAGCTGCCAAAATCTTGGTCTCCTTGTTCTGGGCCTAAACATATGAAGAATCCGCTGTGTTCATGCAAGGACACAGCCACACTATTTTTTTATGATTGACCTTGTATCAAGTACAGATTGAAAAGTGGCAACTGATCTGGGCTGTTTACACATGTTTGAACACCCATCCGTTTTCATTCATCAGGACTTCACATGAGTATTGGTCCTACCTGCAAACATTTTATTAATAAGACAACATGACATGCCTTCAGTGTTTGGTTTGACAGAAACACACGATTCTATCCACCTAGCACATCAGGGAATATTCATCATGATGATCTGAATGAGTTGTTTAGCCAGAGAAGGAGGTGGCATACGTTGCTTTTCATCCAGCTTTTCTGGAAATGAACTGATTTTAGTGCTTCCCAGCACCACAAATGTTACATAAATTATATCTGCCACTATGGCAGTATACAACTTTGCTTGATGACTACAACATACCAACAAAGTAACAATTTTACACACAAACATCGTTTACAAAACAATCTGAAAATAACAATCTAATAAACAAACACCAACAACAAAACTATCCAGGACCAGGTACCATCCATTTCTGTTTCTCAGCTGGTCAACCGTTCAAGTACAGTCTTCAGTCAACAAAAAGAAAAGAAGTTATTAACAATGACGTCAGTCTGCGTCTTTTAACTCTGGACTGTGGACCACTAATCTGAAGAGGAAGAAGAACGATAGAAAACAGACACCATTTCTTCCTTACTTACCCAACTCATGGAAAGTTCAAAAAGGCATGCAACACTAACTTAGTAAAGAAGAGAATGCACATGATGGCATACGCACACATTGAATCATCCTCGTAACTGTTTGTTTGTTTGTTTTCTTTCAAACTCACTCAATTCTTATCGGTTTACTCTCCAATGTTCACTGGAAACTGGCTGTTAGTGTTACTGTAGTGAACATTAGGTGTTCCACTAAGAATAAAGAAAATGTGTAAATTTTCATACCCTACATTGACCCAAACAGAGAAATCTAAAGCCTGCAGCATAAATGAATCAAGTAAATGCACAGCTGTCACACAACACATACATATGTGCATAACTCATCAATTTCAGCTGGTGTAAAATCAATCAACATAAATCTTATTCCTGTGAGAACAAGCAAAACTAGAAATATAAGCTGACTCACACAGGTCTGCTTTGTCACTGGTTTCTCTTCAAAGCCAAAAAGGGTAGTCTTTGTTAATATAAATAAGAGAGGTAACAGACTGAAAAAAGGAATACACAAAATACAGAAATATAATATTTTTTTTTATATTCACAGCTAAACAAAAAAAGAAGAAAAAAAAACCCAAACACCCAACAAAAATCGATAAAACTGACACATTAAAACAACACAAAAATAAGAAACCTAAACAATGAAGAAGAATCGTTACTTGCACATAAATCACTGAATTTTATCAATTAAAGCCTCTACCATTTATTATCCAATTTTATTCAAACGAATGTATCAATTAAACTTAATTTTGTATTATTATTGTTATCATGATTATTGTCATCATCAGCATTATTTTTGGTGGTGGAGGTTGTTGTTGTTTTTTTTGTCTTGTCACTTGGGCCCGAACAGCTCAGTTGATGGAGCACAAGACCTATGGGCTGGGTGATCCTGGAGTTGCAAGTTCAAATCTCCACTAGGCCATTACGGTATAGGGGATTTTTCCTCAGAGTTATGCTGGTTCTGACTCCCACTTCCTGAAATGTCCTTTTAATGAGATTGTAAACAGAAGTTCCGTGTATGAACGCAAACATAACATCTAGCACACACGAAAAATCCCAACAACATTTCCAGAGGAGATCGGTTTGTCAACTAGAATGGATGACTATACATTTATTATGCATCCTCCATCAAACATCAAAAGAATGAGTGAAAAACTGGAGTGACTGATATTTAAATGAATGACATGGGATATGACTAAATTGACTAAATGTAGCACAAGTGGGCAGATATTCAGTCAGCTCTACCCAGGCAGGCAGCCCCTTGTGTAAGCAAGAGTACAGAGCTTTTAGAACTTGGGTCTCTGGCCAAGGCCAGGCACTATTTGATAATTGTACTCACAATAACAGTTGAGTATTGTATTCTTGCATGTATTATTATGGTTTAAATGTTGCATCATATGTGCAAATGTGAAAAAAATATATAAATAAATGCGCATTCCAATTCTATTTTGCATGAAAACATATTATGACACTAAGTTTTTATCTGTTCTCCAAAACACTTTCTTTAAAAAAAAAAAAAGAAATGGAAAAGAAATGCATTTCTGGGTGGACTTGGATTGATCATATTTTCACACCAACCTAGTCACCTTCACACATTCCTGGTTACACATCCATAGACACAGTACACACATACGAATACACAAACACACACATACTGACTGACTGACTGAAACCAATTTATTGTCAGATTAACTCAACATTGTACTAATACACACACATACACACTCATGCGCTCACGCACGTGTGCGCACACACACACACGCACACAGTGACACATCCACAAAAATACACACATGCACACACATGTAACACACCAAATCAATGAATGCATGAGTTATTTCAATGACCTTTATACACAGATATTACAGTCTGTTTGGGAACATCCATAAAAGACAGGGCAAAGAAAACAGCCAAACAAACAAACAAATGCTGGAATAAAAGGAACTTTTAAGTGAGCTGGGTTGAGTCGAATCAAAGATAGTACGCCCAATATTGGTCGAATGATGTTTATAGTCTTAACCATGGAGGCTACATCATGATTTCAAGCAAGTCAAAAAAGAAATGGCATAATACAAGGTTTAAAGTGCAAAGACTTAGTCTAGTTCTGTAAATCCATCTGAAACGATAGTAAATGTGTCACCACCCATGTCTAACTGATTTCAAATGAAAAATGATATTTGGGGAAGACATAAACAGTAAACTTGTGTGTGTGTGTGTGTGTGTGTGTGTGTGTGTGTGTGTGTGTGTGTGTGTGTGTGTGTGTGGGGCATCAGTTATCAGATCAATGGAGCACCTAAGGTGGTCATTTTCTTTCTTCTTCCCCCCCCCCCCTTTTTTTTTTCCTAAGGCCACCTCTTCATTTTTTGGTGCTTCACACTGTCCTCTTCATTTGCCAAAAAAAAAAAAAAAAAAAAAAAACCAGCGAAAAAAACAAAAACAATTTCCACTACTAGGTTTTGCTTTTTTCTCCCCCCCCCTTTTTTTTTTCCAACCAGTCCCTTACACGCCATGCATAGTCTGTTTTTCATTTACAAATGGACACGTTTTTGCAGATTTTAATGTTTTGGCATTTGAAATAAACAGTAAACTAACAACAACATAGAACTTTAGAAGGTAACTTCTTATTGTGCACAAATTACATGGTGCAAAAAAAAAAAAAGGAAAAAACTAAACAAACTACGACATGAATTGCCTCCATTTTACTTGTAGGGGCTTTCAGCTTTGATCACTAAATAAAGTATTCATTTGTCATTATGCTACAACCTGTAGTGTCTAATTTTCTGAGTACTGATCTCCAAGTGACTTAAAAGTCTCAGTGCTTGTACATTATGTCTTAGAATCCATGCTAGAAAATTGATTTCACTTGAAGCAACCACATTTTCTATATATGGGCAGGCAACATAAAATTTACAAATGTTTAAAAACCAAGTCAGTGTCTACTGACTTTGAAAGCTTCAAAAAGGGGTACCTCAGTTTCTAAACTTGTCCAAGCCTTTAAGGGCTGTTCAAACCCTGTTTAGCGTTTCCTTCTCTCTCGTCACAGATCTGACAAATACTGAAATAATTATAACATGCATCGACTATATTATAGACAACAGAGAGATGAAGCCATGGCTTCATGCTTCACTTCCTAATGCAGCTCTATGTGTCCGCCAATAAAGTATATAGTTAACAAGGCACAGCTTGGAGATAAGTCTGTGAACACTACATGTATCGTTAGATTCGGGATTTTCTTTCTCTTCTTATGCTATTATACTGCCACTACTTTAACATAATTATATATATATATAAAAGATGACAGAACCAAAACTGTAGTCCAGGTCCACCACTTGTTACAGGTTAGGTAACAGGAAACAGAATACATTAACAAGCCTCCCCCCACCCCCTCCTAACTGAGATCCATGGACTGTTTCTTCAGAAATTTAGGAAACTATTGAAAAATGCCCTGTCATGTCATTCCCTATGTTATTTATCAATCCATATTCAAGTGGTGTATGGGGACTTAACTTTCCAAAAGAGTCAGATACACATTTATGTTTAGTATATATTTTAGGGTTTGTTTTTTTTAAAACAAAAGTGCAAAAAAAACTCAAATCAGGATTTCAGCCATATCTATCAGTTAGCTGTTGCTTTGTCTTTACCTGAAACTGTTGCAGTTTTGAGCACAAAAGTGCAAAAAAAAACCCCACCTCAATCAGGATTTCAGCCATATCTATCAGTTAACTGTTGCTTTGTCTTTACCTGAAACTGTTGTAGTTTTGAGCACAAAAGTGCAAAAAAAAAAACCCACCTCAATCAGGATTTCAGCCATATCTATCAGTTAACTGTTGCTTTGTCTTTACCTGAAACTGTTGTAGTTTTGAGCACAAAAGTGCAAAAAAAAAACCCCACCTCAATCAGGATTTCAGCCATCAGATCTATCAGTTAACTGTTGCTTTGTCTTTACCTGAAACTGTTGTAGTTTTGAGCACAAAAGTGCAAAAAAAAAAAAAACCTCAATCAGGATTTCAGCCATCTATCAGTTAGCTGTTGCTTTGTCTTTACCTGAAACTGTTGTAGTTTTGAGCACAAAAGTGCAAAAAAAAAAAAACCTCAATCAGGATTTCAGCCATCTATCAGTTAGCTGTTGCTTTGTCTTTACCTGAAACTGTTGTAGTTTTGAGCACAAAAATACTTTTCTTAATCCTGGAAATTTGTGTTGTTTTGATGATGACCAAAAAAATAAGTGTTATCTGCCTGGGGCTCATAAATGTAATCTAAACTGTGTCCCTGGTCAAACACGAGTAAAAGAAACTTTGAATGTAAAAAGCAAAAGAGAGAGAGAGAGAGAGAGAGAGAGAGAGAGAGAGAGAGAGAGAGAGAGAGAGAGAGAGAGAGAGAGAGAGAAGAGAGAGAGAGAGAGAGAGAGAGAGAGAGAGAGAGAGAGAGAGAGAGAGAGAGAGAGAGAGGCAATCCTGAATCAACATTTGACCTGCATCTGCATCAAAATTTCGTGCTCAAGACTGTCTTTGGGCCATTTCCATCTTTCCACCAACGTTCTTCTTAACATCAGTTCAGTGGCTTAACATCGCGTGTCATTTTGGTGACAGACAAACCAGCCAACAGAGACAGATGATAACATGACCTCCTTGACAGAGGTAAGGAGACCGGGATGTCAAAATATGAGAGTCAAATGGATATTTCCCTTCAGACACCTGCAGTGATTAAAAGAGAGAGAGAAAAAAAAAGAAGGCTGCTATGGGAATGAGGACTACTGTAACTTGTGTAAGACATCCAGAATTAGAATGAATGGATGACACAGAGGTAAGGAATCACTCCCTCAGTACAGTTGGAATCGCTCAGTCAGTACTATTAGGTCACACTCTTTTAAAGTGAAACTGGACACAAACATTTTCAAAGTTCTCCTTTGTGGGTGACAAAACGTTATACACACTTATGGTAGCATGTCAGTTGGAACAGTCATTAGCATGTGAATGAGACAGTCTGTGTGAATGTGTGTGTGTGTGTGTGTGTGTGTGTGTGTGTGTGTGTGTGTGTGTGTGTGTGTGTGTGGTGTGTGTGTGTGTGTGTGTGTCTGTGTGTGTGTGTCTGTGTGTGTGTGTGTGTGTGCAAGCATGTGCGCGCACATACACATTCGTGTGCGTGTGTGTGAGTATGCATGTGTGTGTACTTTCCTTACCCATTCAGAGTTTACCAACCGGTCAAAGTCATGGAAATTCTTTTTTCATACGCCAACTTTTCTTTTTAACTGAGAAACAGTATATGTTTTACTGACAGACATATTTCTTTTTAAATGTGTATGTTCTAGATAATTAACTCATGAAGTGAAGATCAACATTTTGAAAGTCGACTTTGAATTTTTAAGTTTTGAAATGTCAAGAATAAAATTTTAAAAAAGAAAAAAAAAGCATAATCGAACATTCTAGTTTCGCAAAATGACACATCTAAACTTAGCATTCTTTCTAGAAATTAGAATGTTCATACACTTGCTTTTTAGAATCCAACAATCTAATCCAATGAACTCAGAGTTGTGGACGCTTCGTTTTTTTCTTTTTTCTTTTTAATGTGTGTGTGTGATTATGTTGTGTGTGTGTGTGTGTGTGTGTGTGTGTGTGTGTGTGTGTGTGTGTGTGTGTGTGTGTGTGTATGAAATAATCAAATAGAAGCTGAACATTAATTAATTACAGAGAAGGAGCTGGGAAATGGTGTGGACTGTAAATTCTTAAACTTGGCTTTGACACACACACACACACACACACACACACACACACACACACACACACACTGAAAAGAACATATTTTCTGGCTAATATTGTAATAATCAGATGCTTAAAAACCAAAAGTCAGTTGACCAAAAAATAAAAACAAAACAAAAATGGCAAGCCCCGCATAAAGAAAGTCTAAACGCCGAGCTCAAACTAGTCAAAGTAAAATATTCTTAACAGCTGATATATCATACCTACTGTGGAACACACACACACACACACACACACACACACACACACACACACACACACACACACACACACACACATTACTATTCAACTCCATGTGTGTTTCACTGTTAGCTACAATGCACAAGTAACATAAACATGCGAACTAATAATTTGCAAACTTGTTGGCCAGGTTTCTTGTTGACTTGAAACTTGCATTGCAACTCTACCTGATTACCTTGCATTTTGCATATAGATCATGCTCACTGTGCGAGAGTTTTTGTCATCATGACCCCTAGTTGTCACCCACTCAAGGGAAAGAAGAAGTCCTGTCGCGTGGAAAACAGCAGCAATAAAATTATTTACATATTATACACATCAAATTCATAACGTAACACCTGATCTACTGACACCCTTTAGGCTGATATAAAACCAAGCTGTGCCACGGGCATCAGGCATTTCCCTCAATTTATAGCCGCAAGATCTGAAAAATAATTTTTTAGATTCACAATCAACATCAGCTGTGAAAAAAAAAAACATACTGTCAAATCATCTGTACACTGCAGAACGGACAGCTGGCCAAATCTGAACAGTGTGCACATTTTCACATCTTGTTACCCGATCATCACAAAAAAAGTTTCAAAGTTTTCATCCAACAGCCATTTTGCGCCGAATATGAGAAGATAAGCAGTTTCTCGTTCTTCGTTTCCATTGTCCTAAATGTTGTTTGTTTTTATCTGAAGAAGACCCATGAGGTAGAAATTATATGCATTGTGTTTTGTCCTGTATCCTGTTTGTCTATCTGTGGCGGTAATTAACCCCTGTTCTTTCTAAAAAAAAACCCAACCAATTTCATCACAATAAAAGCTGGCATAATACTTATTCTACAAGAGAAAATTGTGCAGAGACTGAAAATTGTAAAACAATGGCCATGTGACTGAACCTCATACTAACTCAGAAAAATACTGGGCAGTAAAAAAGAAAAAAAAGCAACAGCAGTCAAAGACTGATAGAAAAGTTGAAATTATCGGCACAGTGTCCGGAAGATAGGGATACACACTATTTGTACTGAAAGATCCCCCAGCATCCCCAAAGGGACTATTGTAATTTTCAGTATTTAAATAAAATGACTTCAAAAATGGCAAAGCATGTATTATAACCTGTACGATAAGATAGATGATTTTTTTCCTCTCCCCCCCCCCAAAAAAAAAACTACAGAGCAAAAAACGATTATGCCCCTTTTTCTCTCTTTTTTTTTGTTCTAACTGTAGAGAGAAAAAGGATCATGCCCCATCAGTTTTAAGTATGTTTTTTTGTCACCTTAGCCATGTCTAAAACATATATTATAACACATCGAACAAAACAGAAAAAAAGACAAAAAAGAACAGTGCTCAACGATACATAAAATTTCACCATGAGTTAGAATACACACACACACACACACACACACACACACACACACACACACACACACACACATTCACACTCACACCCCCCATCATATAGTAACCATATGCACATGCTGCATATGCTCACATGCAAACATCACCGATGGAAGTCATCAACCCTTACCTTCCCACCTCTCCCCTTTTTCAAATCATTGTCAGGATATTTGCTTTCTTGCCTCTGTCCTACAGGAAGGCTTTGGACAGCCTGACAGCAGAGTGTCTTTTGAGAAGATATCCCCCTAAGGCAAGTGTTTCAGCCCTGAACTCCTTGTTACACTCTTAAAGGACCGGTCTGCATACAAATAAGGTCTCCAAGATGCCCTTCTGCTGTCCCCCCCCCCCCCCCCCCCCCCAGGTGCTGCCAATAGTACCAGGATTCAAATCAGCAACTCATGGACTGCTTGGAGTCTTTCTTTTCCAAAGACAAGTGTCTTGCCATTTAGGTTGGGGCTCCTGTTCCAAGCAGGGAACTTCAAATCTATTCAAGTTCACATTTACTTGTTCATCCTCGACCGGATCCAGCTTGAACACTTTTCAGCTGCCAGTGCCAATGCTAAGTAGATTCCATAGCAATGCACAATTGTTCACATTGTTTTTATGAAGCAACAAATCGAATATGTATGTCGATGGTGGAAATGTGAACAATTTTTGCTCTCTGATCACATAGTCTAGACAAGTAACTGTAACATATTTCAGACAGAGATCTTTTTTTTTTAAAAACCTGGCTATTTGCATGCATGCATTTCTCATTTTCTGAAGATGTGAGATTTTTTGCGGCATCATTTTGCTACTGCTTTCATCATGATCTCTGTGCTTTTTGTTTCTTTATTGACAGGCTTCACAATTGTTCATTTTTTCTCATGATCAATATATATTCCAACAAGAAATTTAAGAGAATACGGTAGATTCTGGCTGTCTAAGATAAGAAAAGAGTTGGTTGGCAACTGTAGAAGCAATCTATGTAAATTAGTTCTCACTTCATCACTCAAATTTCTCGCTCTGTACATGTGTATGTATCATGTACCCTGTGCTTAAACTACGGCGCCCAAAGCTGGTCTTGCGGCTCATTCTTTTGTGACATATTACTTTTCAGCAGCTATCATAAACTACTTGTGTGAACAACAGATTGAATTACACTTCTTGTTTGTGTGCTACTCCAGCTCTCTCTCTCTCTCTCTCTGCAGCTCTAACACACACACACACACACACACACACACGCACGCCCGCACACACACACACACACACACACACACACACACGCGCGCGCGCACATCTTTACTATTTCTCTTTATTACCTGTATTTTTTTATCAACACATTTAGTGCATTTATTTATTGTAGGGACACATCATTATGCCATTATTTCCTTGGGCGAAAATCTTTTTGTGTTAATTTGAGCTCTTCAAAATAGCGTAGGATACTTCTAAATACCACATACACTCCTCACATTTAATAAAATACCACATACTCTTCTCCCATTCAATAAACATTATGGTCATGATTACCCCGTACCTTCCCCCAGCCTCTAATACAACACACACACACACACACACACACCACACACACACACACACACACACACACACACACACACACACGCACGCACACACACACACACACAGAGGTGGGCTGGGGTATGTGTAGTGGGTTGTGCTTTTGTTTGTGGCATCAAGTAATAATTCTAGTAAAATATAACTTTCTATTGTCCTTCATCCTCCAATTGTACATCATAACAATTAGCTACTTCTCCTTCTTCCCTTCATTTCATTTTTCAGTTAGTTTTCTTTTAGATTACCTATGTTGTGGAAGCCAACACCCCTCTCTCTCTCTCTCTGTCTATTATTCATGCATGTGTGTGTATAAGTGTGTGTGTGTGTGTGTGTGTGTGTGTGTGTGTGTGTGTGTGTGTGTGTGTGTGTGTATGTGTATGTGTGTGTCACTGAGTGTGAGTGTGTGTGTGTGTGTGTGTGTGTGTGTGTGTGTGTGTGTGCGTGTGCGTGCGTGCCTGTGCATACGTGTTTTTGTCTTCCCCTTGTTTCTTTGATTTACATTACACTGATAGGTGTGTGTGTGCGTGTGTGTGTGTGTGTGCGTGTGCCTGTGCATTTGTGTTTCTGTCTTCCCCTTGTTTCTTTGATTACACTGATAGGTGACTAGTCTCATTCCGTTTCTTGCATATCCTTCATGGTTGAATTGTCAATGAAAGAGTTCAATGAAAAATAATGCTCATGAAAAAAAAAATCATGTATCTCTGGGACAACTTATGCTCTTAATCGCTGCCCGCAAATACAACTGCTGTAACTAAATTTTTGTGAGTGCATTTTAAAGATTTTTTGCATACCACAAGAGCAGGCCAAGGGGCAGAACATTGCCAATTCCCAATGACATTTTCCTAACAATAAACATGCTGTAATCAAAATACTTGTACCGCAACTCAGCTCGCAGTATATCTTCTGGGGATAAATCATCAGTTTTTGGGGTGTGTTTTTTTTGTCTCCTGTAAAATTTGATTTTCAGACCTACGGCAGTTTATTAGTTTATTTCCCGGCAACCAAACGTTCATGTAAAATAAAGAGTTAGCATATAAATGGACATCAGATCAAAGAAACATAAGGGACAATTTGGCAGAAAGACTTGTTGGCACAACACAGCAGTTATGCTTCTCAACCTTTATCATCAAATTATGTTTCATGCCTATTTTCAAACACAAACCATTTTGCACAGGTTTAGGTTGGTTAGTTTCAACCCAGTCATTGCTGATAATCCCAAATCTTCCAACACAGCAGGAAATGTAATTATTCGAGATTGAGAAAAAAGACAGATTTTTTCTGATGGAGGGGCCTAAGCATGAACTGATAAAAGTGATATAGCCAAGGGCATAAAGAAGCACGGTTTACAGCTCAGGAGAGACTGAAAGAGGACCCATGACTGCACTAAGCTGTCCAGCCAACTTGAATTACCTGCTTTAAATCTAGCATGCATAGTTGTTTGTGATTACCATTGGCTTTGTTGTTGTTGTTGTTGTTGTTTTTTGTATTGTTCTATGAACTAAATTACCATCAGAAATGTTTTTGGCTTTAACAGATAAAAACTAAAGATGTGTATCACGGAAAATCATCTGGGTGTTCCATTTTGATGACCGATACAGATGAGACAGAGAGAGAACGGGGAGGAGGGAGGGGGAGTAGCAGTCTGGTGCTAAGTGTTACCGTAACATGCAAATATTGGGAACTCTAAATTAATGACTGCTACATCTGCATCTAGTCAGGTACCTGACAGTGACTAAGATCTCAGAAATATTACTGACGTAAAGAGGGCTGCTTTATGCTTCAATGAACCAGCAACATTCCTATAGATACCATGATTAGGTCAGTGGTTCTTTAGCAAAAGAAAAGCAGAACATATCATGATCCTTTCACTTAATACAAAACAGAAATGCACTAAAAGTTCTTCCTAATCACAGTAGGTCTACTATCTAGTCTTTCTATTGTTCTTCTATTAGTTTGCCGAGATTGGCAAGTCCTGCAGTACTTCTTTGTCATGCTGCAAAAAAGCTTTGGATCACTGATGGTACAAATCTGCCCTGGAGAAAATTTTCTATGGTGTTGGTTTGTTGCTGGATAAAAACTAAAAACTACCAGAAATCCTGGACTTTGTTTAAATTTGATGACAGTGAATACTGTTTGAAATCTAACAGATATAATCATAAATCAAGTGCATGTATGTGTCAAAAATGTTAGTTGTTCCAATGCTGACGGATGGATGGAATCCAAGATTGATTAGCATTTAGATTCCACATAATGTGCACTACATTTCTCGACCTTATGACATAGCGTTGATCAACTTTACAGAAAGAAAGCTTTGAATGTCTGAACTAAAATAAATCAAGACATGTATGTCACAACATTGCCATTGAAACAAAATTGTTAAAACCACAATATTGCATGCATTGTGCCCTTCATTTTTAGCATACCTAAACAAAATATTCGGAACAAAGAGTAAAGAAACGGATGCATGATCAAATTTAGTAATATGATTACTTCTCCAAGCTCTCCTTGTTTGTCAAACAGTGTTTTAATCATTTTAGCGACCAATCAGAGAATCAGTGGCTATGTTTACTGCTTGCAAAAGTGGAACACTGAAACTTTTTGGAGCAGTCAGTTTTGCTGGATCTGGCAATTAATACTGGAACAGAAGTTTTATCAGAAAAAAACATCAGTACATTATTCAAGTAGTGTGTGCATCATAATCAAATCAAATCTTTAATTCATAGCATTATGTCAAGGGCGGCAGTTTTTGATCAGTTCTTTATATTGCATCAAGTCTACAGTATCTTCTTTTGGGTCAAAGATATAGTATGTTCCTAATTCTCCAAAAAAAGATGGCACTGCAATCAAGCAGTCAGTGAATCTTTTATGTTTTTGGGATGCGACTTGCTACCATGGAGAAAGACAAGCGAAAATCAATATTTCTTCTTCACCAAACAAGCAAAAGAGACCTTGACAGTGTGGAAAATGTAAGCTTTATATTCCCTGCACTTTAATAGATCTTGATTTTACACACACACACACACACAATCCTGGAAGCCTCTTTCTGTGACCTACTTAGTGTCACAGGTTTTCATGTCTCTTGGACTGGTTCTGACACTGGCTGTCATAGTGTTAAGTGACCATGCAGGATAGTCGATGTTGGGGTTGCTCTGCAAAATTCCTAATGCAATCATTAGAGAATGTCTCCATTTTTTTTGCATCTTTCACAGGACTTACTACTGTATGCCCCTGTTTCTTTATGTGCATGCAAGAAAGCTCCAGGACAGTCTGACAAATCACACCTACTTCTAGCCCTGCTTGTCACTTGGGTGTGTTACGACAGTCACATACGGACACTTGCCTGACGCTTGCCAGACAAGTGAAAATTCGTGCCACCTTGCTTCTCTAAAACATGTTCTGGCAGAAGTTGTGGACATAAGTACAGTCTGCACACGGCCATCACCATCAATGCCTGAGAATTAATGCTCAGATCACAGTAGATGATAAAGTTTTATGGCGACATTAAATTCAGTGAAGTTCCTAAAAAGATCACAAAAGTTAAGTATTGTTACAAAGGCTATGTTCTATCGAGTCGGAGGTGGGGACATCAGAGAAGTACTGTCACATCTAAAAGATCAATTAAGAGTGAGAGAAACTGCCGCTAGGCTGGTTTCTTTTTGTTCTGTTCATTCTTCAAAAGTTCGAGTTGTACACCTTCACACTCTCCCAGTCTGCTCTCCAGCCTTGAGCCCAAATCACACACTTGGCAAATATCTTACCTTCTTTACGCTCCAAATGCGCCTTCTCCTAGTTCTCCGATGATATCCCAAAACTGCAAAGGATCGATGTCCTTTTTGATATTTCTGTTCCATTGTTTCTTGTGGTCATAACCCAAACGAAACAATTTCTTGAAATTACTTAGAAACGACATCATTCAAGGCGCGCGAGTTCATTCGTTTGAGACTTTTACTTTTGCCCGCGTTCACGAGCAACACAGCTAGGTCTAGTTGCAAATATTGTAATCGTATTTCTGCATTACATCCCCCGGGAACAGGATAACATCATAATTT
>CM031599.1:34809177-34816677 GCA_018398815.1 Conus ventricosus | reverse complement strand
GCTGAAGTGCACTGGTCACTGCACATCTGAGAGTGGAACACAAGATTGCTTCTACTTCTGACTCTGCATCTATTAGGTTCTGCTGAACAATTTGCAGTGGTGGGAAAAGCTAACAAATTTTTTTTTTTTCCGTCATTAATTGATGACTTAACAAAGATTGAAATAAAAGGTGGGTGGGGTGGGTGGGGAAAAAGGGGCGGGGGGAGGGGGGGAAAAACGACAACATGAAATAATGAAAACATGTATAAATGTTAAATCCTTCACAAGCAGCATATGGAACCCATTGTAATCTCTCGTGAGAACATATAACTATTCATATTGCCTGCTGCAAGGCCTTTCGTCCGCTGGATCGGACTCATCAAGGAAACACGACTGTTTTGTCTGTGCGCCCTTGGTATCAAATGGAGACACACCAAAAGTCCATAATTCTGTGGGTGTTCTCACTACCAAGGGTTTTAAAACAAAATCCAGACAGCACCCCAAAGCAGCCATCGAAGGGTACAAAAGTGAAACAAAAATAGAACTGTGGTAAGGAAATAAAATCGCTGAAAAACTGAAATCATTATAAAAAACAGCATAAAACGTAGGGGGAAACAATCTTTGAGCCTATGCTTGAGGATCCATTCAAGGATGCAAGGGAGATCAAAAGATGTCCAACAGTCCAAGTGGGTCAGCCTTCTGTTTAATAACCCAAGCATTGTCAGCAGCTAAGAATTGTCCCAGAACAACGTACCTTTACTTGGATCTCCTAAGAGATGCAATCTCCCACTGATTGACCCAAACAATATTATGCTAAACAATTCAGCAGTGGGAAAAACGAGTTCAAGCTAACAGTTCTTCCGTCATTATATTATGATTTGGCAAAGAGTTCGTTCATGTGTTTCAAGCGCAGCCTTGATTCCTCTATTCTTCTAGTGAGACTACTAGAAGTTGCGGCTTCTAACCAACACAGCGAACCCAAAGAGCAGCTGGCGTTTTCTCATGTTGTGCCTCACATTAGGGACAAACTCCCTTTACCTGTCCGCCACGCACAATCTGTTTGTCAGCAATTAAAGCTGCGCAAAAAACCCGCCTCATTCGTGGCTACTTAATTATGTCTTCCTGCAGTGAACTTCCGGTTTTTTTTTTAACTCTCTCCCCCCACCCCTCTGTGTCTGTTTTTCTGTGTGTCTGTGTCTGTCCTGTCTGTCTGTCTGTCGCTGTCTCTCTGGTGCGCACGCGCATGGTGTGTGCGCGGTGTGTGTGTGGTGTGTGTGTGTGTTTTGTGTTGTGGTGTGTGTGTGGGGTGTGTGTGTGTGTGTGTGTGTGTGTGCGGCGCGCGCGCATGTGTGTATGTGTGTGTGTGCGTGCATGAGTGTGTGTATGTGTGTGTGTGCGTGCATGCGTACGTGCGCGGCGTGTGTGTGTGTGTGTGTGTGGTGTGTGTGTGTGGTGTGTGTGTGTGTGTGCGCAGCGTGCGTGCGTGTTTGTGTATGTGTGTGTGTGTATGCGCGCATGCGCGCGCGCGGTGGAGACCACTTACATTCGATTCATGCTTATTTTTTCCGAGAACTTTCAGCCTTTAAATGCCCGTCATGAGAATCATAACTGCATTCTAGGAACTGCAAAAAGAGGTTTGCAGTAACGTGCCGAGGGGGATTCGACTTTTACGCCTACAATGCCCTAACAGCACAGTGCTCTAACTACTGAGTCAAACGGACTGCATGCTACCATGAGGAAACGATGCACGCACGCACACACACACACACACACACACACACACACACACCACACACACACACACACCACAGAGAGAGAGAGAGAGAGAGAGAGAGAGAGAGAGAGAGAGAGAGAGAGAGAGAGAGAGAGAGAGAGAGAGAGAGAGAGAGAGAGAGAGCTACTGTTGGTAGCCTATTCCTAATGCCTTCTTCAAAGTGCATTCGCAGCGCAAAATGTAAGAGCTAAGCTACTATATTTTGCGTCCATCATGTGTGGAAATTGTAACAATTTGCATGGATCGAGTATGCAAAAAAAAAAAAAAAAAAAAAAAAAAATGTAGCAAAGCTACAATTGCTACAATCTGCTCCGCGTAAAATAGATATTGTCACAGTTTGCGCTGTTCTTATATTTCTGTTGTACCATCCCATATCTGACCTCCCCGCTCCCTTCCCCCCCCCCCCCCCCCCCCCCCCATTCCGTCAAGCAGATTAACTGACAACTCTGACGTTTCAGGGCGAAGTCTTATCTTTGCAGTCTCCTCCATCAACAACACAAAGTTGTCGCAGACATTCTTTGACGAGGAGGTGAGCAGGAGTGATTTTTTTCCTTCTTCTTCTGTCTGATCTTGCTTTTCTTCATATATCCGTATGTATTTTATTTATCCAACATCTACTTCACCTGTTTAAAGTTATAAGCAGTGTGTGTGTGTGTGTGTGGTGTGTGTGTGTGTGTGTGTGTGTGTGTGTGTGTGTGTGTGTGGAAGGGGGGGGAGGGGCGCGTGTGTGTGTGCGCGCGCGCGCGCGCGTGTGTATGTGCGCGCGTGTGTGTGTGTGTGTGTGCGTGCGTGCGTGCGTGCGTGTGTGTGTGTGTGTGTGTGTGTGTGGTTTTGTTTGCTGCTTTGGAGCCTTTGTCCTTCGAGGTTGGCTTACTTATGATTAACGGATAAGCGCGTTAACGAAAAGAACGTTACGAAAGCTATAGTTATAATTCAAACATTGTGCTGCTGTTGATGCATTTATGCATTTAGTCTATTTTTGATAGCGTTATAAAGTCTACAGTTACCAATGCTATGGGCGTACTGCAACCTCTTAGGCTTGTTTATGTATTCGTTTTTTGTTAGTTTGTTTGGTTTTTGTTTTGTTTTGCTTTAAAAAAAATCTTTTACCTCTTTCGTTTGCGTTTTTTGTTCTTTTAAATTTTCTTTCGTGATATTTTTTTCTTCCGATGCAAATTTCTTGAAAGAAATTGGGATACAGTTAGATTTATTTTCAGACGAGATTTTAACGATCACGGAAGTTTCTGTTTCAGAACTCAGAAAATGTCAGCTTATAAAAATACATCTGTTCTACTTCCTACCCTGTGTTCTTCACCAGGCCGGTTTACCACTTCCAGACACTATGGCACTATCCACCATTGTCGTCCTGCTGATAGGCACCTGCTTGTCCAGCGCCGCCTACACACGTCTGGACTGGTCAGACTGCGGTAAGTGGGCTACCGGCTTCCAGTGTGCTGAACACACACACACACACACACACACACACATATATATATATACAGAAACTAATAAATTCCAAGGATTAATACTGAGCACCATTCCAGCAACTTACAGAGCAGCTTGGTGTTGCAATGACTGCAAGAAATATTCAATTATAAAGAAAGCTTGCTCTTATGACTTAGATTGAAGAAATAGGGGGAGATAAGCATTCATATCTGCAGTGGTAGTTAATACTGCTTAACTAACAGTATGTGCACAAGTGGGTGGATGGGGGAAAATAAAATAAATGCTTCTCAAAATGAGCCTTCAGCAAACTTACAATCTCCAATAGGGAGGAAACTCACTAACACATAACTCCTGGTCATATACCGATATTTCGGAACCTGGTTGTTTCTCCTCAGTGACCGCGGAAAGTGGTAATTTGACTCCTCTACCTTTTCGGTTTTAAGAAGAATGCTATCCCAGAAAAGGCTGGTGTGCAATACCGTAGTAGGCCTATGTTTGTTGAGTTTTCAAAAAGCCAACCAAAGGTGCCACCTAAGAAGCAAAAGAAAATCATGAAAGAACAAAATAAGCTACATTTTCTTGTGAAAAGTAGAAAATATAAAAAGATAACCTCTTAAGACACAAGTGCTGAGGGCCAGTTCTTGGAATGAATCCGCAAGGGACTAAATTACAACAAACTAATAAATTCCAAGGATAAGTACTGAGCACCATTCCAGCAACTTACAGAGCAGCTTGGTGTTGCAATGACTGCAAGAAATATTCAATTATAAACAAAGCTTGCTCTTATGTCTTAGATTGAAGAAATAGGGGGAGATAAGCATTCATATCTGCAGTGGTAGTTAATACTGCCTAACTAACTGAATATATATATATATATATATTATATATATATATATATATATATATATATATATATATATATATATATATATATATATATATATATATATATATATATATGTGGTAACATTGCGCATATTATTTTGCAGTTTTCCTGTCCCAGAAGAAGATCCCGAAAGGACCGATAGGGGTCTATAATGAGGAAAAACCCAAGCAAACAACCCAAAGGAGATGACCAAGCGTTTTTTTTTTCTCTCTCTTTAACACTTCATACACACACACACACACACACATATATATATATATATATATATATATATATATATATATATATATATATATATATATATATATATATATATATATATATATATATATATATATATATATATATATATATATACCAGTTAAAAAAGGATTTTAAAATGAAGAGAATAAAACCTACAAGCTGAGGAGAGCGCTTTTAGCTTGAAACAAGCTTGTAGGTTTTATTCTATTCATTTAAAAATCCTTTTTTAAACTGGTATGTCGCTCCCTACATGGTTGAGCACTTTTTACGTCCTGAGTGGCTTTTTAACTCTGATTATATATATATATATATATATATATATATATATATATATATATATATATATGCCCAAGTGACGGAGAAAACTATAGAAACGTACACAGTCGTCCGTTTACCTCTAACATTATTGAGAGCTAGTATGCTGTCCTTTGCAGAGACATCTCGAAAAAAATGACCTGCTTCAAACATATCAGTGAACATATAAAAAGGCAAAAAGACCGTTTTCTTTGTCAATGATAGTTTCATCGCAAAAGCTTTCAAAAGACATCGTGCTGTTGTGTCTGTTCTTGATTTATCAGCTGCGTTTGACGTAACGTACCACACTATTCTCACCAAACGTCTCAGTACTAATACTTTTGGGATTCGATCACCCGCTCCATACTGGACTTTGTCTATGGCTTCAGGAACGTCGTCATGGAGTTGAACATCATCCCATATGGAAGGTCTATTCAGTTTGCTGTTTCTCAGGTTTCGTTCAGGACCAAGTTTTGTTTACATACTTCTTCCTGCCATTTTCCAAAGCAGTCCTTTTTTACTACCATACATGCACCAACGTTATTGAATTGACGAAATACCATTGTATCTGCTGTACTAGACTCAGTTACCAGGTGGACTGAAGCTTGTATAGCCTAGCTGACGTAAAAACAGGCAGCAACACAAATCAGCTAAAGGTAATTGAAGACCAAACCGAACTGTCTGTCACACGTAATCAAGTTTGTCTTCAAAATATGAACAGGAACCTTAGCTTTGGAACAGCTTCTACACGTTAAATATCAACCAAATGTGTACATCCTGATGCAACCTTGTTCTTGAATGATCAACTTTGAAGCCTATGTCAGTCATGTTTCTCTCGTTGTCAGAAACTATCATCAATCAGATCATGTTGTTTGTCCTTCGCAGGCGAAGATGACCACGACTTCTGCTGTCACTGGGTGGTGGTGTGTGTACGAAGATGACTGATCAGGCCGATCCTCACATTGAACAGTCTGTTGCAGTGTGGCCAGGGCAGACTTGGAGTTGAGCCAGGTTGAAATGCAGTGTTTGCTCTGGTTTTCCGAAGCTGACGTTTTTTCCTTGACCAGATTATTTCAACTCTACCCTTGCAAGCTTCCATCTTCGTCTCTCCACGGAGTTGCGTTTAAGAATTACAAACTATAATGCAAGACAAGTCCCTTTCAAACCGAAACCCATCAGATTTATGTTTGTTCTGTACCAACTACCTTGATTCATCAGAGAATCCAGCACTCTGCATAAGCAAGTTACATCTGCTTCCCGATAGTTTTAATTCTTTTATTCCATGTATTTACCCGTTGTAGTCATAAATTATTAGCCTGACAGAACATTATGATCCAAATCTTCAAAAGAAACACGTGTTTTGTCCTGTGTTGTGTGTCCATATTGTCTTGCAGAACCAATAACAATTTTTTTAGTTGTTTCAAATTCCGCTTTCAGGTGCTTAAAGTTTCACTTTCTGATTCGAAATCTCAGGATGTAATAGACCTTCTTTATAAGCTCAATACCCCCTGGCATAATAGTGTCTTCTATCTATGTCAGTTGTGTGAGTTTGGAGATGATATGTATGATGAATGCATCTGGACAATTACATTCAATAATCTTCACAGTTTGTTTCTCTGTTTTCAGTTTGATTCTCTGTTTAGTCGACTCTGATGAGTTGCAGATGATGTACGGAGCACAGCGGAGAATGACGTGGTGTGCCTCTGTCTCGTTCTGTCCGAAAGTCTGTTGATTCATGTTTCCATCCATAGTCCCTGCCTAGCGCTCCAATGATTCATTAAGGTCACATCTCCAGGTTCGGACCCCGCCGTGTCCGTCAAGCAGATCGAGGTGACCCCGATGCCCGTGGTGTTGCCTGGTCCCATGCAGCTTACCCTCCACGCCCGGATGGGCCTCCCTCTGGATAACATCGAAATCCTTCTGAACATCAAGCGAAGCACCTTTCTTCTCGACTTGCCCATCCCTTGTCTCTTCAATGTGGGATCTTGGTAAGAGAATGCGCGCGCGCGCGCGCGCGCATGTGTGTGTGTGTGTGTGTGTGTGTGTGTGTGTGTGTGTGTGTGTGTGTGTGTGTGTGTGTGTGTGTGTGTGTGTGTGTGTGTGTGTGTGTGTGTGTGTGTGTAGAGGGACCAGCCGTTCACAGGAATCAATTAGCTTAACGTCGGCATTAGATTACACACCAGAGGAAACATTGTACTATGGCTGTTGGTGGGGAACCTTAGTCTACTTTAGGCTGCATGGTTTACTCTACGTCAAACGTGACCAGGAAAGGGAAAACCAGTTCGAAACAAGGAACCTTTTTCATCATCTGAATGCTTGTCCTTGATGACGGTTTTTTTTTCTTTCTTTATCTTTCAATTCAATAAAAATTTACTTGAATATCCTTTTTACGTTACATGGCAGCTATAAATGGTTGCTGCCAGCCAATATATTAGAAATGTGTCATTTTATGACGCTCTATACAATACGATTTTATTGTAATCATATTGATACAGAATGGTTTGAGTGAACATTAAAAAAAAAATCATCACAAAAAAAGAGAAAGACAGAAACATGCTGAGACATCACTGATTGTGGACATTTTCAAAAGAAAGGTTATTAGTCCCGCCAGACAATACAGACCAACAGATTACAGAACAAAACACACGATGCAAAAAAACAAAAAAAAACCCATCCAAGACAATGAAAACGAAGAACGAGCATACAAACCCTTATCTTGTCATATTCGGCACAAAATGGGTGTTGAATGAAAACTGACTGTGTAGATGTGGACAGACAACCATGACGACGATGTTGCCTCACTGCTGACGAACTTCCAGCACGTACGACTCGTCCTGCTCGGGCACATCGGTCCTGGACACGATGGTCAACGACGACT
>CM031599.1:34791677-34794177 GCA_018398815.1 Conus ventricosus | reverse complement strand
ATCCTGAAATTAGGATTATAACCATCCTATCCATCCTACCAATCCTGAAATTTGGATTATAACCATCACACCCATCCCACCAATCCTGAAATTTGGATTATAACCATCACACCCATCCTACCAATCCTGAAATTTGGATTATAACCATCACACCCATCCTACCAATCCTGAAATTTGGATTATAACCATCCCGCCAATCCTGAAATTTGGATTATAACCATCACATCCATCCCACCCATCCTGAAATTTGGATAACAGCCCTCATATCCATCCCACCAATCCTGAAATTTGCATTATAACCATCACATCCATCCCACCCATCCTGAAATTTGCATTATAACCATCCCATCCATCTCACCAATCGTAAAATGTGGATAATAACCATCACATCTATCCCACCAATCCTGAAATTTGGATTATAACCATCAAATCCATCCTACCAATCCTAAAATTAGGATTATAACCATCACATCCATCCCACCAATCCTGAAATGTGCATTACAACCATCACATCCATCCCACCAATCCTGAAGTTAGGATTATAACCATCACATGCATCCCACCAATCCTAAAATTTGGATTATAACATCACATCCATCCATCAATCCTGAAATTTGCATTATAACCATCACACGCATCCCACCAATCCTGAAATTTGGATTATAACCATCACATGCATCCCACCAATCCTGAAATTAGGATTATAACCATCACACCCATCCTACCAATCCTGAAATTAGGATTATAACCATCACACCCATCCCACCAATCCTGAAATTAGGATTATAACCATCACATGCATCCCACCAATCCTGAAATTAGGATTATAACCATCACACCCATCCTACCAATCCTGAAATTTGGATTATAACCATCACACCCATCCCACCAATCCTGAAATTTGGATTATAACCATCACACCCATCACACCAATCCTGAAATTTGGATTATAACCATCACACCCATCCTACCAATCCTGAAATTAGGATTATAACCATCACACCCATCCCACCAATCCTGAAATTTGGATTATAACCATCACACCCATCCTACCAATCCTGAAATTTGGATTATAACCATCACACCCATCCTACCAATCTTGAAATTTGGATTATAACCATCACACCCATCCTACCAATCCTGAAATTTATCATGATGTGCCGGATAGGGTCCTCCTTCCCTCCCACCCTACCCCCACCCCCACCTCCCATTCCCACTCTCACTCTTTCACAGTTCGACGGCATTAAAGTTCGCGACACATTATTAATGTGTAATGGATCGTTTGCATGACGTACGTTTCAACAATGGCTGCCCACTGTCAGGGGCCGGTTGGACGCACGGCACACACCACGCACGGTAGTGACGTCAATCTTCTCGCTCGTTACCTGCATCGGATTATTATATCTTTGGCCGATTTCGTCAAGCAATAGCCATTTTGAGCGGTTTTTCACATGGTGTTGACTGATTCGCAGCTGAAGATTATAGAAATCGTATTTTGTTAGTTGCTTCGTCCTTTGTTTCCCTTTTTCTTTTCTTTTCTTTTCTCCCTTCTTTCTTTCTTTCTTTCTTTCTTTCTTTTCTTTTCTTTTCTTTCTGTTTATTTTTTCCACGCATGGACCGACTGTAGGTCCTGTGTCTGAATCGACAGGAAGTCGTTTTTGCCAATTTGAGGCTCTTTTGTACTTTCTCGACCAAAGAGTTTTGGTGAACGTGACAATAATTATTTTCAAGATTTTGCAACTAAAATGAAGTAGATGACGGTTACTCTAAAAAAAAAAAAAAGTACTCGTGATGATGGCGAAGAAAAGATCTAAACTTTCCGCGCTATCTATGTCCAGTATTCGTTGGTATAATTTTCAAGTGGTTCAAATTATAATAATAATAATTATTATTATTATAATCATCATTGTTATTGTTATCTTTATTATTATTGTTATTATTGTTGTTGTTGTTGTTGTTGTTGTTGTTGTTGTTGTTGCTGCTGCTGCTGCTGCCAGTGCTGTAGTTTATCGTCTTAATCTTCGAATTGTTTTACGACGAAAGAAATAAAACGTGAACACTACAAACACCTATGTCACTAATTTCAACGAGAAAGAGAGACAGCGAAATGACACTTGACAATAGTCTCCTGCACTAGAAGGTCAAAACGGGAAAGCGTGAAATACGAATCGGTGAAACAAGAAAAAAAAAAAAGAAGCGCAACGGGCTGTTCGTTTCTGCTTTTGATAACACAGAGGACAGAAGCTGATGCGGACTTTCGGAAGAGACATAACATATGAAGGAACAAAGAGTATAAAGTTGACAATCTTGGTGTTTTTATTGTGTTTTTGTCTTCTTCTTATCTTGTTGCACTGTTAAATGTATATTACAGGAAATCACTAGTTTATTTTGCAGAATAAAATTCAATCCGTTACAGCTAACTTTAGTTGGAACACGCTCGCGCAACACACACACACACACACACACACCACACACACACACACACACACACACACACACA
>CM031599.1:34756677-34776677 GCA_018398815.1 Conus ventricosus | reverse complement strand
AAGGCCAGCTTGTATCTTCACTCAGATCCGGGAGCTAGCCCGTATCCGTGCTATGTCTGGAGGCTAACCTGTATCTGTGCTGTGTCTAAAGGCTAGCTTGTTGTTCATAGATATCTGGAGTCTGGCGTGTGTCTGTGCTATGTCTGGAGGCTAGTCTGTATCTATATATGTGCTATGTCTGGAGGCTAGTCTGTGTCTGTGCTATGTCTGGAGTCAGTCTGTATCTGTGCTATGTCTGGAGGCTAACCTGTATCTGTGCTATGTCTGGAGGCTAGTCTGTATCCGTGCTATGTCTGGAGTCAGTCTGTATCCGTACTATGTCTGGAGGCTATCTGTATCTGTGCTATGTCTGGAGGCTAGTCTGTATCCGTGCTATGTCTGGAGGCTAACCTGTATCCGTGCTATGTCTGGAGGCTAGTCTGTATCTGTGCTATGTCTGGAGGCTAGTCTGTATCTGTGCTATGTCTGGAGGCTGTCTGTATCGTTGCTATGTCTGGAGGCTAACCTGTATCCGTGCTATGTCTGGAGGCTAGTCTGTATCTGTGCTATGTCTGGAGGCTAGTCTGTATCTGTGCTATGTCTGGAGTCCAGTCTGTATCCGTACTATGTTGGAGGCTAACCTGTATCTGTGCTGTGTCTGGAGGCTAGTCTGTATCCGTGCTATGTCTGGAGGCTAGTCTGTATCTGTGCTATGTCTGGAGGTCCAGTCTGTATCCGTACTATGTTGGAGTACCTGTATCTGTGCTATGTTGGAGGCTCTGTATCCGTACTATGTCTGGAGGCTAACCTGTATCTGTGCTATGTCTGGAGGCTAGTCTGTATCCGTGCTATGTCTGGATTCCAGTCTGTATCCGTACTATGTCTGGAAGCTAACCTGTATCTGTGCTATGTCTGGAGGCTAGTCTGTATCGTGCTATGTCTGGAGGCTACCTGTATCCGTGCTATGTCTGGAGGCTAGTCTGTATCTGTGCTATGTCTGGAGGCTAGTCTGTATCTGTGCTATGTCTGGAGGCCAGTCTGTATCTGTGCTATGTCTGGAGGCAGTCTGTATCTGTGCTATGTCTGGAGGCTAGTCTGTATCTGTGCTATGTCTGGAGGCCAGTCTGTATCTGTGTATGTCTGGAGGCTAGTCTGTATCTGTGCTATGTCTGGAGGCTAGTCTGTATCTGTGCTAGTCTGGAGGCTAACTGTACCTGTGTATATCTGGAGGCCAGTCTGTATCTGTGCTATGTCTGGAGGCAAATCTGTATCTGTGCTACGTCTGGATGCCAGTCTGTATCTGTGCTATGTCTGGAGGCTTACCTGTATCTGTGCTATGTCTGGAGGCTAGTCTGTGTCTGTGCTATGTCTGGAGGCCAGTCTGTATCTGTGCTATGTCTGGAGGCTAGTCTGTGTCTGTGCTATGTCTGGAGGCTAGTCTGTGTCTGTACTATGTCTGGAGGCAGTCTGTGTCTTGCTATGTCTGGAGGCTAGTCTGTATCTGTGCTATGTCTGGAGGCTAGTCTGTTTCTGTGCTATGTCTGGAGGCTAACTGTATCTGTGTTATGTCTGGAGGCTAGTCTGTATCGTGCTATTCGGAGGCTAGTCTGTATCTATTCTGTCCTATGTCTGGAGTCCAGTCTGTATCCGTGCTATGTCTTGAGGCTAGTCTGTGTCTGTGCTATGTCTGGAGGCTAGTCTGTATCTACATCTGTGCTATGTCTGGAGTCCAGTCTGTATACGTGCTATGTCTGGAGGCTAGTCTGTGTCTGTGCTATGTCTGGAGGCTAGTCTGTATCTGTGCTATGTCTGGAGGCCAGTCTGTATCCGTGCTATGTTTGGAGGCTAGTCTGTATCTATATCTGTGCTATGTCTGGAGTCCAGTCTGTATCCGTGCTATGACTGGAGGCTAGTCTGTGTCTGTGCTATGTCTGGAGGCTAGTCTGTGTCTGTGATATGTCTGGAGGCCAGTCTGTATCTGTGCTATGTCTGGAGGCTAGTCTGTGTCTGTGCTATGTCTGGAGGCTAGTCTGTATCTGTGCTATGTCTGGAGGCTAACCTGTATCTGTGTTATGTCTGGAGGCTAGTCTGTATCTGTGCTATGTCTGGAGGCTAGTCTGTATCTATATCTGTCCGATGTCTGGAGTCCAGTCTGTATCCGTGCTATGTCTGGAGGCTAGTCTGTGTCTGTGCTATGTCTGGAGGCTAGTCTGTATCTACATCTGTGCTATGTCTGGAGTCCAGTCTGTATACGTGCTATGTCTGGAGGCTAGTCTGTGTCTGTGCTATGTCTGGAGGCTAGTCTGTATCTGTGCTATGTCTGGAGGCCAGTGTGTATCCGTGCTATGTCTGGAGGCTAGTCTGTATCTATATCTGTGCTATGTCTGGAGTCCAGTCTGTATCCGTGCTATGACTGGAGGCTAGTCTGTGTCTGTGCTATGTCTGGAGGCTAGTCTGTGTCTGTGCTATGTCTGGAGGCCAGTCTGTATCTGTGCTATGTCTGGAGGCTAGTCTGTGTCTGTGCTATGTCTGGAGGCTAGTCTGTGTCTGTGCCATGTCTGGAGGCTAGTCTGTATCTGTGCTATGTCTGGAGGCTAGTCTGTATCTGTGCTATGTCTGGAGGCTAGTCTGTATCTGTGCTATGTCTGGAGGCTAGTCTGTATCTGTGCTATGTCTGGAAGCTTGTCTGCATCTGTGCTATGTCTGGAGGCTAGTCTCTATCTGTGCTATGTCTGGAGGCTAGTCTGTATCTGTGCTATGTCTGGAGGCTAACCTGTATCTGTGCTATGTCTGGAGGCTAGTCTGTATCTGTGCTATGTCTGGAGGCCAGTCTGTATCTGTGCTATGTCTGGAGGCTAACCTGTATCTGTGCTATGTCTGGAGGCTAGTCTGTATCTGTGCTATATCTGGAGGCCAGTCTATATCTGTGCTATGTCTGGAGGCTAGTCTGTATCTGTGCTATGTCTGGAGGCTAGTCTGTATCTGTGCTATGTCTGGAGGCTAGTCTGTGTCTGTGCTATGTCTGGAGGCTAGTCTGTATCTGTGCTATGTCTGGAGGCTAGTCTGTGTCTGTGCCATGTCTGGAGGCTAGTCTGTGTCTGTGCTATGTCTGGAGGCTAGTCTGTATCTGTGCTATGTCTGGAGGCTAGTCTGTATCTGTGCTATGTCTGGAGGCTAGTCTGTATCTGTGCTGTCTGGAGGCCAATCTGTATCTGTGCTATGTCTGGAGGCTAGTCTGTATCTGTGCTATGTCTGGAGGCCAGTCTGTATCTGTGCTATGTCTGGAGGCTAACCTGTATCTGTGCTATGTCTGGGGGCTAGTCTGTATCTGTGCTATGTCTGGAGGCCAGTCTATATCTGTGCTATGTCTGGAGGCTAGTCTGTGTCTGTGCTATGTCTGGAGGCTAGTCTGTATCTGTGCTATGTCTGGAGGCTAGTCTGTGTCTGTGCTATGTCTGGAGGCTTGTCTGTATCTGTGCTATGTCTGGAGGCTAGTCTGTATCTGTGCTATGTCTGGAGGCCAGTCTGTATCTGTGCTATGTCTGGAGGCTAACCTGTATCTGTGCTATGTCTGGAGGCCAGTCTGTATCTGTGCTATGTCTGGAGGCCAGTCTGTATCCGTGCTATGTCTGGAGGCCAGTTTGTATCCGTGCTATGTCTGGAGGCCAGTCTGTATCCGTGCTATGTCTGGAGGCTAGTCTGTATCCGTGGTATGTTGGGAGGCTAGTCTGTATCCGTGGTATGTCTGGAGGCTAGTCTGTATCCGTGGTATGTCTGGAGGCTAGTCTGTGTCTGTGCTACGGTCTGGAGGTTGGCCTGTGTCTATGTCATGTCTGCACAAGGGATGCTTATCAGTAATAAGTCTCTCTCTCTCTCTCTCTCTCTCTCTCTCTCTCTCTCTCTCTCTCTCTCTCTCTCTCGCTCTCTCTTTCTCTCTCTCTCTCTGTATGTGCGTTTGTGTAAGTAGATGGGAAAAATACTAAGATGGGATCTGAGGTTGGGATTTATACATAAAGGACAGTTTAGGTGGACGCATGTAATCTCTGTGGTGTGTGTGTGTGTGTGTGTGTGTGTGTGTGTGTGTGTGTGTGTGTGTGTGTGTGTGTGTGTGTGTGTGTGTGTGTGTTGTTGTTGTTGTTATTCTGTTTAACGTCTGTTCACTAAAAGTGATATTAGACGATGGGAAAGGATGGGGGAAAGGGAAGGGGTGGGAAGAGTGGGAAGAAGTTGACTGCATGTTAAGTTTGATATGAACGTGCGTGTGTATGCCGGTACTGGCATGGGTGTGCACAAGATGTGTGTGTGTGTGTGTGTGTGTGTGTGTGTGTGTGTGTGTGTGTGTGTGTGTGTGTGTGTGTGTGTGTGTGTGTGTGTGTGTGTGTGTGTGTGTGTGTGTGTGTGTGTGTGTGTGTGTGTGTTAGGTCTTTAATTTAACGTCTATACACATAATGTGATATTAGACGAGAGAGAGAGAGAGAGAGAGAGAGAGAGAGAGAGAGTATGTGTGTGTGTGTGTGTGTGTGTGTGTGTGTGTGTGTGTGTGTGTGTGTGTGTGTGTGTGTGTGTGTGTGTGTGTGTGTGTGTGTGTGTGTGTGTGTGTGTGTGTGTGTGGTTACGAACAATTTCTTTGAAAGATTAACTTTTTTTTGACAAAAAGATAGGCAAATGGGTGATGATAAAAGTGAGAAAATGTCGGCCAAGAAGAACAATGCACATGTTGAGATTGTTTGAATGTGCATTTGGGTGCGCACTAACCCGCTGCGTTCAGAAACGGAAAAAATGATAATAAAACACTGAGAGAGAAAAATAAAACACCGCTAAACTTATTATTTTAATGATGTGATCAATAAATCTCTCGTGGAGAGATGGGTTTCACCGTGAGTTGCAATTTAGAGGCTGGGGGTTTGGCTTTGTTGCAACAGAACAGGCCTCAGTGCACATCCCCGAAGCCACGCTATTGCATTGCAGGATCTGCGTTGGTGGGTGGTCTTACAGCAGGGTGAAGAGACAGAGCTCTCTTTGGGACTTTTAGTGTTGTGCGTAGTAGTAATTTCAGTAGTTTCTCAGCAGCAGCAAGCAGTGAAGTAACTAAAGTTAAAAGGTGGTGGATAGGACCTATGTACCGAACGCTTTAGTACGCTGTTGCAAGAAAAGGGTCAAGCTCAGGCCGATGTGTCAACAACAACAACAACAAATTGTGTGTGCATCCACAGAGTTTTCATGTTTCTCCCGTTCCTCATTAAACATGACAACGTGGCTGGTGGAATTTCGGGCCAGAAGTCAGAGACATTTCATGTTGAAGTGATGATAGAGACAGCTTGTCGTCACAATAAAACTTTTGCTTTTATACCCATCCTTCATGAGGTCAAGTAAACAGTTACTAGTTATGACCAAAGTCATAAAGAAAGAAAAGATAGGAGGCTGAAGACCATGGTCACCATGTGACACGTCAAACAACTTTGGAAGCTGGACAGATCTTGGATCATAGGTATGGAAGCTGGACAGAGCTTGCATCATAGGTATATTTTTTATCAAATTCAGTGGTGTAATTGGATATAGTAAATTACTTATGAGCAAAATCTTAACGAAATATACGATCGGAACATAAAGACCACGAGCGCAACGTGACTTAACAGAAAAGGTTTGGAGGCTGGGCGAGAGCTTGGATCTTGCGTCTAATCTTTATTGAATTTAGTGCTGTAATTCGTTATAGTAAATCCTGTTGGAAATCTTGTGACAAGTCAGTCACAAGATGTTAGCATTCGGAGATTACGTTGTGTAACCCTTTTTTCATCTACTGAATACTTCCTGTTGTGGAACGGGTAAGTCGTGAGAGCCTTGCTTGTCTTGTTTTGAACGTACTACATGTTATGCTTTGTTAATAGGGAGCTTCACGGCGATGACTGATTTGACTTTTTCACACATTATATCTTTTCTCTTTGCTTATGTTTCAGATTTGCACAAGGTGCAGAAGTTCACGACACGAGAGAAGTTTTGACATCATCACATCATCCGGGTGACTCTGCTGAAAGGGAGCGAACCCCCTACCCCACAAATTTGTGGAAACTGAGTTCAGTCCTACAAAGAACACTTCTCAGAGTTCTGTTGAAATTGCCTTCGCTTCTACTGAAAATACTCTTCAGAGTTTTGAAAACGTATTCAATTTTCAAACTTCTCAGGATGTGTAGAAAACTTGCTCAGTTGGCCGTTCGTCAATTATAAATCGAAAGAGTGCAAATAGTTTCCTTCATTCGATTCATATTAAATTGCAAGTCTTTGATCCGTTCTCGTCACAACTTTCTGGTCTTCAGATAGCATCAAAATTGTTTTTCTTAAGTAAAGAAGCAACAGAATACTTGGACATAGTAATAAATGTCAAGTGTGTCGGGTTGTTCCAAGTTCCTTTTTGATCCGATGGTCTAATCATCTCAGCCATCTCCAAAATTACTCGCTGTTATTTTTTTTTCAAGACGCCACGCTTCATAACCTAAAAAAGAAAAAAACCCAACTCATTTTATGCTAACGTGCCATCACTTCATTCTGACCAATCTAACGCACGGTTCACCCCGTGCTACACGCCCACTCCTGATTCCGTTTCTGCCATGGCGACGACCAGTTCTCTGTGGAAGGAGGAAAACTCCAGCACTTTCCTCAAGCAGATGTTCAACATGGCACTGAACGATTCCCTCCCTTTGGTGAACCTGACCATGAACGGCAGTGACCCTGACCCTGACCCCGGGCCGCTGAGCAAGGCCAACTCGTACGGCGCCATCCTGGTCAAGCTGACCCTGCTCTTCATCCTCACCATCGTCGTCCTGCTGGGGTCCTACCGCTTCGTGGTCGGCCTCTTCTCTGGCTACATGGACGAGAAGAAGGAGGACAGCTCCGATTTCTACATTGGTATACGAGGTCCCGTTTAGTGTAGTGTAGTGTTGTGTAGTGCGCGCCTTGGCTGCCTGCGGTGCGAGGAACGAGTCTGGACAGTTGAGATGGAAACAGCTGGAAGCCCGAAGTTCCAGGTTTCATATTGGTGGTTCTGGTATTGGTGGTGAATTGTGCTGCATTTTTCTGTGTTGCCTTGTTTTGCGTTGTACTGGATTGGACTGGATTGGATTGGATTGGAATGGACTGGATTGGATTGGATTGGACTGGACTGGGTTGGATTGGATTGGGTTGGATTGGAATGGATTGGATTGGATTGGATTGGATTGCGTATGCATTGCATGGTCGCAATGGATTTCTTTGGGTGAAATTCACAGTAAGTTGTAATTCACAGTTCTTCCCGATGAGTGCGTATCGCTCGCGTATAGCGCCACCCTTATTTTTTCACAGAGAGAGAGAGAGAGAGAGAGAGAGAGAAGAGAGAGAGAGAGAGAGAGAGAGAGGAGAGAGAGAGAGAGAGAGAGAGAGATTAATGAATACATATGTAGACAGATGTATGAATAAAAACAGATAAGGTGCAGACATATGGGCAGTTTGGCTGAGATAATAGACAGCCAGATTTATAGGCAGAGATAGAAAGAGAACGATAAACAGACATGGATATACGTAAGGACTGAAAGACAGATAGATATAGTCATCGACAGAAAATAAATAAATGTAAGCAGGCATATAGATAAATAGATAAAGATCTCTCTCTGTTTATATATATATCTCATTTTGAGAAGCATTTATTTTATTTTTCCCCATTCACCCACACAAGCACATACTGTTAGTTAGGCAGAATAATCTGCAACTGCAGATATGAATGCTTATCTCCCCCTATTTCTTCAACCTAAGACATAAGAGCAAGCTTTGTTTATAATTGAATATTTCTTGCAGCCATTGCGACACCAAGCTGCTCTGTAAGTTGCTGGAATGGTGCGGTACTTATCCTTGGAATTTATTAGTTTATTGTATATATACATACATATATTTTATATATATATATATATATATATATATATATATATATATATATATATATATATATATATATATTATATAATACTGAACAATTAAGTAGTGGGGGACAACAAGTGCAGGCTAATATATATATATATATATATATATATATATATATATATATATATATATTTTATATATATATATATATATATATATATATATATGAAGAAATGTTAACTGCTGTACCTTTTCCGTATAACTAGAAAATATAAAGGTAAAGAAAAAAGGTACCTTTTGGAGAAGTCTTCAACGTTTCGTGCTATAAGCACTTGGTCACGAAGGGAAGTGTTGAGGTTGTAGGGGAAGCTGGCAGGTTTCTTGTGACCACAGTTCAGCCAAAAAGGTAGGGGAGGGGGTGGGGAAAAGGTGAACTGTATTAATATGGTCAACAAAAGGGGTGGGGCAAAGAGGGGGGGGGGAAGGTGGGAGGGAGAGGATCATCTGGGTGGTGGTTTTCAGAGAAAGGGGAGGGGGTGGTGGTAAGGAAAACATGGTATAGAACATGGGGGGGGGGGGGGGAGGGGAGGGGGGAGAGCAGGAGGGGGGAGGGAAGTGGGGGGGTTGCAGCTTGAGAGAAACAAGTTTATTCCCTGACATTGAGTCCGTAAGGACTCAAAGTGCCAAGGCGTTGTATTAGCTGGCTTTCCATGAATTTGCGGTACTGGCCCTCTTTTTGTCCATTGCGCCAAAGTTCTGCCACTCTGATGTGCGACAGGTTATGGTGTTCAGAAGTAAAGTGGTTTGCCACTGGTGTATCTTTTCCTGTCAGAATGTTATCCCTGTGTTCTTTGAAGCGATCATTGAGTGATCTGTATGTTTCTCCTACATACATCATGGCACACAAGGTACAGGTCAGGACATAGACAACATTTTGAGTTTGGCATGTGAAATGGGATTTCACCTGAAACGTATGACCTGATGGGCCTTGGATAGTTGTTGCAGGGTTAATAAAAGTACAGGTTTTACATTTAGGTTTCTTGCAAGGGAAATTGCCAGTTTGAGCAGAAGGGTACGTAGAATGGAAGGCAGCATGCACACGATGGTCACCAAGGCTTTTGTCCCTCTTGAAGGCCACAAGTGGAGGTTGGTTGAATGTATCTTTCAGTGTTGGATCGTTCCTAAGGATCGAGAAGTTGTGACACAGAATGTTTTTCACGGGTATGTTATGTGGGTGATAGGTCAAAGTCAGTATGCATCGGTCCGTCTCTGCAGCATCCGCTTCTTTGCTTTTGAGAGCTTGGCAGCCTCTGACAGAAATCGAATCAGCGATCTCTCAATCTGCACCGTGGTGGTTGATATCATCATCATCATCATCATCATCATCATCATCATCATCATCATCATCATCGTCGTCGTCGTCATCATCATCATCATCATCATCATCATCATCATCATCATCATCATCACTACCGCCACCACCACCTCCACCACCACCACCACCGCTATCATCATCATCATCATCATCATCATCATCATCATCATCATCATCATCATCATCATCATCATCATCACCATCGTCTTCTTCTTCTTTTTTCTTCTTGCTTAGATGATTAAGTCAGATTACCCACATACGAGGAACACATCGCCACATTGTGCCGTATATTCAAGTCTCTTTTCTTTGTGATTTTCCCCCCATAATTACTATGTCCTCTCTCTCTCTCTCTCTTCTCTCTCTCTCTCTCTCTCGTGTGTGTGTGTGTGTGTGTGTGTGTGTGTGTGTGTGTGTGTGTGTGTGTGTGTGTGTGTGTGTGTGTGTGTGTGACTCAAACTCAGACTCTCAAACCCAGACTTTGATTGTCTTGAGAAATCTCGAGGGTCTATAATCAACATGGTTATAACAGATCTTTTAGGAAAGGTCCTTATATACCTGAACCGTCGCTGATCTCGGCTAAGTGCATTGGTGCCATAATCGTCTTTTTTCTACATTCATAAATAATAATAGACACACTTTGCAATATGGTTTGGCAAATGGGTCATTACAGAGTACTTCACACGGGCATTGTTGACGTAAGTAGGGGGTTGGTAATTGCTGAGGTAACTTTTCTGCCAATTTTTTTGTCTTTAGTGCTTACGTCTGGAACAACTGTCTAGAAAAACGAGTGTCATCTTCGACCATACCACACGTGAGACAGTTTCTGTGTTCTCTCGTAGTATGTGTAAATCTGTTCGTTTTTATTGGTAGGTTTTGCGAACACTGGCGAAAAGTCTGCTGGGTTTCTTCTATCTGTGTCAAAAGCTTTGTACGTTTATACTCTGTGGTTCTACTCCTTAGCTTTGTAGTCATTCTGTTAAAGAAATGCTATCTCAAAGTGCATGTCTTCAGTTGTTTCCAGAATTCTGTGTGTGTGTGTGTGTGTGTGTGTGTGTGTGTGTGTGTGTGTGTGTGTGTGTGTGTGTGTGTGTGTGTGTGTGTGTGTTTAGACCCAGATTGCCCTTTAGTAGCATGTTTTGTTCATTCGTCACTAAGATCTGCTTGATTGTTAGGGACATAATTCATGACCATTATATGCAGAACTCTTAGCATGAATTCTAGTCAGGGAGTATTGGGGGGGGGGGGGGGGGGGGGGGGGGGGGGGGGCGGTGAGAATCATGCCACGAAAGATGAACAGAAAATGAAGGAGCGGGAAAAAAAGATTGATTTACACGAACAGATACAACATTGATAAATATCAAATCAGTGTGGGCATTTATTGACTTCATAGTCGTCGGGAAAAGATGATTTATATAAATTGGTACGTTACGTGTGCATGAAGCGCTCAAACAGTACGCATGCTACTCTGTATATTGACTCTTTCGCCCTCACCCCCATCTTCCTTCTGCTCTGCATCAGTATGATCATTTTTGTGTTTTGGCTGACTAACTCACTTTCCCATTCATTCATTCGTTCCTACTCATGAAATTAAAAGCAAAACCAATTTCATATGCAACAGTGAAAAAGAGTAAAATGTAAGAAGAAGAAGGAAATAAGCGACACTTGGATATTTGTAGACTAGAATGAACCACAAAGCAACATAGGTAAGAATGACGTCAGTACCATAGCAACGAAAAAAGAACAGCCAAGACGTATCAGAGAAAGAAAAACAACAAACGAATGGCAGGAGTATTGCTAAGGTCCAGCACTGCGTAGATAGCTGAACGAGAGCATATAACTCGTTTCCTTTGCAATCGTAAAAAAAACGTCATTTTGTGAGTAAAAACGTGGCTAACATCATTGATCAACAAGATGATATTTCAACAAATGTGAGAGACATTCTCTAAGAAGTTCAGAAATTTTACAAACCGCTTTACACAGAATCTGAAAGAGATTGTGAAGTAAGAGATCATGTAACCAACGTGCCATGTTTAAATGAAACGGAAGCAAACGAATTAGGAGACATATTTTACTCTTGAGGAAGCTTGAGTCGACTTATAGAATATGAAAGACTAAAAATGTCCGAGTTCAGATGAGTTTTCGATTAATAAAAAAAGGATGGAGGAAGGAGTGGGGGGGGGGGGGGGGGAGGGGGGTATTCATTTGCCATTAGAGCGTTGAATGCTAGTTTCAAAGGGAGAGAACTATCCGGTGTACAAAAAGAAGGACATACATATATTACAAAAGGAGGCAAACCAAGGCAATGAATTAAAAAAACAACAACAAACAAACAAACCTGGGGGCCAGTTTCACTCTTTAATGTAGGATGTAAGACTAGGCCATCTTGCATTGCAAATCGTCTAAAATGTATTGCCTAAAATAATTAATAATGATCAGACAGATTTGTCTGAAACAGATATATTGGTGACAACTTAAAGATTAATATATATACAATAGCTTACTCAGATCAGAATAATTTACCTAAATTTTCATTAAATATAGTCTTTGAGAAGTCTTTTGACTCAAATCAGTGGAGTTGTATGTCGAAACTGTTACAGAAATTTTGGGTTTTCAGAAAGACATTCGCTGATGGATAAGTACACCTTATAACAATAATACATCTTGCGTTATTGTAAATGAACAGGTTTTAAGTTGTAGACAAGGAGATCCTATATGTCCAGCTCTATTCATACTATGTGCAATACTAGCCATATTGGTAAGGTATATGGGCAAGCGTCTGCGTTGCAGCAAAGCTGTTCCCGGTCTACACAACAACGATGCTGGTTCACCTCTTTCTCTGTCTGCCCTGTCTGTTTTTCTCCGTTTTCCTCTCTTCCTGTCTGAATTACCAGGAATGAGAAATTCCCGAAGCTTTTCCTAGTTTCGCAAGACGAATATTCACATGCGTCATATCTTTGAAATACGATAGAAGATATACTTAGCATGATATATTTATATGTCACTCATCTCATTTCTATGTCTTGTAAGATTCTGATGTACAGCTTGTCTATTGTTTCGTAGAGACTTAATTCAGTAATGTACCTGTATCATTATTCTCGTAGCAAAGCTTGCATACTGTGTCTTATTACCATTATCTGTTATGCTCTTTCGAGGAATGATTGTAAACTGATTACAGTTTCTGAGCGTGTCAGTTTTGTGAACGTTGGAGTACAGTTGAAATTGTTCCTGAAATGTTTGACTTTCACCAGTTGGAGACGTTTTTTCAGCGGAAAGGCCTTGTTGTCAGTCATCATTCTGCCTAATCCGGCACTTCTGGACTCATTATTGCCGAAGATATGCAAACACGAACTCAACCCCCGTCCGCCCCCCCCCCCTTACCCCCCCCCTCCCTTACCCCCCCCCCCACACACACACACAATCACAAACACGCACACACACACACACACACAAACGCGTACGCGCGCATAGGCGCAAGCACACGCACAAGTACGCATGCACGTATACACACACATGTTCGCGTACGCACATGTTCTCTTTCTCTATCCCTCTGTCTCTCTCTTACGCTTTTCTCTCTCTCTCTCTCCTATCTCTCTCTCTCTCTCTCTCTCTCTCTCTTCTCTCTCTCTCTCTCTCTCACACTCACGAAGTTTCAGGGCAAGAGTCCACCATGTAGTGCAGTTAAAGTCCTTAATAAAGAAAATGAGTAACTAACTGAATACAGAGTTGATGTGTGTGTGTGTGTGTGTGTGTGTGTGTGTGTGTGTGTGTGTGTGTGTGTGTGTGTGTGTATGCGTGTGCGTGCGTGCGTGCGTGCGTGCGTGCGCGCGCGCACGCGCGCGTGTCATCGTGCGCGCGAGTGCTGCGTGCGTGTGTGTGTGTGTGTGTGTGTGTGTGTGTGTGTGTGTGTGTGGTGTGTGTGTGTGTCAAACTTAACAATCGGGCACTGACAGCTGCACAGTGTGGTGGACACACAGCCAGCCCGTGGACAGCCGGCGGACACAGAGCCAGTCAAACCAACTGGAAGCGCTGAATGCCTTCCATGTGCGCCATGGGACTCCAACCAGCACACGCCGAAGATACTAATCCTGTTCCTTATATGTCTTTGTCTGAACCGTCTCCTGAGTCTGAGGAGCCGTCATCATGGTGTATTGTTCTTCGTGGAAGGGTGATGACAGGCGCTGTAGTGAAACGAAGTTTGTGTATCTGTGGGTTTGTAATGTTCTGAAGTCTGCTGATGGTGGACATGGTTTGTCAAACAGGTCAATGCATTATGGTGAGATGGTACGGGTGAACTGTTTGACTGGAGTCCAGTCCGCTATGAAGTTCTTAGAGTGGTCTGGAGGTGACCCTACGGCCATCGTCTGTGACTCGCTTGTGTAGGTATGTAGGGGGTTCTTTGATATACTTTATGAAGTGCTGATTGTGCCATTGTTGTTCTAGACGTTCCAGGAAGAGACTGGCATAGCTAGTGCCCATTTTCGTTTGTGTCAACGGCTACACCACTGGACTTCGAGTACAGCAGGCCATGAGATTCAAAGTGTTTACTGTGAGCACAAGTTCTGCCGAGAAGAGGAGCGTGTGTATGGATGGTGGTGGTGTGGTGGGGTCTTGCATGCCTTTATCAAGGAAGAATATGAGCTTGTAAGCCCTCTGTATGTGGTCTGCCCGTAAAGAATGATATAACATCCAGATAAAAAAATGAGCGTTGGATTTGTTTGTGGAATTCCTTTTAACAGTTTAAGTATGTTGATGTGTGTAAAGGAGGTGTCATGGATACTTGTGGAAAATACCTGTACTGCTGATTGAAAGTACTAAGTCGAGGTACTGAGCAACTTGTTCTGCGGGGCAAGAACAGGCTGATACATTTGGTCTTCCAGGTGTGCTGATCTTTAGGATTTAGGGAGAAGATAGACTGACGATAGTCTGGGCAGGTGTATGTTTAGGAGTTTGGTGAAGAGAGGAGGGTTGCCCTTTTGAATATTTTTCATGAATTGTTTTCTTGATGAGTCAGCTGATAAGGGAGCATGGTGTGATTCATTGCGCTGGGAATCAGAAACTTGTTGGATAGTTTTTTTTATGTATACAAGTCCTAGTCTCAAGCTAAGACAACGCCCCGTTCACCCTCGCTGGCTTGATGATAATGTCATCCCTTTGCGGCAAGGTGCTCAGAGTCTGATATTAGCGAGGTGTACGGTTTGGTTTGTAAAGGGGGTTGGATTTGAGTTGATGGATTTTTATAAAAACAGACTTTGACATGAAGTGGTACTTCACGTCACTGGATTTTGTTGTTGTTGTGGTGGTGGTGGTGGTGGTGGATGGTGGTGGTGGTGGTGGTGATGGTGATGGAGGGTGGTGGGGTGGTGGTGGGGGTGGTGGTTTGTGGGTGAGCGCACTGACATCATGTTTGAATGATGTTGGAGTCTGGGGGAGAAGGGCGGAGTCCAGGAACAGGTCATACTGGTGCCGATTAAGCTTCACATGCACGCAGTCTTTGGTATTTGATGGCCGTCGGTTTGAAATGAGATGAACTTCCAGTCTGTAGGCAGTAAATGTATCTCAGGAGGTGAGATTGTTATGAATTTGCTTCATTCATATATATATATATATATATATATATATATATATATATATATATATATATATATATATATATATATATATATATATATTATATATATGTGTGTGTGTGTGTGTGTGTGTGTGTGTGTGTGTGTGTTTGCGGGTAGTTTGGTGTTTTATTTATCTTCTTTCTATAAGAGCTCTGAAAAGGTGCTGTGTGGGCAGCTGGGCTAGAACCACACTGTAATCCCTGTTTTTCTTTGTTGTTGTTGTAATTTTGTTTTTATTGTGACTATGTTTGAATAGTTACCAGAAAAGTTATAAGGGTGATAATTTTTCTTCTTTCTTTTTCTCTTTGTTTTTTTCTTCTTCTTTTTTTTCTTTTCTTTTCTTTTTTATTTCTTCTTTTTTTTCTTTTCTCCTTTTGCTTCTATTTCTTTTGTTGTTGTATAATTCTTTCTTCGAAAATGAAAAGCTATGTGCTTTCCTGAGTTGTGACAAGAAAAAAAATTGAAATTAAAACTGTCATGTCTGCTCAACATTGCAGGAGTGTCTAATACTTCTCACGGTCTTAAAAGCAAAGCACAGAACGATTCATACATCAGCATGTTTAAATGTCTGCACCGACTAATGCAGTCATTGATGTTACATACGCATGATTTTTTAAACCATGGCATTAGCATTCCAGCTACTGATACCAGCTATTGATGTCACCTCACAACAAACTCGACTATTCCACTTTTAATATTACATTACATCTTTTTCTTTCAAAGCAACGCATTTGAAAGGAACATTGCATGTTGTTTAAAATTAAAAAAACAAACAACATCATCATCATACAAGGCATGATGTCATACGCGAGTGTGTACGCGCGCGTGCGTACGCGTGCGTGAATGCGTGCGTGCGTGTGTGTATGTGTGCGCTCGTGCATGCGTGTGTGCGTGTGTGTGTGTGTGTGTGTGTGTGTGTGTGTGTGTGTGTGTGTGTGTGTGTGTGTGTGTGCGTGCGTGCGTGCGTGCGTGCGTGCGTGCGTACGTGCGTGCGTGCGTGCTTGTGTGTGCGTGTGTGTGTGTGTGTGTGTGTGTGCGCGCGCGCGTGTTTGTGTGCCACTACAAGGCGTGTGTTAATGCCAGTTGGTTGAGAGAGAGAGAGAAAAAAAAAAAAGCGACCTCACACCAACATTTCAATCATTTCCGCAGTAAAAGACACATCATCTGCCTCGCCCTCCGCCGGGGATTCTACTGCTTCATCATCCAGTTTACTGCGTGCCGTGGTCATGATCACACTCTAACTCTATCTAACTCTATTTAACTCTATCTAACTCTCAGAGCCAGTCCACTGACACGCGACATTCCTACCCTTGCTTACGTCACACATGTGCCAGGTCGCCACAATCCCTTTTCTGCATGTCGTCATCCCATTCTATGACGTCAAACTACGCGCCTTTTCTTTACGATTGCCGTTGCAAGTTCTGATCTCCGCAGTGACGTGGCGGGGACAGATCAGGCAAGGTGGGATCGTGGGTTTGAGGCATCGCCGGCGTTGACGCCATCGGCGGCAGATCCGTCTTCTGCTGGTCGGTAGAAGACGGGGTGACGTAAGTTCCGGTGACGGTGGTGGCCGGTGGTGGCAAAATGGCGGAGCGCCCCACGGCGGCAGTGTCGGAGGCCGGAAGGCTGGCAAGGCTGTTGGCATGGTGATGCTTGTCGTCTGCCGTGGTCGACGCCGCCATGCTGCGGTTCAGGAAGGAGCAGAGGGACAGCTGGGAACGCCAGCTTCCGCTCCTGCGCGTCACGTGCTCCTGCCATTTTTTGCGAATCTCGTTCTGGACCTGCGTGGAGTGAAGAATGTAGATTTGAAATTGAGATTTCTGGATGGAAGAGAGGAGAGAGAGAGAGAGAGAGAGACAGAGAGAGAGAGAGAGAGAGAGAGAGAGAGAGAGAGAGAGGAGACATGACAATGACAATGACAAATTGTTTATTGACAATGACTTGCAGTCTTCATGTCAAGGGGAGATGATTGAAAGGGGATTCACAAAACTAACAAATCACTGGTGCATACATTCACTCCCTCACTCTCTCTCTCATACACACACATACACACACACACACACACACACACACATACACACACACACACACACACACACACACACACACACACACACACACACACACACACGCACGCGCGCGTGCGCGCGCGCGCGTGCGCGCGCGCGCGCACATACATGAACTCATAGATACACTCATTATCGTCATCATCATCATCAAAAGAACCAACAAGCTAAGTTAGAAGAACTGAGCTTCTTTCATTTCTTAAATAACAAACATAAGGTGATATATCCTCTAGGTTTGTTCAGAAGTCAATCATCCATTTTCCAATTTACCTTTTCGAATTTTATATGCCTCTGCGACATACTTTGCTAGACACATGCTTATATCTTCTCTTTCAGAAGAAAGCATGGTTTTAAGGTTTTGTTGTGCAGCCATGGGCATATAGAACAAAGCACATGTTTGTCTAATGCTGGCATAAGCAGCACAGTGAAATACAAAATGAATTTCGTCTTCACGAACATTTTCTTCTAAGCAGACGGGACACTTGTCAATATTTTCGACAGAAAACCATCTCCTGTTAGCATACAAACCCAATGTTCTTGTTCGAAATCTTACAAAGATATCTCTGTGCCACTTGTTTGGAATTGTTGACAAATATTTCTCTGGTTCCATATAGCTTTTGAATGAAAGATACCATGAATATATACCATTATCTTCTAAATTTGAGTGCCAGTTTTGTTTGAAACAGGAGATCAATCGATCCTTAAATTCTGACAAAAAGATGTACTCGTCTCCTACTCCCTCATTCAGCCATACTATACCATATCCGTATTCATTCAAAACTTTTCTAACCTTACTTAACCAGTTCAGTTTTCCCTTTTCTAGTTGCTGTTTTAACATCAGATACGCTTGTTTACATAATCTGGACTCTGGTAATTTGACAAGTCTTAACCAAAATTTAATACATTTTACGTAGGCATGGATATACAGCGGATATCGTCCTGTTTCACCATACATCATCTGATTAGATGTGTGTAAAGGCACATTAAGAAAACGTTTTATACCAAAAAGATGCATTTTTTCCATATGTTCATTCTGATGAAGTCCCCATATTTCAGACGCATACAACAACAATGGCTTAATTTGTGAATCGAACAATTTCAAAAACAGTGACAAATCAGATGACCGTAGTTTCCTCATTGTTTTTAGGATTGCAATGACTCCTCTTTTCCCTTTATGACTAGTTTCAACCCACCCTACATTTAGGCTCAGCTTAGTTGTAAAAAACATACCTAAATACTTATAAACAGTTTGTCACCTTCACTTCCAGATTACCATACCACCATATTTCTCTTCTTGACAAGTGACCTCCTTTCCTAAACACTATAATATTAGTCTTATCTAAATTTACAGTTAGGTTAAGCCTATCTGCTTCTTCTTTCAGAGCGTTTATCTGTGATTGTAAACCAGTTGCCGTATCAGATAATAGAATTACATCGTCGGCAAATAGCATAAGAAATACTCATAGGTCCCAGGTATAATCTGAATTCCATGTCGCCCTTTTTTTAGAAATTTCTATGGCTAATTCATTTATAAAAAGAAAACATAATAGGGCTCAAAAGACAGCCTTGTTTTACTCCACGTGGACATTGGAAAAAATCTGAGTAGAGTGATTTATCCCGAACAGATGCTAGAACGGTGTTATAAATCCCTCGAAGCGCCTGAAAAAGTTTTCCATTTATACCATATTTCCTCAAAATGCTCCATAAAATGTTTCTATTAATCGAATCGAACGCTTTCCTGAAATCTACGAACGCTACATAGAATTTTGTATTTTTCAAAAGATATTTTTCAACTAGAACGTACAATGTAAAAATATGATCCATGGTACTGTACCTGCCCGAAATCCAGCCTGTTCTTCAATTATTTTTTTCTCCCTATCTGCCCAGTTTGAGAGTCTTTTATTTATAATATACGTATATACCTTACTAACTACACTCGTCAAAGCCACACCTCTATAGTTATCGGCATTGTTTACATCCCCTTTCTTATAAATTGGGACAATGATTGATTTGGACCATTCGTGGGGAAATGTGCCATTTTCAAATAAAAGGTTGAGTAGTGACACCAGAAATTCAATAACTAGACAATTACTATTTTTCAGCATTTCACTACTAATTTTATCTACTCCAGCACTCTTTCCATTTTTTAAATGTCTTATACCTTCCAAAACTTCTTGTGTGTGGTTATAGCGTCATTGAATAGAGGTTCGAAAGTTTCTTGCTCCATTTCTCTGTTTTCATCTTCCTCTGTACGGGTTATATTTTCAAAATTATTAAAAACAGTGAAAAAATGATCATACCATTGGCTGGATGATATTTCATTATAAACCATTGCTTTCCTGTTCACCGTTCTAATTGTATTCCAGAATACTTTAGAGTCGTTCATTGAATCTTTTAGTTTCTGTATTCTGCTTTCATCAAACTCCGTTCTCTTAATTCTTTTCATTTCAGTGTATTCCTTTCTTTCTGTCACATATAGATCCTTCATTTGTTGTTTATAATTTGGCAATTTCGCTCTTCTAGAACATTGAAGATATCTTTTCACAATTCTTTTCTTTCTCTTACACTCACTGTCGAACCAATCCTCATGTTCTTTCCTCCTGCCAGACACTTTCCTTACCATACATGCTGCTGCACTGTACAGGCCCTTGACAAAAAGTTCAATGCTTTCATTCAAATCTACGGTCATACATTCTTTTGCTCTTTCTATACAGTCTATGAACTCTTCTGATTCCAGTTCATTTCTGTAATGCTGGGCACTTTCTTCACACCAGACTACTTTTTCCTCTGGCTGCCATTTGAAGGCCATCTCTTCTTCCTCATTCCCACTTATCCATTTCATTTCTAGAGGTAGGTGCCAAGAAAACAACTCAGTCCCAATTTTTAAATCACATTTTTTATATAACTCTTCTGATACTAGAAAATAATCCACCACACTACTACCTTGCTGAGACACAAAAGTGAAATGGGCCTCCCTATCCCCTGCACAAAATCCATTAAGAACATAAAGATCCAGCATGAAACACATGTCCAACAGAGACTTTCCAAACTTGTTTAAAGCAGAATCTTGAGAACGTCTAATTGTTC
>CM031599.1:34744177-34751677 GCA_018398815.1 Conus ventricosus | reverse complement strand
GAATAAATAAATGGATGAGTAAAGCAGGAAAAAAAATGGGAGTCAGGGTATTATGGATGAGATTTAGTCGATGCCTGACCTGAACATTAACCCAGCGTGCTGGTCAGGTCTTGGAATAAACAGAACACGACACCACAATAGAGGACTATACAATGCAAAACACTACAATGTAACTCAATTCAACACAATGCAGTACGATAAAACCACAACACAACATAATGTAATACAACACAACACGATAAAATGCAATTTAGCATATTCAACATCAGTAAAACTCAACACAATGCAACACAACACAGCACAGCACAGCACAGCACAGCACAGCACAGCACAGCACAGCACAGCACAGCACAGCACAGCACAGCACAGCACAACACAACACAACACAACGCAACACAACGCAACACAACGCAGTCTATGTCGACAATACACAGTCCAACACGATCGAGCATCTCACAACACCTCCGCGTTGAGGAAGCAGAAGAGCAGAGCCACCAGGAATCCTTGGAAGGAGTTGAAGAGCATCTCCACGTACATCTTGAAGAGCTCGGAGGCGGGGCTGAGGTTGTCGGGTAGCCACATGAAGCCCATGTAGTAGACAGCGAACAGCGGGATCAGGATCAGTGTGGACTTGGCCAGCTTTCTGAAGGCACACACCAACACGAGCAGCGCAACGTTGGCAAACATACAAGAAAGAATTAAATCAGTGTTGTTAGATCGCCAATGGCAAACATACAAGAACGAATTAAATCAGTGTTGTTAGATCGCCAATGGCAAACTTACCAGAAAAAATGAAAGCAGAGTCACCAGATCGACAATGGCAAACTCACAAGAAAGAGTAAAAGCAGTGTTACCAGATCGACAATGGCAAACATGCCAGAAAGAATGAAAGCAGTGTTACTAAATCGCCAATGGCAAACATGCCAGAAAGAATGAAAGCAGTGTTACTAAATCGCCAATGGCAAACATGCCAGAAAGAATGAAAGCAGTGTTACTAAATCGCCAATGGTAAACATGCCAGAAAGAATGAAAGCAGTATTACTAAATCGCCAATGGCAAACATGCCAGAAAGAATGAAAGCAGTATTACTAAATCGCCAATGGCAAACTTACAAGAAAAAAAAGAAAGCAGCGTCTCTAGATCACCAATGGCAAACTTACGAGAAAGAACATAAACACGGTTAGCATATTGCCAATGGCAAACTCACAAGAAAGAACGAAAGCAGGGTTATCATATCGCCAAGTAAAATCAGTGTTGTTAGATCGTCAAAGGCAAACTTACAAGAAAGAATGAAAGCAGGGTTACTAGATCGCAATGGCAAGCTGACAGACAGAACGAAAGCAAACTTACAAGAAAGAACGAAGCAGTGTTACAAGATCGCCAATGGGAACTTACAAGAAAGAACGAAGCAGTGTTACAAGATCGCCAATGAAGAATGAAAGCAAAGTAACTAGAAGGCCAGAGACGGAACAAACAAACGACAGTAAAAAGGCACGCGTTTCGACACCCAGGACTTCCACATTCTGTTAAAAGAAAAAGGTCCTGGGTGGACTACGTGAACACTCTACCTTGTTGCACGTGATTGAGGACAGAGGGATGAAGAGATTACTGAATGGCCAAGAGTTCGTCACAGCTTTCCACACACATGACGTGATGGTGTGGGAAACTGATGATGATTATAACCATTAAGATAATGCTAAAGTCAAATGTCGATGAAGATGACACTGATAGCGACGACGACGACGACGACGACGACGACGACGACGACGACGACGACGATGATCATGATGACGGACGTCGTGACGACAACAACGATGAAGATGATGATTGTGATGGCCATGATGATGATGATGATAATGATGATGATGATTTTGACAAAGAAAACGATGATGACGACGATCATGATTACGACACTGAAGAATAAAATGATGTCGGTGATGATCAAAACACACTACTACACTCATTATGGTTGGTTGATTTATTGATTGGTAGACTGATCAGCAGCGATTCATATGATGCCCACATAAAACTCAGCAAACAATGGATAAGAATCAGAGTGCACTTGGACAGTTTTCTGAATGGACACAATGCCATGACAACCTGCTACTGATCAGTGAATTCCTTGGTTGATGAATTAAAACATTGATTGAATGACAAAAAAAAACAGGCAGCCACATAAAAGCCCGAAGAGTGCACTACCAACGATGGGGTGAGAACTGCCCTGGATTTTGCCAGTTATATACCCATGATGGAAGGAATTTTAATCATTTAACGTCCATCATATAAGGAATTTTAATCAGCCAATCAATTAATTCTGATCAAGCAGAATGAAAAATACAGATAGGTAAATCACACACAATTATCAACAATTTCGCTGTTTAGAAGATTCTTGTTTTCCTGTCTTTTTTTAATTTTGCCATCTGAATTCAATACATATTGACTGACAGGTTATTTGTATTGTTGACTGGTAGATTCACTAATAGTGACTCAATTAATTAATCAGTCAGTTTTATCATTCACTCATAGTATTTTGTGTTAATTGATTTACTGTTACTGTCGCCTTCTACACACCGACATTATTAGAAGGAAGATCACACGAGTAGAAACATTTCATTCATGATGGAAGTTATTTCAGAAAGCCCTCTAGAACATACGACAAAACAAAAAAATCCAGCAACCACAGCTACAAAGATACACCCCTCTCAACAAAAACCAAATGAAACAAGACAAGACAAGACAAGACAAGACAAGAGAAAACGAAATGAAATTAAATGAAACAAATCGAAACAAAACAAAACCCCAAAAAACCCAACCCAAAAACAAAACAAACTGAAACAAAACAATGCAAAATGAAACAAAATAAAACAAAACACAAAAAAAAACCCTCTCACTCAGACTGGCAGGTAACATGACTGAAGAGTTACCTACCTGTACCGAACTCTCCTGGATTCTGGGCAGTTGAAGGCGGTAAGTTTTGTAAACAGCAGACGTACAATATGGATGAAGAAAGCAAAATTGATCTGAAAATGACAAAAACACTGCAGACAATAAACACACTGTAGAATATTCTTCGTCTGCTTCTGTCTGTTCGTCCCCCCCCCCCCCCCCCTCCCTTCTTAATGTTCTCACTGTTTCTCTAATCTTCATTTTGTGTCTTCTGTTTCTATATCCTTCTGTCTGTCTCCAAATCTCCTTTTCTGTCTCTGTGCGTACACACAGACAAATAGCACTTCTTCCCCCAACTGTCTGTCTTTCATACACTTATAAATACACATACACGCACAGACATACAGACACACATGCTCGCAAAGAGAGAGAGAGAGAGAGAGAAAGAGAGAGAGAGAGAGAGAGAGAGAGAGAGAGAGAACTTTTATTATTATTATTATTATTATTATTATTATGAATACTTATATAACGCCTCTCCAAGCTGTAAGCATTTTACAATCCACACTAGTTTACACAACGGGCTGTCTACCTGGGTAGTGCCGACTGAAGAGCTGCCAGCTGGCGCTTCATTCAGTCGTTTCCCGTGTCTTCCAGTCAATACTGTTCAATGTCGTTCACTCAATTTCCTTACTTCCTTCATTCTTTCCATTTAATCATTTACAGAAAACAATAAAATAAAATCAATCAATAAATAAATAAAGACAATTACCCGTACAGCTAACAACACAGCATTATCTCACAATTCCACGTGGGGGAGGGGAATCGGGGCGAGAGAGGCAGGAAACAATAAACGCAATGTCCACTACAGGGTCAGTTTACATGAATCAGTTTAGTGGAATTAATCAAAGTAGGAGAACACATATACCAGTTTTACACTTCATGGAGTGATGTAAGTACATCGAAATTTATGTACAAGCCCACCATTCTCTCTCTCCACACACACACACACACACACACACACACACACACACACACACACACACACAAAAGCACGCACGCACATGCACACACACACGTACGCACGAACACACACAGACACACAGACACACAGACACACACACACACACACACACACACACACACACACACACACACACACACACACTCACACAAACACGCACCCTTGCGCACGCGCGCGAGCGCACACACACACACACACACACACACACACACACACACACACACACACACACACACACACAACACACACACACACGCACCCTTGCACATACACACACACACACACACACACACACACACACACACACACACACACACACACACACACACACACTTTGCGAATAATTAATGACACTGCCACCAATAGTGAAATCAGGCAGTTTTTCTGGGTTATGCCCCGAATTAAAAAGTACCATATGTGTTTTTTCTAATGATAAAGAAAGTCCATTTTCCTTCATAAATATATCAATTTTATTTAGTTCGCGTTGGTACACTTTTTTGGTATAGTTAAGTGCTCTAATTGGAGTTTTACGCTTCATTGTCACCTTCATCCACATGCATATATCATCTGCATACTGGGCTAAAACTGTGTCTTTTGATAGATTATTTGGAAGATCTGCTATAAGTATATTGAATAAAATAGGTGAAATAACGAGCCTTGTGGAAGACCCATCTGAAGTTCTCTGGACTTAGAATATGTGCTTCCAACTCTTACCTGTATAAAACGTTGTGATAAAAATTTTGTATATAGTTATACATATTACTATTTATATTGTAGTTTTGAAGTTTTGGAGTAATCGGTAATGCCATACTTGATCGTAAGCTTTTTTCACATCAAAAAAGGTTGCTAGAATATTTTTCCGTCTGCCAAACTGCTGTTTAATTTGTGTCGTAAGTTTGACTAAATGTTCAGTAGTGGAGCGACCTTTGCAAAAAGCGGCTTCTAGGTGTATATTTATCATCCAAACTTACGTGGAATCAACATATAGACTATATATTAAATAAAGCCAGAAAAGCTTTAAATTTTCTCAAAATTATTAGTAAACAGCGATGGGGTCAAGACACAAAAGCACTTTTATGTCTTGCTAATTCCTTAGTTCGTTCGCGTTTAACCTACGGCCAGGAATCTTTCTTTAGTGCACCAAAACATTTGTTAAACAAACTACAAAGTATAGACTGTAAAGCCTTTAAACTGGCACTAGGAGTGCCGACTCATGCTTTTAATCTTGGGTCATATAAAGAAGCAGGAGTTCTTCCTCTTGATGAACATAGGAAAATCTCTGCAGCTAAGTTTGTATTAAAATCCTTTGCACATAACTCATTCTGTAATGAAGAAACAAAGATAAATTCTAAGCATGACTTTGTTAACAGGGCTAAGACAATACACTGTTTGCAACCAATTAATTCGTTTGTCTCCGACATGATTAATTCTACAGAATTAAAAAGTGAAAAAATAGCAATTAAACCATCTTTTTTACTGTACCATCTTGGGAACAAATTAAACCTATTTTTGATATTGATCATACAGAACTGAGCAAAAGTCAATCTCCAAACGTTCTGAAAAATTTAGTTAATGATCACATGGAAAAATTACTATAGTGATTACATTAAAATATTCACAGATGGATCTGTACTTGATAATGGCAATGCAGGTTCAGCATTTGTAATTCCTACTATGAAAACAGTCAAACGATATCATATAGGTAATCACTATTCAGTTTTTACTGCAGAGTTGTTAGCCATTTTAATGGCTTTACAGCATATTGAGGAGTTACCTATGAATAGTTGTAAAATATTACTCTGTGTAGAATCTAAATCGGCATTACAAGCAATCAAAGATCAAAATGCCAAAAAAACGTCTTGAAATGATACTAGAAATTAGACATGTAATTCATCAATTGGCATTTAAAGACATTAGTGTGACTTTTTACTGGGTTCCTTCCCATTGCGGAATATATGCCAATGAACTGGTTGACAGAGCAGCTAAAAATGCAGGACGTAATACTGAAGGGGCAATTCTAATTAACATAAATCTAGATCTGCACGAGTATTATAATCACATTGAAAAACTAGCGAAAGAAAAGTTTGATAACATGCTGAAGACATCAGATAGCCAATATTCACACAATTGTATAAAAAGCGTCAGCACAATAAATTCCAAATTAATTTTAAATCACATATCTGATACAAGTTCAAGACATATTAGTTCTCTGATGTTCAAAATTCGTTTAAATGCTTTTAAAACAAAATTTTCTAAAGATATTAAATGTGTATGTGGAAATCAAATTTCCATTAGCCATCTGATTTTACACTGTCCTAGTATCAAAGAATTAATGACGAAAACTACAGGGGATTTACTGACTCGTCAAATACCATTAACTGTTCAGGAAGTGTTAAATGACTTCCATCTTCTTAAATGTTTTTCAGAAGTTTTACACCTTAGTCCCATTGGTCTTTTCCTTTGAATTTGAATAATTTATTGTTGGATTCAATTGTTGTTATACTAATCTTCTGTTAATTGTTAAGTTACGTTTGATATAGATGGTAAACCTCACTTCCTTTCTACTAATTCTGTCATTTTCTACAATTCATATCCCATATAAAGCTTGATCATTATATAGAATTGTAGGTGTAGGTATGTAGGAAAAACACATAATCTTTACTACCACACACTCTCTAAACAATATCAATGCATGCATGAACAATCTCTTCTTTCATACCTTTATTTCTCCTATTTCCTCCCCTCCCCCCCCCCCTTTCCCGTCTAATATCACTTAAGGGTGAACAGACGTAAAATTAAAGAACGAACACACACACACACACACACACACACACACACACACACACACACACACACACACACACACACACACACGCAAACACGCACCCTTGCACACACACACACACACACACACACACACACACACACACACACACACACACACACACACACACACACATACACACACACACACACACACACACACACACACACACACACACACACACACACACACACACACACACACACGCACGCACGCACGCACGCACGCACGCACGCAATCACGCACGCACATTATCCACCACATTCCTCACAAAGATACAAAGGATAACATACTGATCACAGACCTCACAAAGACACAAAGGATGACATGCTGATCGCAGAGGTCACAAAGACACAAAGGATAACTGGCTACAGAGGTCACAAAGACACAAAGGATGACACAGTGACCACAGAGGTCACAAAGACACAAAAGATGACACACTGATCACAGAGGTCACAAAGACACAGAGGATAACACACTGACCCCAGAGCTCACAAAGACTCAAAGGATGACATACTGATCACAAAGCTCACAAAGACACGAAGGATAACACACTGATAACAAAGGATGACATACCGACACAAAGCTCACAAAGGATAACACACTGATCACAAATCTCACAAATACACAAAGGGTAGCACACTGATCACAGAGTTCACAAAGACACAAAGGATGATACACTAATCACAGAGCTCATAAAGGCACAAAGAATGACACACTGATCACAGAGCTCACAAAGACACAAAGGATGACACACTGATCACAGAGC
>CM031599.1:34739177-34741677 GCA_018398815.1 Conus ventricosus | reverse complement strand
AGAGAGAGAGAGAAGAGAGAGAGAAAGACAGACAGACAGACAGACAGACAGAGAGACAGATAGACAGACAGATAGACAAGAGAGGAAAAACAACAACAAAAAAACCGCCGACACTGACCCCAGCCCAGGAGGACGAACCATCGGATCTTGGTCCTTTCGGCAAAGACGGACACGGAGAGGATGAGGACGAGGTAGAAGCCCTCGTTGAACAGCCCCATCAGCTGGCGAAGATGACGTAGTAGAACAGGGTGAAGAACAGCTTGCACGCCCAGTGCTGCCGGACACAGGCAAAAACAGCAAGCACACGTTTTGCAAACTCGTAGATAAGTCACGTTACACATTTCTTACAAAGACCATGCATCAACTTAGTGACCATGCATCAAGTTATTCTGTGTCACAATATCACTTTGCGTATTAATCGACGTAGTCAATGTTTTCAAAACTAGTCATGTTTCTCCGAATTTCAAAGCAACGTTAGTATCTTCCCCCTCCCCCCTCTCCCCTCCCCCCACCCCCCACCCCCACCTCCCTCACCCTTAAAAAGTACATGGTAGAACTGCATTTGTTCAGAATGGCTAGAATAGAAAAAAAGAGAAGAAATTCCACTCAATAGAAATGACTAATGCGGTTTTGTACTTTATCTAATGTTGTAAAGCTAAAAACGTAATCCGCAGAGAATACTTAATTTTCAAATTTCTTGAAGGCGGAAAGTGAATAATGACTGTTCTGTTAAGTAACAGCTGCTTTCGTATTTTTCTGTATCAAAGAAACCCCATCAGCTGTCATTCATTTCAACTGTTTCTAGAACGTGCTTGTTACTATACTACTCACAAAAAATAAAGGACCAGTGGCTTTTTTGGGGGAAGGGTGGGGTGTGGGGGGGGGGGGGGGGTACGGCAGGTAAAGCCTAAAGTAAAATAAAGCCTCGTGGAATGAAATGAAAACTGTGAAGTGTCCCTTTGATACGCACTGGAATGACCCTACCTGTTTCGCTCTTACCGCCTTTTTGAGTTTGAGTCAAAAAATGGTTTAAAGCACAAACATCACGGAAAACAAAGAGACGAATTGCTGATCCAAGTCATCGACTGCAAAAACCGCGCATAATGCACGTTCAAGCCATGGATAACGTGAACACCATTGACCGGTTGGTTAGCGTGAAGGGTTATCTAAAAGAAGGTAAAATCGTGGCTAAAACAAGTATGTCCCAGAGAAGGCGTTTGACCTCAGTGGACCAAGACGGGTCTTTCCGGTAGAGAAGTGTCCCGACAATAAAGATGAGCCGTTCTTCCATTCAGCGCCAGCTGGCACGATTTCCCATCATGGTCAGCCTGCACAACGTCGTCAGTCAGGACGGCTCCGAATCACCAGTCACTACGACGACCAGTTCCTTTACCTTGACAGCTTTGGGCAACAGAAGGGTTCAGAGCAGAACTGAGAATGAAAACGCACGTCTGTGCGCCCCTTAAGCTGACAGCTGGCCGTGTGTGCGCCCCTTAAGCTGACAGCTGGCCGTGTGTGCGCCCCTTAAGCTGACAGCTGGCCGTGTGTGCGCCCCTTAAGCTGACAGCTGGCCGTGTGTGCGCCCCTTAAGCTGACAGCCGGCCGTATGCTAACAGCAATGCACATTCGCTTGTGGTGGTTGTCTGCTCAGTCTTTCCTACAGCCGCGTGCATGTCACGTGTCATTCGTCACTGAGCTAGTTCCAGCTGGCGCGCCTTCAGCAAAATTCCCACGCACGGAAGATGCTGTTTACAGGTGTTACCGGCATGCGGTCTTTCTGTCTGTCTGTCTGTCTGTCTGTCTGTCTGTCTCTCTCTCTCTCTCTCTCTCTCCTCTCTCTCTCTCTCTCTCTCTCTCTCTCTCTCTCTCTCTCTCTCTCTCATAGTTACCTGGATGGTGCGGACATTGGCACTGACCCAGTTCTCACTGAACACGCTTAAAGCAGATTATACAATGGTACACATTCATTCACCCAGTGAGGGAGGGTACATTACCGTGTTTCAATGCAGAAATTGTCTTTTTTATAAAACAAAAACAAAAAACAAAACAAAAAAAACACCCTTTCCTTGCGGCAGATATTGTACTCGGTGCATCAATTACAGTGCACACGTTTGTCATTAATGGACAAGAAGTGCCGAAAATAAACGCAACATGTTCAGTTTGAGACTGCTGTTAAGGACACAGTTTTACTGTTGGCGTAAGGATCCCACACACGTCAGCCTCAGCCAGCAGATCGTCGGTAACTGCCTGCACCAGGTTCATCTGTGTAGCGGAACCGCTGACGTCCGTCTGCCACGTGCTCAGGCGCACCGCCAGCTCGCGTGCAGTGAGGCAGACGTCATCTGCTCCGGACAAGGCAACAGTGGGGCGATGGCTCTTGACTGACCAGCCCATGTTCCCTCTGGCCCACCATGATCGCGGACAAGACTGGCGGCGCCCAGAAGAACGATTCGTCGATAGCCGAGTTCAGGAACGCTACCAACGTGGCGGTTGCTCTCTG
>CM031599.1:34726677-34729177 GCA_018398815.1 Conus ventricosus | reverse complement strand
TAAAATTTCAGCACCTTCCCTTTGCACTACTGTTTTTTTGTTCTTGCACAGTTCAATAACAGATGACTTACACTGAGAGGTTCCCCACACATACATGAGACATTTTTGCAGTATTTAGTTCGAGGTGAATTTAATCGCATGCGATGAATTAAGCTTTCTACGTCTCTGGAAATTGGAGTTTGGATTTTTCTTAATTGTGTTTTGGGGTTAATATCAGGGCTTGGTTTTAACACACATTTTATAATATAGACAATCTGTGTTTTTCAATAAATGTTGAAATCTGTCGTTTGATGCTTTATTTATCAGTGCATAATATTCTGACAAATCCAAATCTATACTGAATGAAGTTGTGCCTTCAATGTTGCGAGCTGCTCTTCGAGCAGCTTGGTCAACTCTCTCATTGGATGAAATGCCGCAGTGAGAGGGCACCCAACAGAAAGTAATATTGACTCCCTTCATTGAGAGAAGATGCGTTACGTAATTTATTTCCGTTGTTATCTCATTTCGAATCTTTGAATTTGGAGATTGTAAAGCAGAAAGCGCTGATCTAGAATCACTACAAAGTAGAAGTTGACAATCTTTGGTGGAAGAATTTAGAATATACTTTAGAGACATTAGAATTGCTACTAGTTCTGCGGTAAAATCGACAAGTATTTCCCAAGATGATACAATTTCTCCACTTTTAAGGTTGGTATGATAAAAGCTGCGCCAGTGTTACGATCGTCTAGTACTGAACCATCCGTAAAAACTTTCAAGTGGTCTTTATACACATTTTCCAAATGACAATTTACATCGCTTTTAAGAAGGTTTGGAGAATCGTTTTTACTTAGTACGGTGTAATTTGTATCAAATTTAGCTTTTATTTGTTCCCATTTGGGAATGGGTGCATAGAAGGGGCTCGAAGCGATTTTAGTTTGATTTATGTTTGATTCTTTCAATAGAGTAGAAGTATATGTCTGAATGGATAAAGTTGATTTTATGCTTCTAGCTCTTTTTGCAAAGTCTGTTTCTGAATTTACTGATACTTCTTTAGCACAAAAAGTATTTTGTGAAGAGTTTTTTAAGACAAATTTAGATGCAGACGCTTTTCGAAACTCATTGAGAGGCAAAACTCCAATTTCATGGTATGTTCCCATGTTACATGTATGTATAGGAACTCCAAGTGCCAGTTTATACGATTTGCAGTCTATACTTTGTAATTTATTGAGTAAGTGTTGTGGGGCGCTAAAGAGATACTTCTTGGGCGTAAATTAATCTTAACCGCACAAGCGCAGAAGATGTAATGTTAAGCTATCTTTGTCTTGTCCCCACTTTTGTTTGCTTATGATTTTTAAAAAGTTAAAACTTTTCCTCGCTTTATTCAAAATGTATTCAATATTGTAGATTCCATGAAAGCTTTGGAGTTAGATAAACGCCTAGAAATTTGACAGAACTAGCGTATTGTAGTAGTGACCCTTTCAGAGTAAATTGAGGAAGTTTCTCAGGGTCATATCCAGAGTTAAAAAGCATTGAATTCGTTTTTTCTGCTGAAAGTAAAAGTCCATTTTCATGTAAAAAGTCGTTGATTTTGTTTAGTTCATGTTGATATTTTATTTTTATGTAATTAATAGATCTTAATGGAGTCTTTCTTTTCATAGTGACCTTCATCCATAAACATAAGTCATCGGCGAATTGTGCTAATATTACATCTTTTGATAATCCTTTTGTTATATCTGCAGTTAAAATATTGAATAAAATCGGAGATAATACTGATCCCTGTGGAAGCCCCATTTCTAATGGTCTAGTGCTAGAATATGTATGCTCTATTCTTGTTTGAATCACTCTATTTTCCAAAAAAACTTTGATATAGTTATACATTGTTCCACTTATACCAATGGTTTTGAGCTTATACATGAGTCGTTTGTGCCATACTTGTTCATATGCTTTTTTTATATCAAAGAAAGTTGCGAGGATGTTTTTCCGTCTCGCAAATTGTTGTTTAACTTGAGTCGTTAGTTTAACTAAGTGTTCTACTGATGATCTTCCTTTTTGAAAACCAGCTTGGTTGATTGGGATTACTTGGTGTTTGTTACAAAAGTATGTTAACCTGTTTAGAACAATTTTTTCCATCAGTTTGCACATATGAGACGTTAGGGCGATTGGTCGGTAGCTGTTTATATCAGATGAGGTTTTCCGTGTTTGTGAATGGGAATAATTATAGAATGTTTCCACACAGAAGGCAGATTTCCCTCGTTCCAACATTTTTTTATAAAAAGGTATATGAAATTGTTTTACATTCGAAGGGATATGATGTAGCATTTCGTTTGAAATGCCATCTAAGCCTACTGATGTCTTTTTATTTCTAGATTACTGAGACATTCTTCCACTTCTTGCAATGTTATGGGAACATTTAGGTAATGGTCTGTTACAGGGTCGGGGTCGTTGTAAATGGCTTTTCTTTCCTCTTGCTCTCTGTGTCGTTTCTTTTCTGCTGTTAGACTGTCTGTGCTGCTATTTTTTG
>CM031599.1:34711677-34714177 GCA_018398815.1 Conus ventricosus | reverse complement strand
AGATAGATAGATAGATAGATAGATAGATAGATAGATAGATAGACAGACAGATAGATAGATAGATAGATAGATAGATAGAAAGAAAGAAATATAGACAGATAGACAGATAGACACACAGACTGCGCTAGCCCAGAGAGATAGACACAAAGACCTACAGACAGACAAACACTCAGTTGAACACACAAAGAGAAATAGGGGGTCAACGGGCGATTTCGCCACACGGCGAGACAGACACACTGACAGGACTGGACGCACCTTGGAAAAGGGGGACACCGACGTGGACATGTGTGAATCATCGTCCTCATCAAACAGCGAGTCCATTTTCTTCATACACGGGGCTCTGCACAACACTGAATTCACATTCATGGCATTTTACATACAACAGAACCACGTGACTGGTCATGGTCCAATCAGCACTCACGCTACCTCACGCTACCTTTTTTTTTTTTTTTTCTTCTTCTTCTTTTCTGTTTCGTTTTCTGTTCTTCTTCTTCTTCTTCTTCTTCTTCTTCTTCTTCTTCGTCTTTCTCTTTTTGTTGTTGTTGAGTATATGGATTTTGGTCGGCTACAGGGTTCGTGTGGCAGTTGAATTTTGTCATTTTCCTGTCAGGGATGTGAAGGCACAGGTTTCCAGATTCGTAACGTGAGCGATGTCATTAGCCCAAAGCAAACAAACAAACAAACGAGAAGCTTGTTGGGGGAAAACGCAGATGTCCTTCAATGTGGAACGAATCTTGGATCTGCTGTTTACAGTGTTCATACTCAGTGGAAAGTTTCTCATCATGTTATCAGGAATGTGAACAGATCTGGGTTCACATTCCATTTCCGCCCCCCCCCCCCCCCCCCCCACGAAGTTCTGTTCAAATCTGTTCAGTCACTGATGTTGTTTGATCCGAATCTGCACCAAAACTTAATGACTTCATTCTTGTACCACTTTACAATTCTTGTACCACTTTGCATTTCTTGTACCACTTTGCAATTCTTGTACCACTTTGCAATTCTTGTGCCACTTTGCAATTCTTGTACCACTTTGCATTTCTAACGAAAGTTTAGATTGAACAGGGTTTTTTTTGTGCGTAAGCCTTCTGAAAAACAAAGCAGGAAGAAACAGACACGGGGTATAATCTTCTTGGTGGGGGAAGGAGGGGGGGGGGGGGGGAGGGACAGACCAAAGGTTAGATAATCCCCAACTATGAAAGACAAATGGAAGAAAGAAAAGACAGCTGGTGAGACAGACTGCCCGGCAATTTCTTAGTTGTCACGTGTAGTTGATGTTTTGCTTTCGTTTCCGCCGAGATTGAATGCTCGGAAATCTGCAAGGGAGGTAACTTGTGTTAGAGTTTGCGTTCAGCAGAGTGACCTCGAAGTTTTCACGGGACAGATGTGGCTGGCAGGCATGGCTTAAGTCATTTCTGCCCCACCTGTCAGCGTAACAGTTCAGTCACACAGCGATAATGCCGAAGGTGGGTGTGAAACGGTGCGCATGGAATGCAATCAGTATCCCGATCGTTAACTTGGTGCGTGATTCAAATCAAATATTTGAGTCTCTGGATCTTTTCGCTTGGCCATAAACTGGCGAAAGGTAAGTTTATCTGCAAGGAAGAGATTCTTTATTTTTGCGTTATTTTTTTTTCTTCCGGGTCAGGCATACTTTGTCCCATCAATCAGCATAACGGTTCAATCAAAGAGAGAAAATGCCAAAAAAAAGAGATGTGAAACAGTGTACTTCTAATGCAGACACTGTGTTGCAAACAACTCAACTTCACTTGCTGTGTTTGTCATCGATCGATTCAGATTTACATGTTTCGGATTTGACTGGACATTCGCTTACCTAATGACGCGTGCATAAATTGCGTGATGATCCTGACCTTTAAACTGACAAAAATTGTAACTCTATTTGCAATGGAAAGACCGACATTGTCTTTCCCTGATTTCTGTCCGGAAACGGTCTGTTCCTTTGTTCTGATGTGACTTACCAGAATCACTTTACGCCGAAAATACTACCACTTGCTTGCCTTTAAAGATGATTTCTCTCTGCTGTGCTTTCTTTCCGTCAAGGACCGAAGTAAACTGAATTAGAAAACATCTTAATGTTTCATATTAATGCCAGATAGATGCACATTTTGGCACTTTTACTGTTCAGATGAAGCCGAACTTCGTATTTTACGACAAGAAGCTCTCTTTCAGGAGGAAATTATCGTGTGTGGTTTCGAACAGTGGCTTCCTATTGAAAACCCTATTAGAGACGCTTGCTAGTGTTTTTGGCGCGATAGTGTTTATAGCTTGTTCGACCAATTTTCATTCTTTTGTTGTTGTTTTTCTTTGTTTTGTTTTGTTTTGTTTGTTTGTTTGTTTTTTGTTCATACGTAAAACTTGCAAAGAGAAGTATTACGATCATGGCAATAAATATTGCATAAATATACAGGATGGGCGTTCAGCGGTATCTTCATTGGCAAGAGTAGTCGTTCTTTCATCATCTCAATATTCTTGTCAGAATAGT
>CM031599.1:34694177-34704177 GCA_018398815.1 Conus ventricosus | reverse complement strand
GGCTGAAACCACTAAAAATCAGAACGATGGACAAACTAAGAAAAAAATATCGGGATGAAAATCTAATCTTTAGACAAAAATAAAGGCGAAATTCATTTGGTCGCTGCTCATAGATCAAGCAGATCAAATGAAACATATCCAGTTGCCGTCAAGATAATCACAAAAAAATCTTATGAATGGATTTCTCGGTTTGTAATGAGTCTACGCCCTTGTAATTGTAAATGGCTATGACCGTTGTGAATAAACGGCTATATCTAAAAAAGAAAATCCTTTAAAAAAAAAACAATTCGTAGGGTGCAATGTCTTGGGACAAGATTTTCATCGACTCTAACCAAAATGTTTGATCTTGATTGTCGTTAAAATCACAAAACTCCATCAGAAGATGACCAACATGTTTGATCTTGAATGTTGTTAAAATCACAAAACTATCAGAAGATGACAAAATGTTTGTTCTTGAATGTTGTTAAAATTACAAAACTATCAGAAGATGACCAAAATGTTTGTTCTTGAATGTCGTTAAAATCACAAAACTACCAGAAGATGACCAAAATGTTTGTTGTTGAATGTCATTAAAATTACAAAACTATCAGACGATGACCAAAATGTTTGTTCCTGAATGTCGTTAAAATCACAAAACTATCAGAAGATGACCGACATGTTTGTTCTTGAATGTCGTTAAAAATCACAAAACTATCAGAAGATGACCAAAATGTTTGTTCTTGAATGTCGTTAAAACCACAAAACTATCAGAAGATGACCAACATGTTTGTTGTTGAATGTCGTTAAAATCACAAAACTATCAGAAGATGACCAAAATGTTTGTTCTTGAATGTCGTTAAAATCACGAAACTATCAGAAGATGACCAAAATGTTTGTTCTTGAATGTCGTTAAAATCACAAAACTATCAGAAGATGACCAACATGTTTGTTGTTGAATGTCGTTAAAATCACAAAACTATCAGAAGATGACCAACATGTTTGTTGTTGAATGTCGTTAAAATCACAAAACTATCAGAAGATGACCAACATGTTTGTTGTTGAATGTCGTTAAAATCACAAAACTATGAGAAGATGACCAAAATGTTTGTTCTTGAATATCGTTAAAATCACAAAACTATCAGAAGATGACCAACATGTTTGTTCTTAAATGTCGTTAAAATCACAAAACTATCAGAAGATGACCAACATGTTTGTTCTTGAATGTCGTTAAAATCACAAAACTATCAGAAGATGACCAACATGTGTGTTCTTGAATGTCGTTAAAATCACAAAACTATCGATGCAAAAGCAATAGTCCTCCAAAGGGAAGAAAACAGTATAGAAAAATCACAATACCACTCATCTAATTTTTGGCCACGTGGCCTTTTTCAAGAGAAAAAAACAAAAACAATGCAACTATGTAATGTCCATCTTTGGTGACTGGTCAGGGCAAAGAATTGACGTCATAAATATCTTACGCAATTTCTGACATCATAATGTGTGATGTCATCAACAAGGGAACAAAAAAAAGGGGGGTGGGGGGTGGGGTGGGGGGAGGAAGGGGTGCAAGTTGTGTGTGTGTGTGTGTGTGTGTGTGTGTGTGTGGTGTGTGTGTGTGTGTGTGTGTGTCTGTGTGTAGTTATACAGTAATCAATGTACTTCAAAAACATAACAATACTCTCCATAAATCACAATGAAACTGCAACCATAGAATAATATGACCATAGTCCTGTCTGTGACTGTGCACGGCATACAAAACCTGTCACCTGAAAAATATATATAAATTCCCTGCAATTCATCAATGTTGTTTACAGGTAAATCTGGATAGGGTTGTTACAAATGTCCAGAATTACCTGTAAACAACATTGATGAATTGCAGGGAATTTATATATATTTTTCAGGTGACAGTTCTTGTATGCCATGCACAGTCACAGACAGGACTATGGTCATATTATTCTATGGTTGCAGTTTCATTGTGATTTATGGAGCGTATTGTTATGTTTTTGAAGTACATTGGTTACTGTATAACTACACACAGACACACAGACACACAGACACACACACACACACACACACACACACACACACACACACACACACACACACGCACGCACGCACACACACACACACACACACACACACACACACACACACACACACACACACACAACTTGCACCCCTTCCTCCCCCCAACCCCATCCCCCTTTTTTTTTGTTCCCTTGTTGATGACATCACACATTATGATGTCAGAAATTGCGTAAGATATTTATGACATCAATTCTTTGCCCTGACCAGTCACCAAAGATGGACATTACATTGTTGCATTGTTTTTGTTTTTTTCTCTTAAAAAAGGCCACGTGGCCGAAAATTAGATGAGTGGTATTGTGATTTTTCTATCAGAAGATGACCAACATGTTTGTTGTTGAATGTCGTTAAAATCACAAAACTATCAGAAGATGACCAAAATGTTTGTTCTTGAATGTCGTTAAAATCACAAAACTATCAGAAGATGACCAAAATGTTTGTTGTTGAATGTCGTTAAAATCACAAAACTATCAGAAGATGACCAACATGTTTGTTGTTGAATGTCGTTAAAACCACAAAACTATCAGAAGATGACCAAAATGTTTGTTGTTGAATATCGTTAAAATCACAAAACTATCAGAAGATGACCGACATGTTTGTTCTTGAATATCGTTAAAATCACAAAACTATGAGAAGATGACCAAAATGTTTGTTTTTGAATGTCGTTAAAATCACAAAACTATCAGAAGATGACCAAAATGTTTGTTGTTGAATGTCGTTAAAATCACGAAACTATCAGAAGATGACCAACATGTTTGTTGTTGAATGTCGTTAAAATCACAAAACTATCAGAAGATGACCAACATGTTTGTTGTTGAATGTCGTTAAAACCACAAAACTATGAGAAGACGACCAAAATGTTTGTTGTTGAATGTCGTTAAAATCACAAAACAATGAGAAGATGACCAAAATGTTTGTTGTTGAATGTCGTTAAAATCACAAAACTATCAGAAGATGACCAACATGTTTGTTGTTGAATGTCGTTAAAATCACAAAACTATCAGAAGATGACCAACATGTCTGTTGTTGAATGTCGTTAAAATCACAAAACTACCAGAAGGTGACCAACATGTTTGTTGTTGAATGTCTTTAAAATCACAAAACTACCAGAAGGTGACCAACATGTTTGTTCTTGAATGTTGTTAAAATCACAAAACTATCAGAAGATGACCAAAATGTTTGTTCTTGAATGTCGTTAAAATCACGAAACTATCAGAAGATGACCAAAATGTTTGTTCTTGAATGTCGTTAAAATCACGAAACTATCAGAAGATGACCAACATGTTTGTTGTTGAATGTTGTTAAAATCACAAAACTATCAGAAGATCAACATGTTTGTTCTTGAATGTTGTTAAAATCACAAAACTATCAGACGATGACCAACATGTTTGTTCTTGAATGTCGTTAAAATCACAAAACTATCAGAAGATGACCAACATGTTTGTTGTTGAATGTCGTTAAAATCACAAAACTATCAGAAGATGACCAACATGTTTATTGTTGAATGTCGTTAAAATCACAAAACTATCAGAAGATGAGCAACATGTTTGTTCTTGAATGTCGTTAAAATCACAAAACTATGAGAAGATGACCAAAATGTTTGTTCTTGAATGTCGTTAAAATCACAAAACTATCAGAAGATGCTTCATATGGAGTGGGTGATCACAGACCACGCACCATGGAGCCTCTTCACCTTTTTAAAGATAAGAATGGCGGGAGCAGGCTGTGTGTGTGTGTGTGTGTGTGTGTGTGTGTGTGTGTGTGTGTGTGTGTGTGTGTGTGGTGCGTGCGTGCGTGCGTGCGTGCGTGCGTGCGTGTGTGTGTGTGTGTGTGTGTGTGTGTGTGTGTGTGTGTGTGTGTGTGTGTGTGTGTGTGTGTGTGTGTGTTGGCGGGCGCGCACGTGTATGTGTGTGTGTGTGTGAGTGTGTGTGTGTGTGTGTGTGTGTGTGTGTGTGTGTGTGTGTGTGTGTGTGTGTGTGCGTGCGTGTTTGCGTGCGTGCGTGCGTGCGTGCGTGCGTGCGTGTGTGTGTGTGTGTGTGTGTGTGTGTGTGTGTGTGTGTGTGTGTGTGTGTGTGTGTGTTGTGTGTGCCCAGTCTGCAAAGTTTCCGGAGACAAATGAAATACACTCTTTGAAGTCTGGACAGATTCTAATCAGTAATTGGACTTAGAGAAAATTGCTCGCCACCTGCATCACAGTGCTGAAACAGCTCTTGTTCAGGTCATCAACGACCTCTCATTGCTCTGGATTCTGGTGATGTTTCTGTTGTGAAGCTGTAAGATGATCTGCAGCGTTTGATACATCAATCACCAAACACTAATCAAAAGGCATCAAAGTGTGCATGGAATCTCTGGTATAGCTTTGAAGAATTTAAAAATCCTTCCAAGTAAACACAAAACAAACTATGATGCTTAACGACCAGACATCACAGTCAGGAAACCTCCACAAAGCTCTGTTCTTAACCATTTTATTTTAATGATGTGTACACTCCAGTTTCATCACTCATTCCCTTCTTTTCTCTCTTTAGTCAGTCCATTTGGTGTTGACACACTATTATGCCACCCATACCCTCGGAACTGATTCAAAACAGCATAAATAAAAGAACTGTGTTAATCATCTTAAAAGTTGTTTGGCACATTGAAAGCTTTTCTTTTATGATGGCCAAACATGAGCTCTCCTAATACAATGTAAGAAAATGAGTTTCCTTATACGCAATTAACTTACATTAAAAAAAAAAGAAGTGAAAAACAAATATCTGGCTGATTTTTTAGAGGGAAGTGAGAAGATTTTCGTTAATCAACGATTACTTGGGGGAACGTGCCAAATGGTTTTGATTTAAACAAATAATCAGATATGAAAATAATTTATTTCATACATTTAGAACGTATTTCTTTATCCGTATATGATTATTACCCAGTTACACAGTAAAAACAATTTCTTTAATGAGTATAACTTGATTTTTTGTGTACATAAATTATTTCATCTGTATGTGACTGATTATTTTCAGAAGTAAGTATAATAAATGTATGTATGATTATTTAACGCATGCAATAATTTGGTTGTGTAAACGAATAAATAAATGATTACTTTATGCTATGTCTTTATGTAAATAGAACATCATTTGCAAATATAATGAATTATTTAAATAATCCATTGTACATGCAAGTAAATCATCATTTGTGCACGTAATTGTTATGTTTATAAGCAATCATTTACACATGGACAGATTTGTTACAGGACTAGGTTAGTTAATCATAGAATAACGATTCTAGCAGACTGTCCATCTAGCTCACACACGCATGAACATATGGATACGTTCCTCATTCATCGCCCCGCTGTGCACACCATCCCCCCCCCTCACACACAGAGAGAGAGTGTGTGTGTGTGTGTGTGTGTGTGTGTGTGTGTGTGTGTGTGTGTGTGTGTGTGTGTGTGTGTGTGTGTGTGTGTGTGTGTGTGTGTGTGTGTGTGTTGTGCTTCCTTATGACACGATAAATGTAAGTATTTATTACTTAACAAATAAACATACAAAAACAAAGAACAAAGTAATGCAGATTGTATACACACTACAAAACGGACAAGTAAAGTTTCGAGAAATATAACCGTCAGATGTTACAAACGGTACATTTGGCTGTGTTGCACAAGACAGTTTTCTCCCCTGACAACAACCTCATATTGACTGCTGTTCGGGAAAACTGTTTTGCACAATTTAGTCAACTATTTGTAACGTCTGAAAAAGAGCATTTGTTGAAAATTTACTCGTCTGTTGTGTATTGTGTGTTGTGTATATAATCTGCTTTACTTTACACGCTGTTCTGTGTTTCATTTGTTAACAATAACAGTACTGATTATCTCATAATGAAGAACGAGAGAGAGAGAGAGAGAGAGAGAGAGAGAGAGAGAGAGAGATGAGAAGAGAGAGAGAGAGAGTATGTGTGTGAGCGCGCGCGCGCGCGCGCACACACACACACGCACGCACGCACGCACGCACGCACGCACGCACGCACGCACGCACGCACGCACACACACACACACACACACACACACATATCAGTGTCTGCATTACAGGCACATCGTTTCATACCCATGTTTTGCCATTTTTTTGCTCCGTGGCTGAACTGTTAAGTTGACTGATGGGCAAAACACACCTCTTCCGAAAAAAAGGCAGGGGAAGATAAATGCATGTTTTTCCATTGCAAACAGAGTTATCTTTTCTCAGTTTATGGGACCTTGCAAACAGATCCAGAGTCAAATATTTGATTTGAAGCACACGCCAAGACAACGATCTGGATATTGATTGTCTCCACTGCAGGAACACAGGTTTCTCATCCATGTTCTGGATCTCTTTTTCTTTGATTGAATTGTTTCAATGACTGATGGGGCTAAATTGCTTTGGGCGTATCCACCGGTGCCATTTGTCCCGTGAGAACGGCAGGGTCACTCTCGCTGAACGTGAGCTCGAGAATGATTACTTCCCTTGCAGATTTCCGGACATTGTCTATTACAGTCCCCGACCAAACACAAGCTTAGAAACAGCTTTTCATTGAAAGTGATAAAGAGTGCCAGAGAGTCGCGCGCGCGCGCGTGTGTGTGTGTGTGTGTGTGCGCTTGCGCACGCGCGCTTGCGCGCGTGTGTGCGTACGTGCGTGCGTGCGTGCGTGCGCGTGTGTAAAAAGAAAAAAAACAACAGATGTCAACAAAAACAAGACTTTCGCAATCATCAGTGCAGAACATACGAAAACAGAAGAGATTCTATGACTATTCAAAGGAAACATTCACACATCTTCTATCCAGCAAATGCTTTCACCAAACATCCAAATCTCTCTTCCCACCTGCACAACTCACAGCGCAAGCAGACACTAAAAGAAAAACAACGCGTTCCAGGTTGAGACAGTTATTCTAATCATTGTCAAACTTGAAGAAATACGTCTTTAACGCTTTTTTATGTTGTTGTTAAGTCTGTGAGAGGTGCATAGTGAATTTAACATGGAAGAGAATTCCACATTTGTGGTGCGCAGAACAAAAAGAACAGATGACCGAAAGACGCGGTCCCAACTTGAGGAGTATTAAGAACTCTTCTGTCAGAAGACGACAAAGATATCCAGAGTGGACGTTGTGAAACAGGAGCTCAGTCATGTAATAGTACGGCTGCAGCAGTTTGAAACCCATTCTAGCCCGAATAGGGAGCTAGTTTGTTGTTGTTGTTGTTGTGTTGTTGTTGTTGTTGTTTTTATAAAGAAGAGGATGATCCCACCTCTTTGATGTGAGGACCCGTTGGGCAAGAGAGTTCTCAATGCGCTGCAGTTTCGAGACAATAATCATGCACTCGGCAGCCAGAAAGACGCTTGTTTGTTTTTGTATTACTTACATAAAGCCCAAGGAGCTCCCTTTACTACTGAAGATGTTACGCTACATAAACACTCATTATCATTGTTATTGTAATAAAATAGGAAGATCCTTTTGGAGGAATGAATATGAAGAGAAAGCTACACTACACCTCCAATAAATTATTACAGTGTTAGGGAAAATGAGGGAAAATGTCACCGTTTTTCTAAATTTCTTTTTTTTCAATTTTTTTAAAATATAATTTTTTTAAAATCGGCTATAAATTGGGTGGTCTCGCTGAAGAATTCCCAATGAACTATGAAAACAACGCAATTAGGGTTGGGCGGAAAAATGGGCCACCATATCAAAAATTCGCAAACATTAGAAATTTAGAGAAACAGGATTGAAACACAAGAAACTAAAAAGACAAAGTCGGGAGTCATATTCAATGTTACAGCGGGAAACGCACTATACAGACAATTTCATCTTTCCGTCCGCCGGTTTTACTCTGCTGGACTTAACATGCAGGCCATGTACAGAAGCACTGACAACCCGATCTAATGGTCGCTTTTAAAATTAGGCCAGAAATGATTGGCGACGTCCACAGAGTTTATCAGCAAAAATGCTGTACGCGTATTTTTCTGTCATTGTTAGACCTGATTTTACGACTTGAAAACGGTTCGTCAAATCAACTGGAACGTTGCATCTCCATCATGAGTTTAAGTCTCTCGATTTTTTAAAACCCCACAACTCTGTCATGAATTTACGCCTCTTTAAGATTTCATTAAACACAGTTATTCAGTATGAAGACCGACAAGATGGAATTCAGAAAAAAATGAATGAGTATTCAATAATTTTAGTATGTAAATATACCAGCACCGCACAAACATTCCCATGCGTTAATCGCGATACGTTTTTGGTAAGAATGTCCTGTTTTTTCGCGTCAATTTTCTTAAAAGCAGTATCAGTTCCAGCGTGTATCTATTTTGCACTTTCATAATCGTCATATTGCTGTAAATTGAAAAAAAAAAAAAAACGAGTCTGGATTATTTTCTGGAATTCGTTATTCACTTGAACAGAAATCATGTAACATACACAACAATTTGAAACAAAAATAAAACCAACCCATTTCTACCAAGGAGCTAGCTTTTAAAGATAGATAACGGTAGGAAGCCCAAGGTTTGTAGTTCTCATATATTTTACAAATCATCAAGGGGTGGGGGGGGGGGGGGGGGGGGACACGATTTTTTTCAATCATCTATTAGAAAAGCCTAGGCCTAAACGGCTAAGGACAGCTATGTCACACTCACACACACGCGCGCGCGCACACACACACACACACACACACACACACACACACACACACACACACACACACACACCACCGCACACACACACACACACACACACACACACACACACACACACACGCACGCACGCACGCACGCACGCACGCACGCTCGCACGCACGCACGCACACACACACACACACACACACACACACAGGGATATGTACCTATTCTGTTTAATATTCTGATTCATGATCTTCCAAAATCGTTGTCTCAAAAATGTTGAACTTGTGCAGTATGCTGATGACATCTGAATGTGGATGAAAGTCACTCTGAAAAAAAAAAACCCGACTAGATCAGTAAATTATATTAAAAGACTATATCAGAGTGAACTTGACAATATAAGTAACTATATGGTTGAAAACGGATTAACTCTATCTCCAGAAAAATGGCACATGATGCTTTTTAATGCAGGTTATAACGTCAATCCTCTGCCTTCTTTTAAAATAGATGGATCAGTTATTGAATTTAAACAGAATGTAAAATTTTATGTGTTTATTTTTCTTCTAAATTGTCATGGAGTTACCATTTGGAAACTGTATTGACAAAGGCCAGAAAAAGTTTGAATATCCTTAAGGTAATAAGTCAACAACCATGGGGAAATGACACTCAAACGCTTATTCACTTAGCAACAGCATTGGTACGTTCAAAACTAACATATGCGCATGAAGTGTTCTTCTCTGCACCTAAATATTTAATCAAAAAGTTACAAAGTGTTGATAGCAAAGCTTATAAGCTAGCTCTCGGTGTTCCAGTGCATGCGTCATCTATAAAAACCTATGCAGAGATTCGTATATTACCGCTAGAAGAACAGATGAAACTCTCATCAGCAAAATATATTATACGAAGTAATTCTTCTCAAAACTCAGTTGCTAAGGAAATCGAGTTAAAATCAGAGATTCACCAGCCGCCGTGGCGAAGTGGTTAACGTCGCGGACTCCCGGCTGGGAGGTCGTGGGTTCGAATCCCATCAGAAGTCATGTGGGTTTTTTTCTGCCCCGACCGGCTCCTACCCAGAGTTGAGTTTGCTGCGGACTCAGTTGGGAAGACTGGGACCACACAGTCGAGTTTCATCCACTTAATGGATGCGTTTCTGAGAGTGTTGCTCAAATTTCATGACCAACACTGCAGGTGCCTGTATCTCTCGGGCCTGGTTGACGCCGGGATATATTATGAAAGGAAGCGTAGAGTACAGCCCTGTCATGTAGTCTCAGACCGAAACGGAAATCCGTAGCATCATCTTAATCATCCTCATTCTCATCGA
>CM031599.1:34681677-34689177 GCA_018398815.1 Conus ventricosus | reverse complement strand
CCCTCCACCGCTGCCACCCCCCACCACCTTACTTCCTATCCATCCCATTCTATACAACCCACTCGCACCCCCCCCTCCCCGCACCTTTCTGAGACCTGAGAATCGCGCTCTTTGCGACCTCGATGGATGGGAAGCTGAACGGTCACATCACTGAGTGGTTGCAAAACTGAGAACTTAGAACAGAGGAGTATAGAGCACCAGGGCGTATGACATTATTTACAGCATCGATTGTTTACAACACCTACCGTTTACAACACTGACTGACAACACACTTGTGCGAGTCTGAAAGGTTACAACACTGACTGACAACAACGACACTGAAAGGTACAACACTGAAAGGTTACAACACTGACTGACAAAAACACTGGTTGCGACACTGAAGGGTACAACACTGACTGAAACAACGGACACTGAAAGGTGGCAACACTGACTGACAACAACACTGGTTGCGACACTGAAAGGTTACAACACTTGACTGACAACATCACTGGTTGTGACACTGAATGGTTACAACACTGACTGACAACAACACGGTTGTGACACTGAAAGGTTACAACACTGACTGACAACAACACTGGTTGCGACACTGAAAGGTTACAACACTGACTGACAACAACACTGGTTGTGACACTGAAAGGTTACAACACTGACTGACAACAACACTGGTTGTGACACTGAAAGGTTACAACACTGAAAGGTAACAACACTGACTGACAACAACACTGGTTGTGACACTGAATGGTTACAACACTGAAGTGACAACACTCACTGACAACAACACTGGTTGTGACACTGAAAGGTTACAACACTGAAAGGTGACAACACTGACTGACAACAACACTGGTTGTGACACTGAAAGGTTACAACACTGACTGGCAACAACACTGGTTGTGACACTGAAATGGGTTACAACACTGATGGTAAACAACACTGGTTGCGACAATGAATGGTTACAACACTGACTGACAACAACGACACTGAAGGTTACAACACTGAGTGACAACAACACTGGTTGTGACACTGAAAGGTTACAACACTGACTGACAACAACACTGGTTGTGACACTGAAAGGTTACAACACTGACTGGTAACAAACACTGGTTGTGACACTGAAAGGTGACAACACTGACTGACAACAACACTGGTTGCGACACTGAATGGTTCACAACACAACTGACTGACAATTAACATCACTGGTTGTGACACTGAAAGGTTACAGCACTGACTGACAACAACACTGGTTGTGACAACTGACTAAAACGTTACCAAACACTGACTGACAACAACACTGGTTGCGACACTGAAAGGTTACAACACTGACTGACAACAACGACACTGAAAGGTTACAACACTGACTGACAACAACACTGGTTGCGAGTCAATTGAAAAGCGGGGACATACAACTGACTGACAACAACGACACTGAATGGTTACAACACTGACTGACAACAACACTGGTTGTGACACTGAAAGGTTACAACACTGACTGACAACAACACTGGTTGCGACACTGAAAGGTGACAACACTGACTGGCAACAACACTGGTTGTGACACTGAAAGGTGACAACACTGACTGACAACAACACTGGTTGCGCCACTGAAAGGTTACAACACTGAAAGGTGACAACACTGACTGACAACAACACTGGTTGCGACACTGAAAGGTTACAACACTGACTGACAACAACGACACTGAAAGGTTACAACACTGACTGACAACAACGACACTGAAAGGTTGCAACACTGACTGACAACAACACTGGTTGTGACACTGAAAGGTTACAACACTGACTGACAACAACACTGGTTGCGACACTGAAAGGTTGCAACACTGACTGACAACAACACTGGTTGCGACACTGAAAGGTGACAACACTGACTGACAAAAACGACAATGAAAGGTGACAACACATGACTGACAACAGCACTGGTTGTGACACTGAAAGGTAACAACACTGACTGACAACAACGACACTGAAAGGTGACAACACTGACTGAAAACAACGACACTGAAAGGTTACAACACTGATTGACAACAACATTGGTTGTGACACTGAAAGGTTACAACACTGACTGACAACAACACTGGTTGCGACACTGAAAGGTGACAACACTGACTGACAACAACACTGAGTTGTGACACTGAAAGGTGACAACACTGACTGACAACAACACTGGTTGTGACACTGAAAAGTTACAACACTGGTTGCGACACTGAAAGGTTACAACATTGACTGACAACAACACTGGTTGCGACACTGAAAGGTTACAACACTGAAAGGTTACAACACTGACTGACAACAACACTGGTTGCGACACTGAAAGGTTACAACACTGAAAGGTGACAACACTGACTGACAACAACACTGGTTGTGACACTGAAAGGTGACAACACTGACTGAAAACAACACTGGTTGCGACACTGAAAGGTTACAACACTGAAAGGTGACAACACTGACTGACAACAACACTTGTTGTGACACTGAAAGGTGACAACACTGAAAGGTGACAACACTGACTGACAACAACACTGGTTGCGACACTGAAAGGTGACAACACTGACTGACAACAACACTGGTTGCGACACTGAAAGGTGACAACACTGACTGACAACAACACTGGTTGTGACACTGAAAGGTGACAACACTGACTGACAACAACACTGGTTGCGACACTGAAAGGTTACAACACTGAAAGGTGACAACACTGACTGACAAAAAACACACTGGTTGTGACACTGAAAGGTGACAACACTGACTGACAACAACACTGGTTGTGACACTGAAAGGTTACAACACTGACTGGTTAGACTTCAGAACGATTAGAACACTAAGCGATTTTTCACAGCAAGTACAGTTTGATGAAAGTATGTAATTTGACCCACATATACAAAATCTAGTTACGTATCCGTTGTTGTGTAGCATGTGCTATGTATTATTGATACCCTGTGTATTATACACATCTCTTTTCCTGATGGTGTACTTAATATGTTAATTATTACATATTTTGGGTACATTCAAACGAGATATAATCCATGCCGCCTTTCCCGATGGTGTATTCAATATAATAGTTAATATGTCCGTTAATATTTATTTTGGATACACTGAAATGAGAAAAGGCGAGTCACCAAAGAAAGTTGAAGCACTGAAGAGCAAACATGCAGGCAAAACCCGGTTGCAAATTCACCATGAATGCGCCTTTGAAGGACTGTAAGCCCAAGCACACCAAATAATCTACGTTTGTCATATAATGTTATCAACAATCATTATCCAGCTGCCTAACTAATCTTAGACGTTGCCACACAGCATTGAAACGACACTCACAGCGTCGTTGACTACAAAATAGGGTTTTTTTTTTGTTTTTTTGTTTTTTTGTTTTGTAACATATTCTTATTTTCTAAATCAGGGCATGAAAATTGAAAATAATGTTAAATATCTACCATCTGTCCCCATACCCTAAAATAATTGCTGATTTTCCATTTTCCTTCGTACTCTGAATCACTCTTGTTTGAATTCTACAACAAAACATGACAGACTGTGAGAGGAAACTGTAAAGGACATTGCTGGCCTTCATGTTCTCACCAGGTTTCTCCTTTAGTTAGTGTGGAAAACGTTGACGACACGGTACAGTGCACGAATGTAATGAAGGGAGCAGACGATCGAAAACCGAGAGAGACACGACAAAAACGCAGAAGAGCACACAAAACAAAGTGTGAAGTAACGACGATTTAATGCACGACACAAAACAGGACAAGAAATTTTCGGCAAAATGCCTTCCTCAGCGACAAAAAAATACAGACATAAACATGCACAATACTCCCCTTGTGAAGCCAAAGTGGTGAATGAAGTAGACAGAGGGACAGTGGAAGAGAGGGTGAGTAGAGTTCGAAGAATAGGGCACGAGGAAAGAGGGTAGAGTAAAGTGAGGAGGAGGAAAAGGAGGGAGAGACAGTTTCCTAAACGGTTTGGTCCGACTTGGGGGTTGAGGTAGAGGTCAGGTCGTGATGGAATCGATCAAATACATGGAGATCACCCGATTCTGTGGAAAAAAGGGAAAATGAAGATTTTGTGCTTGCATTTGGGAAAGATAAGTTTGAAGTTTTCGTGCTTGCATATGGGAAAGACAAATTACATCAATGCCATATATCATTGAACAGTACAGAAGACGCGTGAATAGCTGGCGTTCCCGCGCCATTGCTTATGCGTAAGTACTCTGCTTGGGAGTATCAAGTCCTCACAGACCGTTGTCCGTTGTACTTGCACATAAAACAAATCAAAAGCAACACAAACAAACAAGCAAACAAATAAACATACAAAACCATTGGAACTGCCTCCGAGTCAGACATACTCTAGAACGCAGGGCTAGGCCGGGCCATTTTTTATTCAAAGCATAATCTGATAGTACCACAGACATCCTTAGTAGTACAACTCTGGGCTAAAAGTCAATGTGTATGTAACGACAGCAACTATGACTCACCCGTGAAATGAATTTACAGAAAGCCTTCTCTCCACATTCCATTCTCCTATCTTCATTTCCAAACCAACCCCCTTCTAATTGCATGTGCATTATTACGGTGTGGTGGTTAGAGTCATACGCTTGCAGACCGGGAATTCGTGGGTTCAATTCCCGTCACAGGCATTTACCTGTGGGATTGTTTGGCCATGGCCAGCTCCTGTCCAGATCTGAATACTCTACAGGTTCAAAAGTGGGGATGTGGAAGCACACAGAAGTGTTCCATTGACCCGTGATAAATCATGAAAGGAACCGCACAGTACAGCTCTGTTCAGTTTCAGTTTTCAGCTTCATCAAGGAGGTATCACACTGCGTGCGGACTAGTCCATATACGCTACACCACATCCGCAAAGCTTAGAGCCCACACTGTGCATAATTTAAAGCTGACGGATAAATGTCGTATTGACTTTTATCAGAATGGCACTCTGTTGCATCATCTTCCACATCTTCATTACCCACTGATCATGATTTTTTAAAAAGAAAATCAAATACTGTGGTTCGTAATGTCCTGCTCTCGTGGTGGCTGAACAAGAAGAACGAGAACAAGAAGAACGAGAACAAGAACAAGAACAAGAATGCGTTTTTCGATTGTGGCACAGAATGAGTGAGCTACGAAACAGACAAAGACAGCGTTGTGCTGGTTTCACAGTGAGATGACTGCAGGCAGAGATTGAAGAAGACACAGATACACCCGTAGGTGCCGGTAGGCCCGGAGAAGCACTGTCCTCGACTGCCGAACAAACCAGCTGAGAGCAATCCTGCACCACCCTTGGAAGCCTGCGCTGCGTTCACATAGGGTGGAGGCACGCACAGGGCATTCCATTAACACGTGAAGGGACGTAAGTGCTCCCTGGCAGATGCCATTTTGTAATGGCCGCTGGATGTGACACAACAGAACCTCCACAGGAACGTTCCCATGGGTGTGTACCCGCCCGTATTTCATGACTGCAGAGTCCACCGGCAAAAAACGCCCCGCCTAGCAACTGCCGCGTGCATCCCGTAGCCTCACTCGTTGCTGTTCTGCCGACAGGCGAGGACAGTACAACTCCAGTCACAGCCAAGCTTTGGTCATGAGGTCTTACGTGCCTTCTGAAAAGAATCCCAGGTCACAGAAATTGAAACAAACTTAGTTGTACCGCCGAACGCAAGAGGCAAACGTATTACGAGACAAAATATAACGCGTTTCGACCTCTTTGGTCTTCTTCAGGCAAGACAAACAACATTCAAGACAATGACAACGGAGATCGAACAATCACTTACCTCCTCAAATTGGGCGCAGGGTGACGGTTCAATTTTCGGCACAATATGAGGAGATACGTGATCGTTCGATCTTCGTTTTCATTGTCTGCAATGTTGTTTGTCTAGGCTGAAGAAGACCAAAGAGGTCGAAACGCGTCGTCTTTTGTTTTGTAACTTGCCTCTTGCGTTCAGCGGTGCATTAATTTTTCTTTTAGATTAGCATAGTGCTGGGCCACACTTTCTGACACCCTCTCCTGACTGGCACGTGACCACGTGTCACGTGACTATGGGACAAGGGTGTTAGAGAGGGCAGGCCAGCGTTGTGCTGTTTTGGGTTCAATCGTCAACGCGTTCATTTCAGTCAGGGAGTGGATCAAATAAGGACAGTATACACTGCAATGAAAGGGAGGTAATGGGGAAGGGGACCGGGCGGATTGGTGAGTGAAGAGGATATTGCAAGAGACGCACGCTGTAGGCGGGTCATTGTTCAATGCAAGACAGTTTTTCATCACCTACACGTTTATTTATCTATTTGTTCATTTTCACTCATACTTGTTCCGGCCGTTCGTGGACACCTTCTATTGACGTAACGACCAGATGACGTATTTATCATTTGACGCCTCCACTCTGGACGTTCTCCATGTACGTCAATGCGCTTACGTTTTGTTTCATTCTGACACAAAGGCAGACCATACTTTGTTCATTTACGGTAACCGTTGTTGTGAAGACAATTAAGGCTGTTTATTTTCTGCATGCGCATGACTTTACGTGCTTGAATTACTACAAATAACAAAATCTAATTTCGTTCATTTGACAAAATATGCGTATAGCAATGATTGGAAATGATCTTAATTTGTAAATAAAATTAATATGAAATGATTTACACTGAAAATATACGAAAAGGATAGGACGTTGATCACAATTGGATACAAAGAGACGGGAGAGATCACACAGGGGGAGGGAAGAGAGAGGGTAGTGCAAGGGAGAGGAGGGGAAGGTGGTGGTAGATAGGATTGGGGGAGGGGGGTACTCTGTAGGTCTGTTCAGATATCTTTAATCAGTATATATCCTGTGCATGACCTTCTCTCACCAGAACCCGATTAAACTGCTCACACACACACATTTCACAGAGACAGACAGACACACACACACATATATCTATATATATATATATATATATAATTATAAACAAAGCTTGCTCTTATGTCTTAGATTGAAGAAATAGGGGGAGATACGCATTCATATCTGCAGCGGTAGATGATTCTGCCTAACTAACAGTATGTGCTTGAGTGGGGAAAAATAAAATAAATGCTTCTCAAAATGAGCCTTCAGCAAGCTTATATTCTCCAAAGGAGAGACATCTTCCAATAGGGAGGGAAACTCACTAACATATAACTCCTGGTCATATAACGATATTTCGAAACTTTGTTGTTTTTCCTCAGTGACCGCGGAAAGTTGTAATTTCACTCCTCTGCCTTTCAGTTTTAAGAAGAATGCAATCCCAGAAAAGGCTGGTGTGCAATACCGTAGTATTTTGTTGCGTTTTCAAAAACCCAACCATCCAAGAAGCAAAGAAAATCATGAAAGAGCAAAACAAGCTACATTTTCTTGTGAAAAGTAGAAAAATAAAAAGATATCCTCTTAAGACACAAGTGCTGAGGGCCAGTTCTTGGTATGAATCCGCAAGGGACTGCATTCTTCTTAAAACTGAAAAGGCAGAGGGGTCAAATTACCACTTTCCGCGGTCA
>CM031599.1:34656677-34676677 GCA_018398815.1 Conus ventricosus | reverse complement strand
CTCCTGTCATAGCTTGCTGCTCATCGTACAACGACAAGCTCAGAATTCTTAAGGCCAAAGCAAAATTGAAGAGCAGTAACATCTTTGTTGGAGAGGATTTCTCTTTTCGTGTCAGGGAAATGGGACGTGGCCTCTCTCCCTATCTCAAGAAGGCAATTGCAAGAACCGACGGGAAAAAACCCTCTATGATTTTTGACCATTTAGTTATCAATGGCAAAAAGTACTTCCTCGATACCCATGGCAACTTGAACGCATCAAGATGGGGAGTCGGCCGGCCACATGATGAAAAATACTGTACAGAAAATGGGAACCTCAGTGACATAACACCGGTAGACCTCTCGGTCACTGGTGGCAGTGTCACACGTGAACACTGTTCGTCGAGGCAAACCTGTTTGGCAGAGCTGCCGTCCGCTTCCACGTGTGAATACACGAACAGCACGGTTTCTCCTACTGCGCAGAAACCTTTTGCTTTTTTTAACATGGAATGTAAATGGTTTAATGTCAAAACTTGTTGATTCCGATTTTGTTTAATTTCTGTATCAGTTTGACTTGGTCTGTTTAACTGAGACATTTATAGAGGAATGTCGAGATGATTTGTTTGTTGGGATTTAAATATATTTGTAAGCCGGCAGTTAAATTTACGAGACAAGGGAGACGATCTGAAGGTGTAATTTGTTTAATAAGAAATGAATTCATCCCCTTTGTTAGCTCTGTTGAAGTAAATAATCCCAATTTCATTGTCTGCTTGATTGACAAAATCTTACTTGAAATAGACAAGGATATTTTGCATGCATGCTCGTACATTTCCCCAGAAGGTTCTCCCTTTAATGTACATTTTGATGTAGAAAATGGTATTAGGTCACCGGAAGAATCTTTAGAATATGAACTCTTACCAATGAATCTTAACGTCTTTGAAATATGAACTCGTACCAATGAACGTTAACGTCTTTAAAATATTAAGAGTGATGATAACATCAGTTTTTGTATGTATATATATATATATATATATATATATATATATATATATATATATATATATAAATAAAATCAGGGTTAAAAAGCCACTCAGGACGCAAAAAGTGCTCAACCATGTAGGGAGCGACATACCAGTTTAAAATAGGATTTTAAAATGAAGAGGTTAAAACCTACAAGCTTGTTTCAAGCTAAAAGCGCTCTCCTCAGGGTATACAATACAATTTGGGCACGCCCACGGTGTTATATACCGTGGTGTGTGGGCGTGTGAGTTCTGTGCGTGTAGCACGTGGCCTGCCGGTTTTTCTTTTTTGGGGCGCGTTCGGGGGGGGACGTGCCACGGAGTGGTGCATTGACAAAGATTTCCATTTATGCCTGCAATTGTTTATCATTTCTACTTTAGAGTTCAGGGATGCTAGGTGGGGTTTACATAATATCAGCCACTTTTCTGTGGTACATAAGTTGCATTTTTTTAGAAATGTTGTTGTATGGTGTTGCTCTTTTTATAATTTTCCATGATATGTTGTAATCTATTTTCCTATTTTTCAGCTTCCAAATATATTTACTTAATTCTGTTTGGTTTTTATATTTTTCATTTTTGAAAGACTGTTTTATGGTTTGCATATCTGGTTTTAAAGTGGTTAGCCGTGATTCCTATGTATGTTTCTTTATCACTGTCTGTTGTTACCGTAGCTTGGTACACAATATTGTTGTAGAGACATTTTATTATTCAAAGGGCACTGGTCTTTTTTAGTGCAATTACAAGATATCCTTTCATCACCCTCTTTGGTTGTGTTGTTTTTGGTTTTATTGGAAGAATCAATTATATTTTTAAGGTTGGGCATACACGAGTATGATAGCTTGACGGTATTTTTGTTGAATATTTTAGATAGTACATGTTCTTTTGGGAATGATGTTTTAAGGATTCTGAGGAATTCTTTTCCTACGTTAGTTTTTGTTCTTCCATCATATGGAGGGTTATACCATATAATTTTTCTTTTCCTGTTTTTCCTGTTGCTGTTCATGTTGTTATCTGGTTGTATTGTAATTTGTAGTTGTAGCCACTTTTTTTCAGCGCCTCTTGATATTCAGCTGCTGCACTGTTAAATTCTTTCTCATTGCATGACAGTTTAGATAATCTTTTGTTTATACCATTAGGTATGGTTTTTAAGATGGAGGGTGGGTGGTTACTATTGATGTCTACGTAGACGGGTGTATCATTAGGTTTTTTTATATGGTTTGTATGTATGATCCTTAAGATCTAATGTTATGTCTAAATAATTTACTGTTTTTTTGTTGGCTTCTACTGTGATTTTTAGGTTATGGCTTTGAAAAATTTTACAAAGTTCTTTTTTCTTGTTTTCAATGATTTTTGGTTTATTGTTTAACGTTGAGCACTGTGGCCTAACAGAACCTAAATTTAATATGGAGAGAATTAACTTTGGGCAGTCAACCAAAAATATACCTTTTTTCAAATCCACAACTCTACATGAAAAAACTCATAGAGCAGACTGAAACTTTTGTGCGCAACATGAGGTGGAAGGCGTTTTTCTTTTTGAACCCAGATGCCAAAAAGGAAGATAAAAAGACTTATGGGTTTAAGTCATGGAAATCGCCACCTATAATAGAGGAAATGAAACCTTTTGAAGATAGCATGAAGAAACTAATAGCTAATATTGATTTCAGAAAACCACATAACAATTTTCAAACAACATTGAATAATAAGATAAAACAAATCCAGAATGACAAAAAAGTATTCATAAAGGCGGACAAGACAAACAATTTCTATAAAATGGAAACTAATGAGTACTCTCAACTCCTCAACAAAAATATTCAGAAAAATTATAAAAAAAGCTGATAAGACCACATATGACAACATCTGCAAAAAAGAAAAGAACTTGTGCACCAGATGGATTTAGGTGACAGGATAGAAGCAACAGCAATGAAAGAAGCCTTTATAACCCTTAAAGACCACAAACCTAATTTTCTCAACAACCCTACTTGTAGACTGATAAACCCATCAAAATCTGAATTAGGCAAAATTAGTAAAAGATCCTGGAAAAAGCAATAGAGGACATAAAAACAAACACTGAATACAATCTCTGGAAAAATAGTTATGAAGTTATCCAATGGTTTAAAGAATTGAACAAACAGACAAATACAGTGTTCATTACTTTTGACATAGTGGACTTCTACCCTTCCATTGATGAGGAATTACTTACTAAAGCTCTAAGATTCGCCAACAAATATACAAATATAACAGATTCTGAGATGGAAATCATTCTCCACACAAAAAAACCCTTCTCCATAGCAACAGTGAAACTTGGATTAAAAAAACTAGCAGAAATTCCACATTCGATGTCACGATGGGATCTTATGACGGAGCTGAAACGTGTGAATTAGTTGGACTTTTCATGTTGTCTCATATACAGAAAATACTTGGGAAACAGGTTGGCTTATACAGAGATGACGGTCTTGCCACGTTAAACAATAAACCAAAAATCATTGAAAACAAGAAAAAAGAACTTTGTAAAATTTTTCAAAGCCATAACCTAAAAATCACAGTAGAAGCCAACAAAAAAACAGTAAATTATTTAGACATAACATTAGACCTTAAGGATCATACATACAAACCATATAAAAAACCTAATGATACACCCGTCTACGTAGACATCAATAGTAACCACCCACCCTCCATCTTAAAAACCATACCAAATGGTATAAACAAAAGATTATCTAAACTGTCATGCAATGAGAAAGAATTTAACAGTGCAGCAGCTCAATATCAAGAGGCGCTGAAAAAAAGTGGCTACAACTACAAATTACAATACAACCCAGATAACAACATGAACAGCAACAGGAAAAACAGGAAAAGAAAAATTATATGGTATAACCCTCCATATGATGGAAGAACAAAAACTAACGTAGGAAAAGAATTCCTCAGAATCCTCAAAACATCATTCCCAAAAGAACATGTACTATCTAAAATATTCAACAAAAATACCGTCAAGCTATCATACTCGTGTATGCCCAACCTTAAAAATATAATTGATTCTTCCAATAAAACCAAAAACAACACAACCAAAGAGGGTGATGAAAGGATATCTTGTAATTGCACTAAAAAGACCAGTGCCCTTTGAATAATAAATGTCTCTACAACAATATTGTGTACCAAGCTACGGTAACAACAGACAGTGATAAAGAAACATACATAGGAATCACGGCTAACCACTTTAAAACCAGATATGCAAACCATAAACAGTCTTTCAAAAATGAAAAATATAAAAACCAAACAGAATTAAGTAAATATATTTGGAAGCTGAAAATAGGAAAATAGATTACAACATATCATGGAAAATTATAAAAAGAGCAACACCATACAACAACATTTCTAAAAAATGCAACTTATGTACCACAGAAAAGTGGCTGATATTATGTAAACCCCACCTAGCATCCCTGAACTCTAAAGTAGAAATGATAAACAATTGCAGGCATAAATGGAAATCTTTGTCAATGCACCACTCCGTGGCACGTCCCCCCTGAACGCGCCCCAAAAAAGAAAAACCGGCAGGCCACGTGCTACACGCACAGAACTCACACGCCCACACCACCACGGTATATAACACCGGTGGCGTGCCCAAATTGTATTGTATACCCTGAGGAGAGCGCTTTTAGCTTGAAACAAGCTTGTAGGTTTTAACCTCTTCATTTTAAAATCCTATTTTAAACTGGTATATATATATATATATATATATATATATATATATATATATATATATATATATATATATATATATATATATATATATACTGACTTCCATAAAAAACGCGAAAAAATTGAAAGGCTATTTTTCGGGTGAAAAGGGGTGAATATACAATATGAACCATTGTAGCAAGTTGTTTGGGTCCAAGATTCACGTGCAGTGAAAAAAATTGTGTGAGCAACACATCATTCCCGGCATTGGAGGGTCAACAAAAATGGCAAACTGGTTGCTGCATGTGAGGCACGTGCACACCATGCAGAGCAAAGTTAACCAGCGACAAGTACGCAGGCATGCAGCCTTTATAAAGCCGCGCTACAAGGTTCAGATAACGACTTGCCGTCTGAGCGCTACAGAGATGCCAAGACTACGAGCAGAGGAACGCAATCGTGCCCTAGGCCATCTGGAGGCTGGTGTGGATGCCAGGCAGGTCGCCAACATCTTTAACGTCCACATCTCAACCATCTATCGTCTGCAGCACCGCATGCGAGTCACTGGTACCACTGATGATCGTCCCCGGCCAGGCCGTCCTCGGTCACCACACCAAGAGAGGATCGCCATTTTGTTCGAACCCATCTGCGGGACAGGCGGCAAACAGCCGCAAACACTGCTCGACAGGTGCCTGGGAATCTCGAGCAACGAATCAGCCTCAACACTGTGCGGCGGCATCTTCAGGAGACGGGCTGGCATGTAGGCGTCCTCACAGAGGTCCGGTACTGACACCAAGACACTGGCAGGACAGGCTGCAGTGGGCACAAGCCCGAATCAACTGGCGCAGGCAGCAGTGGGGACGCATACTGTTCTCAGATGAGAGCCGTTTTTTGTATTGACATGGCTGACAGTTGTGTCAGAATATGGCGTCGACCTGGTGAACGCTATGCTGACTCCTGTGTGGTAGAGCGGAACCCTTGGAGGCCCGAACGTTATGATATGGGGTGCAATTGGCATTAACCACGCCATAGGACCAGTCATCTTTCAGAACATTGGTCTGGTCGCGGACAGGGTGTCAATGCACAGCGCTACATCCACCAGGTGCTCAGACCCATGTCATTTCTTTTTTTGCGCAACACCCAAACTGGACATTCCAACAGGACAATGCAAGACCACACACAGCCAGGGCCACCCAGCAATTTCTTCAGCTAACAACGTCAATGTGCTGCCCTGGCCAGCCCTCGGTCCCGATTTAAACCCAATAGAACATTTTTGGGATGAACTTGGCAGACGGTTGGACCTCCTGCGTCCACGACCAGCAACAGCGGCTCAACTTCACCAGGCCATCGTCCATGTGTGGGCTGGTGTGCCAAGGGGACGCATTCAACCGCCTGGTCCACTCAATGAGCCGCAGGTGTCAAGCAGTTGTCCATGCAAATGGTGGCCACACACGGTATTAGGACTTCACGCTGGTTTGTCACGTGACCTTGGATTTTCCACACAAAGACATATTGCTGATGACATTTTCACACATTACCAGTGTAATGAATCAAATCACGTTGAATTCTCGCTTCCACTCTGTACAATTGTGACCAATAAAATTCGCCCCTAACCTTCAGCTTGTTTTGCTTTCGCGTTTTTTATGGAAGTCAGTATATATATATTATATATATATATAAATATATATATATATATATATATATATATATATATGTTTATTTTTTTTCTACTTTTTTGGTCTGGGAACGTAACAGCTGTCCATGAGCACTGTCCGTGTGAGTATGGAAACATTCACTTGTGTCCAAGTCACTGGTTTACACATGTTTTGCAGGCGTTCTGTGTGAAGGTATATTTTGTCAGGAAGAGCAGAACAGTGTTTGGCTTGTTGGTTGAATTATGCAGTCAGGTTGCTTGGTTCACGAGAGGCAGGTGACAGACTCCTAGCTGCAGCTTGTGGCAGAGTGGAGTTCATGAAGGATTACTTACCCGTAATGTGCCTTTCCACAGCCACGAACTGGGTGGGAAAAAACTCATATCAAGACAGAAACAGTATATTTTATAACGAGAACAAATTATCTGATATTGTTAGGGGTGCCGTTTTTCTTATCAGAGACATTGTTGTATTACTATTATCCCAATCACGATTCAAAATATTCCTAAACACAAACAGTGGGAGAGCGTACTATATCCATCTGTTGGTGGGTGAAAACTGCTTTGCATCGAAATTCACCTCAAAATCATGGACGTCCAAAGAAAAGAGGAGAAGGGTAAGTTGATTGTATGTGACGTGCCCGGAAATGAAGAATACTTATAAAAATGAGAATACTTATAAAGCGCCTATCTCCGGCCAGAGACCAAGCTCTAAAGCTTGACAATCCGCATTCTCGTTTACACAAGGGGCTGTCTCCCGGGGTAAACCCGACTGAAAGCTGCCTCCCGGGCGCTTCATTCAGTCGCTTCCCGTGTCTTTAGAGTGTTCATTCATTTTAAAACAACTCTTTCATTATTTTGATTTTTCCGCAGGGGGATGTGTTGTAACGGTCGCCATACCAAGGCCAAAAGGCCTTCTCTTCCCAACCTGGTGATGGGATTTTACGGTGTGCAAGATGTTAGCGGGGTTCACACCGAACCGATGATCAGCAGACGGTGCTTGAAAACGACATCTGGACTGAAAAAAATTTCTGTGAAAAAGGGGGGTGTCCCAGCATATGTTCGTGTCCCCGACACAGAACAGCATACGTTCGTGTCCCCCCACACATAACACGTATGTTTGTCCCGAACAACAAGCAGTACGTTCGTGTCCCCAACAGACCCGCAAGTTGTGTCCCCGACCAAAAACAGCATAGTTCGTTCCTCCACACAGACACAGCAGTATGTTCGGTCCTCCACCAGACACAGCATACTGTCGTGTCCTCGACACAGAAAAGCAGACTGTTGTTCTCCACCAGACCCAGTACGTTTGTGTCCCCCACACAGACCACATACTGTTCGTGTCCCCCCACACAGACACGCAGCATGTTTTGTGTCCTCCACACGACACAGCGTAATGCGTGTCCCCCACCAGACACGCATACGTTCGTGTTTCCCCAAGACAAGCAGTACGTTGTGTCCTCCCCAAGACCCGAGTACTGTTGGTTGACACAGACACAGCAGTACTGTTCGTGTCCTCGACACAGACACAGCAGTACTGTTCGTGTCCTCCACACAGACACAGCAGTACTGTTCGTGTCCTTCACACAGACACAGCAGTACTGTTCGTGTCCTCGACACAGACACAGCAGTACTGTTCGTGTCCTCCACACAGACACAGCAGTACTGTTCGTGTCCTCCACACAGACACAGCAGTACTGTTCGTGTCCTCCACACAGACACAGCAGTCCTGTGCAGCTGAGATAAATGAGAGTAATGCTAAATGACCGCAGATGACCTGACGGTGGTTAGTGGTCTCATCAAGTGGTCAAACTGTGTGATGCGTGTGACGTTCTGGTTAGTTCGGAAAACCACGACCTCTCTGGTCCAAAATCGTCCAGTGCTGCCAGTCCATCAATGAAAGAGGCAACGTTTTGAAATATAAGCATTTTCATACATATAAGGCTTCATTTTGAAGCATTAGCTCTTGAAAGGATTTGGTTAAAAAAAAATGACGTCTCCAACGTTGTCAACATTCTGTGATATTTTGAAGACGAATGTTCATGTGCTAAAGTGTCCGGCAAAAGAAAACTCCTGTACACTGAGACCGTTCCCCGCACAAATGTAGCTTTTGGATGTGAGTATTGGTATTACTTTTTGTGGTGCTAGCTCATTAAGGAAAATAGTCAAATTCCCGGAAAAAGGTCGCAAACTACCCTGTGTTCTGTGCTGAAATAAAGTGCTATTTCTTGTGTTGTCAGTCTCGCTTTCCTCCATATAGAGACAATGCATGTCATCTGAAATATACGCAGGTAATGCAGAATTGGCAGTTGAAGATAGTTTACTCTACTGTGCACAAAATTCTTCTTGTCTGTACTGTACACGTTATTGAAAATGTGTTGCTGGTTTCGGACGTTAAGTCATACAGAAAAAAAATCTTTTAATTTCAAAATGTTCTATTTCAAAACTGGCCTGTCATCTTTCACGTAGTCCAATTGGTCGTTTCTCTTAGTTCCTTTCTTTTTTTTCAGCACCCAAACATCACTTATCCCCCTCACCTTTCCCACCTCCTTTGCTTCCTCTTTCCTTTTTGCTCTGTTTTGTTTGGTTTAATCTGGTTTGGGTTGCTTGCTGTATTGATCATTATTGATCGACTGTCGACGCATTAACATTCAAATTTGCATAGATTCTAGATTCATCGACATAGAAAAACAGACTAGTAATAAGAGATCCAATTCCCAGCCGAGCAAAAATCAACAATAGAAAGACCTAGCTTTAACTGAGTACAAGCATTTTGTTCTCCAGTTCTGCTCCGATCGTTTCCTGCCAATATATCAATCAGATGGATGATTAGAATTAGCTACTTACGTCTGCCCATCAGAGGTGTAGTAAGCAGCCATGCAATCTACACCAAGTGATTCTCATATAACCCACAACCCATCAAAGAGATCGAAGACATCAACATCATAAACTCCAGCCAGTTCAGTTGAGCAACCACCGCTGCAACATCATAATGCATGGCCTGTATTTTGATGGTGAGTAACGAGAAGATCTTTCTCCTTATAAAGGGTTGGACTGTAACTGACCAGAACCTCACGGCGAGTCCTCCCAACTGAATAAAAGCGGGAGGGGGACGGGGTCATCTTCCAAACTGTCAAAAATCAGGAAAAGGGAGGGGGAGAAGAGGGACACTTTTCCGAATTTTCATAAAAAGCACTCGGGTACGGGAGTGGGGGGGGGGGGGGATGAAAAGGGACTTATTTTCTAAACTGTCATAAAAAGCCGGGGGAGGGGGGGGGGGGGGGGGGGGGGGGTGATGGAGAGTGACTTATCTTCTAAATTTTCACAAAAGCGGGAAAGTAGGAGTTCGGGGGGGGGGGGGGGGTCCAGATTCTTGTAACAGCAGGGATTGGGGAGTAAGTGGCTCTCTTTCACCATGGATTAGGTGGGGGGGGGGGGGGGGGGGGTTCTTTTCATATTTTGGGCTTCGAATATCGGGGGTGTGAGTGGGGGGCAGAAGATTGTGTGGCTACCTGTATATTTTGTTTCGTCAGTCATTTGTGTTCTGTCCAGCTGTGCATACGTGTGTCTTCCTTTGAAAATGCAATGGTGAAGCAAGCAAGCGCGCGTGCGTGCGTTCGTGTAAAAAGATGCTTTATCTGCATAGAGTGCACAACACACACACACACACACACACGAGCAAACTCTTTTATTTAAACAACACGCATGTACACACACACACACACACACACTCACTCTCTCTCTCTCTCTCTCCCCCCCCCCACACACACACACACACACACACACACGCACACACACACGCACACACCCTTGTGCCTGTGTACCAACGACAAGGCAACGCATTTCAAACACGACTTTGTCAGCCACCTTGTTAGCGGCCTGCTGAGTTTGGTGCAAGTCACGGTCTTTTTCGTGCTGCACGAGCAGCACGGAGCTCCACCTGTCCACCCTCTGCTGTATGAGCAACCAGTCCGCGCAGGTCCCCGGATGTGGACGCATCGGCGTGGGAACAACATGGAGGAGAAGAATCGTCACCAACTCGACACGACATCAAAAATGAATATATTTATCGTCAGAGGTCTTCGCAGAAATTTGTTATTGTGGCCACATGGATGTTGGGGGCATTGTGCTACGTTCACCTACGTGTGCTTGTCTGCTAAATTAAGTTGCGAGAAGTCACTTGCTAAAACTTGCATGCCTAGGTCAACTGGTTGGAGACAGCAGCGGACATGTCATTTCCAACATCCGGGCCAATGTGAATTTCCCTTGGTGTCGGCTCACAGCCTGCGTTGACAGTGATTGACAGCTACCCCACTCTGTGGTTGAGAGTGATCCCGGATAAATCCTATTTTAGCGGCGCAAAACATTATTTAGGGTTAGGGTTAGGGGGTGATCGGAAAGAAAGTCAACGGGAAAAAAGTCACGAAGGGACCCAGTCTACTCCAAAGCAGAATCGATGGTCTTTAGATTAGAGTAGGGCGAAGCCCGAGAGAGGACGAAGGACGAATGAACGAAGGCCGTTAGGCCAAGTCGTGCTCACACATTTCTGAGTCGCGCATCGGGGATCAAATGTTTTGCGCCGCTAAAATAGGATTTAACCGTGATCCCATTCTGTGATTGACAGTTATCTCATTCTGTGATTGACAGGTCAATGATAGTCAACAACGACGGCTGACCTACAATTTTGAAGATTGAAGTTACCTCATTCTGTGGTTGACAGTTGTCTCATTCTGTGATTGACAGTTGTCTCATTCTGTGATCGAGACGATAAAGATTTCTACCTGGGTTGTCGACAGGAGTGGAAGCAGTGGGTAAGTTATTATGTGCGCGCGCGTGTGTGTGTGTGTGTGTGTGTGTGTGTTGGTGGTGGTGGTGGTGGTGTTGTTTCTTAAATTTAGCGTCAGTCTATATTAAGACAGTTCAGACAGACTCAGTGTGTGCGTGCGCGCTCGCGCGTGCTGTTGTTTTTGTCGTTATTTCTTTGATTTAACGTCTGTGCACTTTAACTAATACAAGATACACACGCGCTCGCGCATTTGTGTGTGTATGTGGTTGCACACGCATGCGCGTGTTATATGTATGTGCACATGAGCAGGTGTGGGTGTGTTTCCTTTCTTCTTCTTCCTAAAATACTGGTTCACTCAAAAACGAGTAGGTCACCAGCGCGCATATTAAAAATAAAATAAAATAACATAAAACAGTGCGACTCTGACTGTTGGCCCTGGAGCAAATTTGGCAACAAGGGTCGCACTCGATTTAAAAGCAATGGCCAAATTCAGGCCCAGGTGATAATAAAATATCTGGGGAAATAAAAATAGAAAATCATCAATATGCAGATCTCAAAACTGTCGAATCAATTTGTCCCTTGAATGAGATTGCACTTGTGGCAATCTTGATGGCACCCGGCAGTGAGTTCCACAGCGTACAGAACTGGGATAAAAAAGAATGTAAGTGGCTGTCAATATTTGATGCAGGTATGGTATAACATTGACCGCCACTCCTGGTGCTACTTTTATTCAATACTAGTTGTTCCATTGGAATATCAATTACTTTAGCTCTGCCTTTGAAAAAGGTGTTAAGTTTAATAAAGCTCTTCTCTCTTCTAAGGGTTTCCATTCTAATTTCCTCATGTTCTTCCTAGTATTCCCTTTTCTCTGATGTGGTTCCCTGTTACGAACCGTGCTGCTCTCTTCTGAATCTTTTCGAGGTTATCAATGTCCTTTAGATGGTAAGGATCCCAAACTGAGCAACCATATTCCAGTACTGGTCTAACCAGTGTTTTGTAGCAGTCGTCTTTAACCTTTTGGGGGCAGTCATTGATGTTCCTGTATAAGAAAGCTAAGATGTTATTTGCTTTCTTACATACTAAATTGTAATGTTCTTTCCATTTGAGATGACTATCTATAATACGCCTAAATTTTTTTGCCCGCATGTTCTAGATTTTTTGGAAGAGTAATCTGATCTAAATTTGGTGAGCGTTAGAGAACAGGAAAACCTTCATTCTAAGCCACTTGCTCCACCACCGAGTTTTTGGGCGAAAGTGGCCTGAAAGCGCTTTTTCCTGTGGCGGATGAGCGAGAGAGAATCACCGGCAGACAGACAGAGAAGAGATGAGACAGAGAGAGTCAGACAGACAGACAGAGAGGCGGGCAGACACACATTAAACACACACACGTACATTACACCACACACACAATCACTCACACCACAAACACATACATCACACATACATGCACTCACAACAACTCACACACACACACACACACACTACACACACACACACTTCACGCACACACAAACCGCCAATGCCGCGCTTACACACCCCACAACACACACACACACACACAACACACACCACACACACACACACACACAACACCACACGGCGCACGCGCACACCACACTCACGCAAACGCACCGTGCACGCACGCACGCACCCGAGCACACGCAAAATATGCGTACCTAGTGCGCATTTGCTGTGCACACGCACGCATAGACCACAAGGTAGACAGAGAGACAGACAGACAGACAGACAAAAACACACACACACTCACACACCACGCACACACACACACGCACGCAAACGAACAGTGACACTTAAACACACAACACACACACACAGTCTTATCTCTTCTCTTCTCTTCTCTTCTCTTCTCTTTCTCTTCTTCTCCTCTCTCTCTCTCGCTCTCCCTCTTCTCTCTCTCTTCACGCAACCTCATACACACACACACACACACACACACACACACACACACTCACACACACACACACACTACACACACACAAACACACACACACTCACACACACACGCAAGGCGCAGCGCACTCACCACACACACACACACACACACAACACACACAAGCGCGCGCGACTTACATATGCACGCGCACAAACACACACACACACAACACATAGAACCAGCGAGGCGAGCGGCTCGTTTTGCACATGTGTGTTTCTATGTGCGACCCAATAAAATCAATAAAAACCATGCCTTCGCGTGCGTATCTGCGTTTTTGTCTCTTACTGGCAAGTGCGCCGCGGGGTTCTTGCCCATTATTACATCAGGCAAATGGTCACGAATATTACAGTTGTCAGTGACCATCCCGTCAAACAATACTACGCTGGGCAAGAGCCGGCCATTTTAGCAATGGCATTCTAAGGGTGACGGAGTGTTTGTTTTAAGAGGAGCAACTTTTTGTTATGGAGGAACCTATCGCAATACTACAAGCTTATGATTGGGAGTATATAAATCATAAGAAAAATTAGGTGAGCGCTGTTTTTTACCTTGTAAGCCAAAGAGCAGTATTTGCGTTTTTAGTACGGTGGGGTGAAAGAAAAACGAGATACTAAACCATGATGAACTACCACAGACTACCTTGAAGCTTGTTGGACCACAAAGAGATTTAGGAAAAAGATTTGGGCATTATTACTGGAAAGAGATGTTGGATGCTTTGATAATTCTTTTGACTGTTGACGAAATGATTCCATTTTTACAAAGTGGTGCTCTTTTTACTAAAACTTGGCGAAAGAAAAACTATCCATCATGCTCTGGATTATGGGTCACTGCTTGAAAAGGCGCAAAACAATGTTTCAAAGATCAAAACAAACTGAGACATGGCGTTCATTTTTACGAAGCACATGAATATTGATGACTCATATGCAAGAAAATGAGGCTGCTTTCAAAACATTTTTATTATTGCGGCGGTCCAAAATTTATATCCTTAAATGTGGCATCAATGGATGATGTTTGCCTAAACGAAGTTGATTGCCAAAGTAATCGCAGCAAAATGATGAGTTTTCGAAACTTTGGCAAAAATTTAGACATGTTCTCTTTAGTACACTTAACTGATCGGGGGTGGGGTAGTGGGTGGCTCCACTATTCTTACAACAAGCTCCATGTGGTCAGCGACAGGTGTTACTAAACTGGCGATTAAGAGCCGCAAAAAGCTCTGCCAAAGCAGTATTTTTTTTTTTAAAAACCCCACTAACTCTGCCCAGGCCGGTCCCAAGCCGGGATTAAAAATAGAGGAGGGGTGTGGTATTAACTTTTTTTGTGCAAGAAGAAGTATAATGAAACCTTTGTTGTGGGAGGCAAACCTGCGGTATGAAGTTTAGCCTTGCTGATGCTACTATAAATAGCCGGTCATGCTGTGAACGCCTTTATTTTTGTGGCAAGAGGACTGCAGTAAAATTAGACTTGCTGACTGCTACTATAAATATTCCGTTCATGCGGTGAACGCCTATTTATATTAGCAAGAGGGCTACGGTAAAATCCGCCCTTTGCTATAAATAACCGTTCATGCGGTGTTGAACGCCTTTTTATTTAGCAAGAGGGCTTCGGTTAAAATCCGCCTTGCTATAAATAACCGGTTTCAAGCGGGTGAACGCCTATTTTATAGTAGCAAGAGGGTACGGTACTGCCTGTACTGCTATGTGCGGACACTAAGGGAGGTAACTCCTGCGCACCCCACCCCACGCACGAGGCTCCCCAACCCCCACCCAAGCACGAACGTATCCCACCCCCACCCCACGGCAGCACACTTAAGTCATCCTCAAGTCATTCAAAGTCATCCTCAAGTCATTTCACAAGTTCATCTCAGTCATTTAACATAGTCATCCTCAAGTCCTTTACAAGTTATCCTCAAGTCATTATAAGTTTCATCCTTAAGTTATTCACAAGTTCTTACTTAAGTCATCCTCAAGTCCTTCACAAGTCTCCTCAAGTTATTCACAAGTCTCCTCAAGTCATTTACAAGTATTATTAAGTCATCTTAAGTCACACCAAGTCATCCTCAAGTTCTTACCAGTTAACCTAGTTCATAACTAAGTCATCCCCTAAGTACAAACCCAAGTTCTTTATTTATGTTCTTATAATTATCAAAAAATACAAGCTATGTTTTTATCTTAAATAGTAAATGTCTAAGATAGTACACCTCACGCCTCTAATAAAGCGTCATCGTTGAGGAATGTTTCTCAGCGTTCTCTGAATAAAATCGTAGGTGGGTTTTACATCCGAAGCAACCGCATTGGATTACAATTCGGGGTCTATGGAATGTCTTTATAGGACTCCATGTCTTTATTTGTTGATTCACAATTTTTATAATTACGCCATGATCTATTTGATAAAAAAATTTAAAATTATTATTCCTTTGTAATGGATCAAAATGATGCTTGGTTATGGCGGGTTTGGCGTTTGCAGTTGGCTTTTTCTGCATTTAATGGTTCAGATTTTTTGATTGCTTTTGTTTAGTTGCAATTGTGTAGATATTTATTGCCGCAATAACTGCCCCCAACAGCAGCAATGCGCCAAAAAAATGGCACAGTTTTAAGTTCAATATTCCATGAAGGACTTTGGGGCCCTTGTATCACATGGGGTTTTTATAGCTGGCATTGATTCACTGGTTTCTGGCGTTGGGGGCCGAGGTGTTATGTTTTCATGATGAGGTATATTATGTAACATTAATTTTTTTGTGTCTGTTCCACTCTGCTAATTTTTTCCTGCTTCTAACACGCCAGGATTTTTTAATGGTCTCCACTGGTTCAGCGTGTTCTGCTGTTTTTTCTAGCTTGGTTACTTTCTCCACTGATTCAGTGTTTTCTGGTTTGTGATTTTTCCAGGCTCGTTCATTTGAAGGGGAAATACAAAATAGTATTTGATTTAAAAGTTATTAATCCATGATCGCTGGCGATTATCAATGTTACAAAATCTTTAGTATAAATCACATCTAGAGACTTAATGACTTTGTTATAACTGGAATCTTGGCGTTAAATCATACGTTTAAGATCTTGTTCTGAATCAATGGGAGCAAATCTAACTGACTAGTTTAAGTGTACAATCTAGAACCGTTTTTGCCACACCACTTTTCACCATTCTGGACCCAGTGCGCTTCATACATGTTATGATTCTTTTAAAATGTCTTGTGGCGACATTGTTGAATCTGTTCAATGCGGATTTCAGTTCCGAAGGAACTGTTTGTTTTCCCACATGCTGCCAAAGAATACAGCCTCTCTTTTTGGGCATAATAGCTTGGTCATCAGCTTATCAATTGGTATTCATAGTTCAGGAAGGTTTAGGCTGCCTTGTAGCTGTTGGAGATATCACTGTTCATGTTTTTTATATTATTATAATTATTTTATTGTATAAAATGAGAACCGTAAAAAAAATGTTGCTATCCTTGTATACCATTATGCTGTTTAGTGGAGGGACTAAGTGTAGGATATCATGCTTGGTATAAAAGCCTGTTAAGATATTAAACAGCAGATCTTGGCAAACTTGACTTTGAGGTTTCAGCAAAGTGATATGGCTATCCATTGCAGCTTCGTTTGCTACGAAAGATTTCTAGTCAAGCAAGGAATAATTCCAGTCAATTAATATGTTAGAAAAAATTACTATTATAAAAAATGGCTTTCTCGCCATTTATGATAGGCGTCGATGGGGTGGTTTGCGCTTGCTTGTAGCGGCTGGAAGTTTGATTTTGTAAAACTGGGGATTGACGGAGAGGAGAAAAAGGCATAACCAAAGTATGGAGCAACATAGCAGCTGACAAGGACGCCTATGAAAAGCGAGACTTGAGCAGGAGATTTTATTAATGACCACTGAAGACAGGGGATGGCAGCTTACCTATTTAAAGATGTTGATTCATAGCAATTAAAAACAATATTATCTAGTAACGGGCAAACCGGTCCTGACATTGCCCCACCAAAATGCAGTGACTTTTATCAACCATCAGAAAAACAAAAGATGGCAAGAAATCGCGTTTATTGTTGTTGGTATGACTGTTGTGTATTTGTTGCGATCTTATCAGGCTGAATAAAAAATGAACAAAATTAATTATTACCAAAAAGGATATTGGAAGGGAATCAGGAATATTAATAAGCTAAGCAAGCAGCGGGTGTCAGTGAACAAACAGCAAAAGAATGGTTATCTTTAAACAAGCGATTTGGCAATTTATTTACCTGCGCCTAGACGTATATGAGAACCACACTTTGTTAATACAACTCAAAACGACACCCATTCAAATGGATCCTTTTAAATATTTACCTCTGATAGGATTAGCGAAAAGATTTAAAGTACGCCCTTACAGTTTTGACATAGCTTCATGATACAAAGAGAGAACCATTAAACACCAATAGAGTGCCTCTTGCTGTTGCTGTAGCCATTCAATGATATACCAACGAGGTCAACTAACTTACCCTCGCATGATTCAAGTCGATGTTGGAAAAGAATTAAAGGTCAAGTGAATCAATTATTGTTAAAAACAGAGTTACTATTAGAAAGAGGCATTGGGAGTTCACAGATCACAGGTTTAGTTGAAACTTTAACAAACAGAGTTGCCGAAAAAGACTTTTCTATACATATCACAGAGAGCTGATTGCAATTTAGCAACAACAGAATGTGGGTTAGAATTGACTGCCCTCAGTTTGGCGCAATGAATAATGAAGAATTTTAAAGGGCTAAAAACCAGTACAAGCAATCAAATGAAAAACAATAAATGGTTGTTGAAGGAGACGTAAGTTCTCGGCAAACTATTACCGTTTGGTTTGAAAGTAAGGTACCTTTATTTACCGGGGGGGAAGCAGAAGGGGGACACTCGCATCAGGGCAACAGATCCAGTTTGGAGTGTTGACCCATATGAATAAAAAGAATTTAAAGGGATGAATCCGCCCGTGTATTATGTACGAGAAACTGAACAACAAAACAAACCAGCTCCTCAAAGATCTATTGTGAAAGAAGGAAAACTGCAGATTAATTCGCAGGTCACTGTTCCGCTTTAATTAATCTTTACGGTTCTCCCGTGCCCAATTGTATATGAAAAACTCTGGATTATACAAACACCAGTTTTTGTGTTTGGTCTATCTAATGACTCTCTTTGTTAAAACAGTTGTGAGTTGATCTCATGTAGATTAGATCGCAGTTTTTCGTTGTTCATGATGGAAAAGTCTTATTGTCAAACAATGATTCTTTGTTAGTTGTCATGTGATATGTTTGGGGGATGCACAACGCTGCGAATTATTATTCCCTTGTGCTTTTCTTTAATGATTTTCTCCTGGCTCGAAATACTGTACATTTTTTTGACTTTAAACCAACAAACTCACTTGATTTACCTTTCCAGATAATTCATCCTTCATCTTTCCTAAAACCTTCTTTTTGAAATTAAAAAGAAAGGGGAGTCTTTGGTAAGGGACTGTCAACCATCCGATCCCCTTTGCTACTTGGGTTTTCCATGCTTTATGATGCTTCAGTAGGAAATCTATAACAAAATATCTGTATCTGGTAAAGTACTTGGACTCGGATAGAGGGCTTAAAGTGTCATAAAGAAACTCTAACATCAAAAGCTTTGATAATTAAAAAACCATAAACCCAATAAATAAGGTTTTTAATTTGATTTTTCTTTTTTTTCATATTATGCCAAAAAAAGATATCAAAAATTTTTAAAAGTCCTGAAATTGGGTTTTTGAAGTTAGCTTAATTGCTTCTTCTCTCTGGTGATAATTGAATCTTTACGCTTGTGGGGTTTTCTCCATAGTCTTTTTCCAAAAAACAGCTGTTGTCATAAACTTGAAAAGTCTTTTCAAGCTTTTGTTTTATTTCTGAGACAGTGTTCTTCATGTGAGGGTTTCATAAAACTGTTCTTGATCAAAAGAAATTATGGATAAACAGCTGTTAATTAACCGTGTTTTAAATAAAATTGTAGAAGTCTGTAAGAAGCAAAATTTTTTTTTGCCTTGAAGATTGGCACAAGTTTAGGGGTTCTCTGGATCCATCTTTAGACTTTCTGCTGCTAATGGATAGTATTATGCGGCATGGGTTTTATGAGGATATTCTAAAATAACTTCAGAATAAACCACGTGTTTTCAGGCTTAAAATGCCCAACCCCTTATCCTTTTGAAATTTTTGTACCTGTGTGCATTTTAAAAATTGCGTAAGGAAGTGATTGCGCCATTTCCCTCCATCAGATTTTTTGCGTCTAAATAAAAAAGATAGTTAGACCTTTTACTCGGACAAATGCCAAGTATTTGTTTTTTTTCTTTACGTAATGATGCGATGCCATATAATCCCCCCCGCAAAACGTTTTCAATCTCTGAAGCATGGAAATTGACAATAAATCAAATCTGTACTCAGTAAACTTTAAAAAAGCATCCCAACTCATTCCCCCGGGGGCGAAATATAATGGCAGGTCCCCCCTTAAAGTTTTATGAGGGCTTTTTTAATTTTAAAGACGTCCCCCAACAAAAAACATTGCCCTTAAATGGGTCATGATATCTCCATCGTTTTTTCAACAAATTTTGCAAGCTCTTGAGCATGCTGGAATGGACGGAGTCCTTTTTCCTCTAAGCTAGAAAAGAACGGCTTTAGGCGGAAGTGTATCTTGTCAAACCTTTCCCAACTGTTCAGTATCATAAGGGGAAACACCCTTTTTAACAAGCGTTGAGTCAAAAATATTCTTCCTTATTTTGGGGAGGACTTTAAAGGCATAGCTGTGACTCTAATGAACCCATCATGTGCTGCAAGATATAAAAAAACATGTTTTTTTTTTAAAGTGGAAACCCAAACATGTTTTTTTCCCTTTTTTCCAAAATGGAAAAAACCCCGTTTGGGGGATTTATTTTTTACCCCCCCTAAAGGCCAAAATCGGGGTTTCCTTAAAAAAAAATTTGGGGGCCCTTTTTTTTCCCCATTATAA
>CM031599.1:34632359-34656577 GCA_018398815.1 Conus ventricosus | reverse complement strand
TTTCTGAAAATTGGTAGGTGTGTTTATTATGGGTCGCGAATAATGCCCGATGGTTTTAGTTTACTGATATAGCCGTTACTAAGTTGCTCTGTAAGTTGCTGGAATGGTGCTGGGTACTTATCCTTGGAATTTAGTAGTTTATTGTAATTTAGTCCATTGCGGATTCATTCCAAGAGCTGGCCCTCAGCGCTTGTGTCTTAAGAGGTTTTCATTTTATATTTTCTACTTTTCACAAGAAAATGTAGTTTGTTTTGCTCTTTCATGATTTTCTTTTGCTTGTTAGTTGGCACCTTTGGTTGTATTTTTGAAAACTCAACAAACATACTACGGCATTGCACACCAGCCTTTTTCTGGGACAGCATTCTTCTTAAAACCGAAAAGGCAGAGGAGTCAAATTACAACTTTCCGCAGTCACTGAGGAGAAACAATCAGGTTTCGAAATATCGGTATCTGATCAGAAATGACAGCCCTGATATGGCCCTTTGCGGTCGGCTGGGCTATAAGCAACATTATCTTATCTGATCAGAAATTATATGTTGGTGAGTTTCTTCCCCATTGGAGATTGTCTCCCCCTTGGAGACTATAAGCTTGCTGAAGGCTCATTTTGAGAAGCATTTATTTTATTTTTCCCCATTCACCCACTCGAGCACATACTGTTAGGCAGAATTATCTACCACTGCAGATATGAATGCTTATCTCCCCCTGTTTCTTCAATCTAAGACATAAGAGCAAGCTTTGTTTATAATTGAATATATATATATATATATATATATATATATATATATATATATATATATATATGTATGTGTGTGTGTGTGTGTGTGTGTAAAACCTCCGCCCCGCCCTTTCCGCGATGTTTTTAGACGAGTTTGTTTTACAGTCGTTTATGTTCTTTTCATTCTTTGGCACACTATTTGTGACTGTTTTTCGTTCTGTTATGGTCTTCCTCCCTTCATTCCTTTCTCTCGGACATTGGTTTGATTGCTCGATCGTTCGTTGTTGCATTTTTTTTCTCTCGCGCGTTTGTTCCGTCGGTCAGTCGATCGGTCGCTCGTTCATTCGTCCAGTTGGTCGTTCAGTCATTCATTCGTAAATTTGTTCGGTCGGTCGCTCGTTCAGTCATTCATTCGGTCGGTCGGTCGTTCAGACATCATTCGATCGTTCAGTTGGTCGTTCATTCGTTCAATTGGTCAGTCGGTCGTTCAGTCATTCATTTGTTCAGTCGGTCATCAGTCATTCGTTCGGTCGGTTGGTACATGGTTAGCCCTTTTTTTTGTCAGTGGTCGTTCAGAAATTATTCATTTAGTCAGTCGTCGGTTCGCTCAGTCATTTATTGTTGGTGGGTCGGTCGGTCCGTTTTCAGTTTCATTGTTCAGTCGGTTGTTCATTTTTTCTTCGGCGGGCTTTACGGTGTTAACCCCTGCGGGGTGACGTGGAGGGGGGTCAAGGGGCGCGGAGCTGGTCGTGACACGGAGGGGGGTGGGGGGGGGGGTAGGGGAAGTAAATGCAGGGTTTGATGTGTGGGAAGAGTGGGGTGCGGATGCAGGTAGGCTAGGTTTTGGGCCCGGTGCAGCGTACAACATGGCAGTGGTGAAAAGGACGGGGAACGCGTAAAAACTGGCGTGGTATAAAGGACGGGGACCAGGTACAACTGGGGGATGAAAAGGGAGGGGGACACGGTACAAATTGAGGGATAAAAAGGACGGGGACACAGGTAAAAAACAGGGAGTGGATATAAGGCGGGGCACAGGTAAACAGGGCAGTGGTTTAAAAAAGGCGGGGAAAGGTACAACTGGAGTGGTTAAAGGGGGGGACACAGGTTACAACGGCAGGGGGATATATAGGGGGGGGGACACAGGTACAACATGGCAGTGGTATAAAGGACGGGGCACAGCGTACAACATGGCAGTGGATATAGGGACGGGGAACAGCGTAAACAGGGCAGGAATAGAAGGGAGGGGGGACACAGCGACAACATGGAGGGGAGAAAGGCGGGGAACAGGTCAACTGGCGTGGTTTAAAAAGGAGGGGAAAGGTACAACATGGCAGGGTATAGAGGAGGGGGGGGACACAGCGTACACATGGCAGTGGATAATAGGACGGGGGGAACGCGTAAAAATGGCAGGGATAAAAGGGGGGGACACGCGTAAAAACTGGCAGTGGATATAAAGGAGGGGGAAGGGGGTAAAAGGGGGTGGAGATAGGAGGTCGGGGTGACGTGGAGGAGGTGAAGATTAGAGTGTTAATGAGGGGGGTGGGGGTGAGTGGAGGAGGTGAAGATGTAGAGTGTTACTGAGGGTGGGGGGGGTGCAGGGAGCAGGTTTTTCAGGGTTCGGCAGGTGAAGAGGGGGAGGGGGGGGGGGGGGGGAAAGGCGGGGATGAAGACAAAGGTTAACAGGGGGGAGTACAGGGGGTGTGGATGCCGGATAAAAATGTTTGTTGTTGATTTTTTTAAGTGTGGGGGGGGGGGGGGGGGGTGGGGGGGTCCCCAAAATTGGGGGCGTGACCGTTTGGGAATTTTTTGGGGTGGAGGGTGGGGTGTGGGGCGATTCCCGGCCCTGCCCTGGATGGGGGAAAAAAAGGGGAAAGATGGGGGTGGTTTTTGATGCGGATTTTAAAGGGGTTGACATGGGGTTGGGTACGGGAAGCGAGGTCTTATAGCATGAAAAAGGTTGGGGGGGGGTAGGGAAAGGGACGAATGAATGGGGGTAAAGGGTGCACGTTTTTTGGGGCCTGACGGGGGGAAGGTTGGGGGGTCGGGGTTTTAGGGGGGGGACAAGGGTGTGTTGTTTGTTTTGGGGGGGGGGGGGGGGGGCAAGGGAGTGAAGATTTTGGGGAGGGCGGATGGGTACGGGGGGCGTCGATGAAAGAAGTGATGCAGTGGGTATTTGGGGAAAAGGGGGGGACGATGAAAGAAGCGATGGGAGGGCATATTGGGCAGAGGGGTGACGATGAAAGAAGCGATGCGGATGGGATATTGGGACAGAGGGGGGACGAGAAAGAAGTGATGCGGATGGGCATATTGGGAAGAGGGGTGACGATGAAAGAAAGGTGCGGATGGGCATATTGGGACGAGGGGTGAAGATGAAAGAAGTGATGCGGATGGGCATATTGGGAAGAGGGGGGTGACGATGAAAAGTGTGGGAGGGTATTGGGACAGGGGGGGACGTGAAAGACGTGAGCGTGGAATATTGGGACAGAGGGGTGACGAGAAAGAAGTGATGCAGATGGAATATTGGGACGAGGGGGGGGACGAGAAAGAAGTGATGTGGTGGGTATTGGGGCAGAGGGGTGACGTGAAAAAAGTGAGCAGATGGGGCATTTGGGCAGAGGGGTGACGTGAAAGAAGTGTGCGATGGGCATATTGGGAAGAGGGGGACGGTTTAAGAAGTGATGCGGGGGGCATATTGGGGCGAGGGGGGGGAGGTGAAAAAAAGTGATGGGATGTGCATTGGGGCAAAGGGGGGACGATGAAAGAAGTGAGCGGATGTGCATATTGGGGCAGGGGGTGCGATGAAAGAAAGTGATGTGGATGGCTATTGGGAAGGGGGTGGGGGGGGATAAAGAAAAATGTGCGGAGTGCATATTGGGACAGGGGGTGACGTGGGAAAAAAGTGATGCGGTGGGTTTTGGGGGCAGAGGGGTGCGATGAAAGAAGGATGCGGGTGTCCATATTGGGCAGGGGGTGACGGTGAAAGAAGTGATGCAATGGGCATATTGGGAAAAGGGGGGGGACGGTGAAGGGGAAAGAATGATGCAGGTGGGCAAATTTGGGGCAGAGGGGGGCGGTGAAAAAAGTGATGCAGATGGGCATATTGGGACAGAGGGGTGACGTGACGGGTCACACGGAAGAAAGGGGTGCAGATGAAGGGTGTGACGTTGGGGGGGTATTTTGGCAGAGGGGGGTGTGGATAAAGGGCGTGGTGGGGGCGTTTGGGGAGAGGGGGTGTGGATAAAAGGGGGTGGCATGGTGGGGGTTTGGGGCAGAGGGGGTGTGGATAAAAGGGGTGGCATGGGGGGTTTTGGGGCAGAGGGGGGTGTGGATAAAGGGCGTGGATGGGGGTTTTGGGGGTGGAAAAGGGCGTGGCATGGTGGGCGATTGGGGGGAGGGGGTGGTAAAAGGGGGTGACATGGTGGGGTTTGGGGGAGGGGGGGGGATAAAGGGCGGGCATGGGGGGGTATATTGGCGAGGGGGGTGGTAAAGGGCGTGGATGGTGGGGGTATTGGGGCAGAGGGGGGTGGTAAAGGGGGTGGCATGGTGGGCGTAAATTTTGGAGAGGGGGTGGTAAAAAGGGCGTGGTGGTGGGGAAAAGGAGAGGGGGGGGGGATAAAGGGGTGGCATGGTGGGCTAAATTGGGGGCCCCGAGGGGGGTGGAAAAGGGGGTGGGGATGTGGGGTATTGGGGGAGGGGGGGTGGATTTAAAAGGGGTGGGATGGGGGGTATTGGGGCAGAGGGGGGGGGTAAAGGGGGTGGATGGGGGCTTTTTGGGGGAGGGGGGGTGGATAAAGGGGGTGGGGTGGGGGGCGTTTTTGGGGGAAAAGGGGGGTGGAAAAAGGGGGGGATGGTGGGCGTATTGGGGAGGGGGTAGGATAAAGGGGTGGAGGTGGGGGTATTTGGGGGGGGGGGTGGAAAAAAAAGGGGTGGCATGGTGGGGATTGGGGCAGAGGGGGTATGGATAAAGGGCGGGCATGGTGGGGCGATTGGGGGAGAGGGGGGGGGTAAAGGGCCCTGGCAGGGGGGTATTTGGGGCAGAGGAAGCGCAGATGAAAGGGGGTGGGGGGGGGTTTATTGAGGCAGAGGGAAGGGAAAGGGTGAATGGTGGGTTTGGGGGAGAGGGGACGGGTGACGGGCGGACAAGGCGGAGCATTAGGCACAGGGGGCGGGATGAAGGGCCCTGCATGATGTCTTATAGGGGCGGAGAAAAGCGTGCTGGGTGCTTATTTGGGGATAGGGGGGGATGAAGGGCATGCTGGGTCCTTTTGGGGGTAGGGGGCCGGAGAAGGGGATGAATGGGTCTCTTATTGGGACATAAAAGGGGGATGAAGGGCGTGAAAGGGTGTCTTATTGGACATAGGGGCCTTATGAAGGGCGGGGACATGGGTGTTTATTGGGGGATAGGGGCGGGGAAAGGGGATGACATGGGTTTGTATTGGGGGGGGCAGATGAAAGGGGGTGAATGGATGTCTTATTGGGCATAGGGGGGGATGAAGGGCGTGACTGGGGGTTTTATTGGGGCCTAGGGACCGGATGAAGGGGGGTGAATGGGTGTCTTTTTTGGGGATAGGGGCCAGATGAAGGGGCGGAATGGTGTCTTATTGGGGGTAGGGGGGCCCGGTGAAGGGATGCTGGGTGTCTTTTTGGGGCATAGGGGCGGTGAAAGGGGGTGACTGGGTGTCGTATTGGGCATAGGGGCCGGATGAAGGGCGTGAATGGATGCTTATAGGGGCCGGAGAAGGGAGACAGGGTGTTTATTTGGGGTGGGGCCGGGGTTTAAGGGCATGAAGGGTTTTTTATTGGGGGCATAGGGGTGGATGAAGGGGTGACAGGGTGTCTTTTTTGGGGATGGGGGGATGAAGGGCGTGAAAAGGGTGTCTTATTGGGGCATATGGGCCCGGGTGAAAAGGGGGTTTTAAAATTTTTTGTCTTATTGGGGCATAGGGGCCGGGGTGAAGGGCGTAAAATGGGGTTTTTTTGGGGCATAGGGGCTGGAGAAGGGCATGACATGGATGTCTTTTGGAGCGTGGGGGGGGATGGGGAAGGGCGTGACTGATTGTTTTATTGGGGTTGTTGGGTACAAATGAGGGGGTGAAAGGTGGTTTTTTGGAGCAGAAGGGGCGCGAATGCTGGGGAATTGGGGGGGGGGGGGGGGGGGGGGGTATTGGTGCAGAGGGTTCTAGGGGGTGGGTTTTCAGGCCTGACTGGGTGGGGTTTTAGAAGGGGGGGGGGGCTGATTTCTGGCGTGAATGTATTTGGATACGGGACCCGGTTTTTTAGCTGAATAGGTGGGGAGGATGCAGGTTTACATGGGTCGCGTGCGAATGGTGGGTGGATGGACATTTTGGGGAGGGTCGGGGGGAAGGGGTCTGATGAAGCCGAGTCGGGAGCCCGTGGGACAAAAAAGGGGAGTGAATGGCCGTTGTTTTTTTGTGCATTGGGAGGTAGGCGTGGAGTGGGGAGGTGCGGGACGAGGGGGTGGTTCTGGATAAACGTGGGTGTTTGTATATGAGAAAAGGGGCAAAAGAAGGGCATGACTGGGGGTGTTTGGGAGAAGGAGCGTAGAGAAAGGGGGGGGACGGGGGCAAGTGTTTTGGGCAGAGGGGGGATAAAAGGTGTGACATGGGCATATTAGGGCAGAGTGGGTCGGAGGGTGTCGTGGACAAAGGGCTGCGTGGGTGGGGAAACCGGAGGGGGGGATGTTGAGAGGTTAAAAATGAGAAATGGATGGGTGGGGTGTGGGGGTACGTTAATTGCACATGGATGGGCGTAATGAGGAGGAGGGAGCACATAAGTAGGACGTGACATGGTTGGCCAAACGTGGGAAAGGGTGGGTGGATGAAAAACGCGCCAATGGGTGGAATTGGGGAGGAGCAAAGGAAAGGTGCGATGTGTTGGTGTTCGAGAGACTTGGATTCAAGGTACCATGGAGACGGGGCTGCGGATGAAGTGTGTGACGGGGGTGGACGTATTGGGGCAGAGGGGGCATGGATGTTGTTGTTGTCGTACCCTGGCTAAAAGACTCCAGGGATCATCCGAACAGCCGAAGCATTTGAACACTATGGCACAAATGCATCAGCTGGGGATGAAGAACATTACGTGTGTGACCGTTTTTGATTACCCGCCACATGGGCAGCCACACTCCGACTTCGGGGGATTTGGGAGACTGATAATGTTATGCTAGGAGCTTGTCACGACTGAAGACAATCCCCACATAACTATGCAGAGCATAACAACATTTTGATGTAGCCTTGGTGTTCTGGCCTATGTCAATTGGTCTGACACAGCCTTAAGCCAAGGCGTGGGGGCATGGATGATGGACCTGACATGGTGGGAGTACTGGGGCAGATGGATGCGGATGAGGGTGACGTGGGTGGGCGTATTGATGCAGAGGAGGCGCGCATGTAGGGCGTGTCGTGGGTGAGCGTATTGGGGCAGAGGGGACGCACGTAAAGGGCGTGACGTGGTGCGCGTATTGGGCTAGAGGGGGTGTGGATGGAGGGCGTGATGTGGACGGGCGTTGGGCAGAGGGGGCGTGGACGATCGGCGTGATATGGGTGTCTTACTGAGACACAGGGGATGGGGGTGAACGGTGTGTTGTGAATGTCTTATTAGCGCAGAGGGATTGGATGAAGGACGTGACATGTGGGCGTATTGGGGCAGAGGGGGGTGATGAAAGACGTGACATCGTGGATGTATTGGAGCAGAAGGGGCGCTGATGATGAAGAGCGTGACATGTGGGCGTATTGGGGAAGAGGGGCGGATGAAGGACGTGATGTGTGTTATTGGCGCCGAGGTGGGCGCGGATGAAGGGCGTGACATGGTGGATGTATTGGGGAAGAGGGGGCAGGGATGAAGGGCGTGACATGTTGGGTGTGTTGGGGAAGAGGGGGCAGGGATGAAGGGCGTGACATGATGGGTGTATTGGGGAAGAGGTGCAAGGATGAAGGGCGCGACATGATGGGTGTATTGGGAAGAAAGGCAGGGATGAAGGGCGTGACATGATGGGTGTATTGGGGAAGAGAGGCAGGGATGAAGGGCGTGACATGATGGGTGTATTGGGGAAGAGGGGCAGGGATGAAGGGCGTGACATGATGGGTGTATTGGGGAAGAGGGGGCAGGGATGAAGGGCGTGACATGATGGGTGTATTTGGGAAGAGAGACAGGGATGAAGGGCGTGACATGGTGGGTGTATTGGGGAAGAGGTGCAAGGATGAAGGGCGCGACATGATGGGTGTATTGGGGAAGAGGGGCAGGGATGAAGGGCGTGACATGATGGGTGTATTGGGGAAGAGGGGCAGGGATGAAGGGCGTGACATGGTGGGTGTATTGTGGAAGAGGGGCAGGATGAAGGGCGTGACATGGTGGGTGTTTTGTGGAAGAGGGGCAAGGATGAAGGGCGCGACATGGTGGGTGTGTTGGGGAAGAGGGGCAGGGATGAAGGGCGTGACATGATGGGTGTGTTGGGGAAGAGGGGCAGGGATGAAGGGCGTGACATGATGGGTGTGTTGGGGAAGAGGGGCAGGGATGAAGGGCGTGACATGGTGGGTGTGTTGGGGAAGAGGGGCAGGGATGAAGGGCGTGACATGGTGGGTGTATTGGGGAAGAGGGGCAAGGATGAAGGGCGCGACATGGTGGGTGTATTGGGGAAGAGGGGCAGGGATGAAGGGCGTGACATGTTGGGTGTACTGCAAAGGGGCACGGATGTAAGGCATAACATGGGTGGGCATATTGGGACAGAGGGGCGCAGATGCTGGGCATGACATGGGTGGGGATATTGGGACAGAGGGGGCGCAGATGCTGGACATGACATGGGTGGGCATATTGGGACAGAGGGGGCGCAGATGCTGGGCATAACATGGGTGGGTATATTGGGACAGAGGGGGCGCAGATGCTGGGCATGACATGGCTGGACGAACTGGAGAGGAAGAAACAAATTCAGGGCGTGATATGGATTAGCATAAGGAGAGGGGTGGGGTGGATACACATGTGTGGTTACTGGGAGGAGGGGGCATGTAGGCGTTGGCGTGTGACATGGGTGGGTGTACTCGGGTGGGGAGTATATGATGCGAATGGAGGGGCCAGTAGGAGAGGGAAGGGTAAGGGGGCGAGGCAAGTACGCAGGGCGCGACATAAATGGAATACGTGGGGCTGTGGGTGGGGGGGGGGGTGAAGAATAATGCAAGATTATGACATTGACGGGTACGGAGGAGGGATTGCAGGGTATACCATGGGTAGGACGTTGTGGATGCAGGGTGTGACATGGACTGGGTGTTGGGGGGTTGTGGATGCAGTGTGTGACATGATTGGGTGAGGGGGTTGTGGATGCAGTGTTGGCGGGTGTGGAAGATGTGGATACAGGCATAGCAATACAGCGCATGACTGGGTGGAAGGATTTGGGGGGCAGGGTTGCATGACGTGACGTGGCGGGCGGATTGGAATTAGAGCGGGCGGATGAGGAAGCCAGTCATGAGGATGTATTGGAGAGAGGGGGGGGGGTGGGGGGGGGGGGGGGCGGAATGAAGAGCGTCCATTTGGGAGGCGGATCGGGGAGGGGGGGGCGGTTGAGAGGCATGTGATATGATGGGTGTAGTGGGGTAAGAGGAGGGAACAGATGATGGGTGACGTGAGTGGGCAAACCTTGGGTGGGGGGTAGCGAGGATGCAGCATGAGAAGTGGATGGGCTTTAAATGCGGATGGGGTTGGTGGGTTGTGACATGGGTGGGGGTAATGGGAGAGGAGGGAGTTGTAAGAGGGCGTAACATGGATGGCAAAGTGGGGAGGTGGGGGGAGGGGATGGAAAATTGTGCAAACGCAGGGCTTGTTTGTTATGGATAGTGGCACGTGAGAAGGAGGGTGGGCGGTGGGTAGAAGCATTGAAAAGGATGACTGTGGGGTACAGGTGAGTGGATCTGGTAGGCTAAGGTATGGGGGTTTGGTTGCGTTGACGTGGGTGAGGTATTGGGGACAGAAAGGGGCATAGACTCGGGACGGGCAGACAGAGTGGGTTGTGTTTGTGCAGAGGGGGGCTCGGGACGAAAAGACCATGAGTGGTGAGGTATAGGGCAATAGGGGAGACGGAAAAAAAAAGAGGTTTGATTTGTGGGTGGGCGTGTTGGGCGGGGGGGGCTGATAAAGGGCTGACGTTGGGTGGCGTATATGGTGAAGGTGGGGCGGAGATGAAGGGGGTGTCCGTGTTGCATATTGGGGTAGAGGGGGGTGCAGATGAAGTGGATATGACGTGGGAGTCTTATTGCGGAGAGGGGGTGCGATGCTGTAGGGTCTGAGTGGGTGTCTTATTGCCGGGCAGTGGGGGTGCAGATGAAGGGTATGACGGGGAGTCTTATTGCGGCAGAGAGGGGGCGCGTTATGAAGCACCACATGAGACGGAGGGGGTGATATGAAGGGCGTGTGATTGGTGGGGTGTTGGGGCAGAGGGGGTGCAGGATGAAGGGTTATGAGTGGGGTTTTATTGCGGGCAGAGTGGGGGTATGAAAGGATAACATGAGCAGAGGGGGTGCAGATGAAGGGAGTGACGTGGTGGGGCGTGTTGGGGGCAGATGGGGTGTGGATAAAGCGTCTTGATGTGGTTGTGGTATTGGGGCGAGGAGGGAGATGAGGGGCGTGACGTGGGTGGGGGGGGGGGGGGAATTATTGGGCAGAGGGAGCGGTGTTTTGAGGGCGTAACATGGTGGGGCATTGAGGCAGCGGGGGGCTCGAAGAAGAGTGATAGGGGGTATTGGGGATGAGAAATGGGCCGGCATAATATGTGCGGGAGGGGGTGGATGTTAATGTCTTAGGTGGGGTAATGGCAAAGGGGGGGGGGGGGGGGGGGGTAGTAAGCTGGGGCGTGACATGGATGGCCAAATGGGGGGAGGATGAAAAGGCGCGGACGCAGGGTTGTCTTATAGATAAGTGTTTATGAAGGGGGGGTGAAGAGTGAATGAAGACTATGATGTGTGTGTGTTTGGGGGGGGGGGGGGGGGGGGGAGTATTGGAAACATGGATGTAGGTTTCATTGGTATGGGTTTGCCAATGAAAGGTCGTGACGTGGGAGGACGTATCGGGGGCAGAGAGGGCTGACTGAGGTATGGTGGACACGGGTGGGCGTATTTTTTTTGGCAGAGGGTGGCCCAGAGATAACGCTAGTCAATCTTGGTTAGCACGTAGTTAAGTACCGTGATGTTGGCAACAACTGTTGAGTAGACTGTCAACATCGAGTGGCGTTGTCACATTACAAGTAGACATTCACCAACAAGGTGCAGTAGCTGTAACCTTGTTGGTGTCGGTCAACAGTATGTTGCACGTCATTGAGCGATGGCTGCCTAAATCCGTTAGGTACACAAGATGGTAAAAAAAAAGGTACCAACCAAACACATCACCTCACAGTTCTTCATTTCATCTTATCATTAGTAATACGGATGGTGGAGGACCAGGCAGCTACTATTGATAAGGGCATCATGATGGAAGAATAATACATTTATCATGTTATTAATCAAATATGAGGAAGTATCACAAAAAATTTTATATTTTAATAATACTCATAATGAAGCATTACCATGATTATTAGATAAAGATCATTAAAACTATCAGTGTATTAAAAGTATGAAACAATAATCAAGCAAGTGTAGTTCTGGTGGGGAATTTACTGACAATGGTTTTTGTACAAGGGTGTAAAAAGGGGGATGCTTGTAGCACGTTCCTTTCTCATTGTTTATAAGAATTATCCTATCAGAAAATATGCAAGGGCGGCGTCTCGTGGAGGGGGTGTTTTAGACAAACTGTGCACACTTTTTTTGTTTTTTTTTGTTTGTTACTTGTCTTTCGCTATCTCTTTTACTTAAGTATCCCAATCATCTTGCAGCTTATGTCGTCTTGTTTCTTCCTTCCCGGTTCTTCGTCTGTTCTTTCATCTTTATTCCAGTCTTCCTTTTCAATGCTTCTTTTTTCTGAGATCTATCGGTTTGGTTGCTAAGTAACCGCATCTAAGGTGCTGACACTGGCGAGCGATGAATGGCTCCGCGTTAATGAGTCGCTACAGCAGTTCTGTTTGTTTTGAGGGACGGTTAGGAGTATGGGCCCTGCGGTTCTCTTACATGTCCTTCGTAGGCCTATTGTCCGTTAGCACGGCAGTTCTAGGGTGACTGTCAAATTCAGCCGTAGTTGAGCTACGCCTATGAGTAATCAAAAGCAGTATTCAAGACAGAGAGAACGTAGAGATTCAGATCAGATGAGGAATAAAGAGAGGTGGCAAAGAGAAGGGTATCCAACACTGGCCAAGCTTCTTTTGGTGGAAGCCAAAGACCCAAAAGAATCCATTAGCTGTGATTTCTCCCTTTGCATTTGTAAGTGGTTTGAGGGGTTTTTCCATGGATTCAAATGATCAAAGACGTCAGATCAGGTGTTATCTTTCCATGAGCGACAGAAGCGGCGTTCGATTGTTGTTGAATAGAGTTGGTTTCCAAACTTATGGAGATACAGTTAAGGTATTATTCAACCCTTTCTTAATATTCGAAAGGGGTATTAGAAGTGTGATCTAGGGATTTGCTGAATCAGAAATCGGATGGAGAAGGGAAGTAGGGTGTTTTAAGGTCTAGAGATAAAATCTTAAGGAAAGTGACGTAATTGAAACTAACACCGCTATTCTGGCTTTTGCTATGCATTTCCCAGAGTTTGTCAAAGGGGTTATGTCTAGTGAAAGTTAAGCTTTTGTAATCTCCTTTGCGATGTTTCAAGTGTTAGCTTTTGGAATTAGTCGAGCCTTTTTGGGTCAGGTGAATCTGCGTGATGTGGTCAGGAGATGATGAGGTCTTGGTACAAATGTGTATACTGCGTCATTGTAGGGTGATCATTCAGCAAAATTAAAAAGTTGTTCCAGTGTGGAAAAGGCATGGCGAGATTCAGAACGTAAAGATTGAGAGGAAATGTTCCTTTCTTGAGGCTAGAAAGTTGGGAGGCCAGGGCTCTTCGGCTGTACTTATGCACAGAAGGGGATAAAATTTCTGTAACGGTTTGGGTGATGATCTGGGCGCAGTCCCATTCATGCTTAGAAGAAGAATGGACAGAAAATGTTGTCTCGGTTTTGGATCGTTACGTGCTTGAACGGTCGGTTGAGTGTTTTGTTCAGATGCAATGGTTTTACGTCGGCGTGTAAAGGCTTCGGTCCCTGTGGAGAGGGAGGAGGTGTTTCAGTTGGTTGCAGGGTGTGTGGATCTGAGGTCAGAGGGTGAGGATCGGAGGAAGGGAGATTGGCCTCGCTGCAGGCCAAAGGCAGCAGTTGCGGAGGGCCGAGTGAGGAGCGTCTTTTGGAACTCAGGCTTAAGGGAAAATTCGAAGTCAAGTATTTGGTGGAGAGGTTCGTCGTAAGAGCAAATTACCGATGGCAAAAAAATCAGAAATTTTCAGGAGCAATCGGCTTTGATTTGTCTTGAAGAAACGTTTTTAGTTTTATGATGGAAGTGAAGTTTTGCGAGATGAGGGATGATAGATATTCTTTAAATAAAATGGAAGACAGTGGAAACATAAGGGGAGGTTAAAGAAATTGTCGGGATGAGTATTATTGAAGAGTATAGATCTTCGGTAATTGTCTTAAGAAAACCTTTTTAACTGCAAGGTAAGAAGCATGAGATTCTGGTTTTTGTATCAGCCGCTTCTGCAGACTTTCAAGGAGAGGGTTTATCTTGCATATTCATATTCGGTTCTTCAGACAGAAATCATTAGACGGAATATGGAGGCAGTGGCAGTAGTTATTCGTTAAAAAGGTTCGTTAAGATATGTTGTTTTGTATTTATCTCATCTTTGTGTTTCGAAGAGTAGTTGGATGGTTTAATTTCAGTTAGTCCATTTCTTTTATGGGTGAGTGGAATGGCATTGCCTGTGGGGATGTAACTGCACAATTTAAGGAATTCTTGCAGATTTTATATCGGGATATGATCTCTGTCTTCTGATTCAGGTACCGACTTTTGGTTTTCGGTACTTTGATCATTGGGATTTGTATTTAGTGACCTTCTTATTTTTGGACTTAGAATGGGCAGGTTATTGGAGACCTAGGGGAGTGATCATTTCGGTTTTTATTCTTTTACGAAGCAAAATGCAGGAGTCCCATGGGAAAACATGGCAGTTTCGGCTGCAGATGGAGTCTTTATCAGCACAGATTTTAAGTAGATGCTATGAATTGTTGCTGAGTTATGATGATTGTTTTCAGCAGTTACTAATTTGAGAGTTGGAGTGTGAAGGAAAAAGTATTCCAAGTCCTCGTGATAAACCAAATGAAGTTAAGGATTGGTATGATAAAGAGTTGAATATCTTTGAAGGGTAAGAGAAATAAGGTGTAAGATTTTTGTAGGTTTACTTTGGTGGGGAACTAAGTTAAAAACATCTGGTGTAGGGCTAAAGTGTCGGTTATACTGTTTTACAATTAAGAAGAAAGAATCTTGGAAATTTTTTTGTTCAAACTGTCCTTTAAGGTCATTCAAGGAAAGTTCTGGAAATAATCCGTTACGATTAAGGGAAAGTCGGCTACATCAGTTTTATATATGTTGGAAGTAAAAAGGATGATTATTATGATAAAGGAGGTAGTCATTGTTAGCTGCTACTAATCATCAAATTTGTCAGCTGATCATTATTTGAGGAATTCAGCGTATCAAAAGTAGGGGAGTCAAAATCTTGTTCTTCGTGCCAGATAGTCTGAGGATTATAATGCCGTTTCAGATGGATGAGTTAAAGGACGCATTTGGAGAAAGGCCACAACTAGTCTGGACCAGATGTATCATTATCAATTATTCAAATTTGCCTGCTGAGGGTTTTAAAAATGTGTTGTTGTTCTGTTTAATAATGTTTGGTGTTCAGGGTATTTTCACTCTTGGGAGAGGGGGCGGTTGTTATCCCATTAAACAGGGGAAAGATCATTGGATTAACAAACTATGTCTATAGCTTACTAGTTGCTTATGTAAACTATGGAGAGATTGGTATATTCTCGATTGTTCGGCGTTTAGAATGTCTGGAGGCTAGATGTTTCATTGTGGATTTGGACAAACGCAGTATATGATCATGGTTCGTATGAGTCTTGTATCAGGAATGCTTGTTAATTGGAGAATGTAGTTTTATTCTTTTTTTGATATTTAGAAACGCTTATGACACAATGGAGGATGAATTCTTCAGGACTTGAAGGATGATTTAAAGGTAATTTCCCAAATGTTTATAGCTTTTTTTTTGTTACAGGCATTTTAGTGTTAGATTCTAGCGGGACTTTCGGATCTTTTGTGAGGAGATGGTGTTGAGGGTAGGATCTTTCTCCACTTCTGTTCAATGAAGATTAATAACATGGCAGTCGGTACAGTTGGTAATTGATAAGTCATTATTTGTTGATGATTCTCATCTCTGCAGGGGAAAATTTGGCTGCAGATGAGGTAATTAGTTGTTTGTGTTAATAGTGTTCAGCAGTGGGTTCTGAAAATGGATTTAGTTTTCAGTATTAGAAGAGTGTGTCATTTCCATGGAAAGATTAGGTCTTTGACGCTATCTGTTCAATGGACAGGTCAATTAAAAGTTCCAAAAGTGAAATTTTTGGGGGTTATTTTTTAATAAGTTTCTTTGTTGTACATTAAGTACAATTAAACCATCTTGCCAGTCTGGTTTTGATGTTTTGAAGGTTATTAGTACACTGATTGGTGAGTGCAGGACAAGCGAACTTTGTTGCGATTGTATCGGGCTTTGGTAGACCAAAGCTTGATTATGGTTGTGTGAGTATTTATGGTTCTGCACGAAAGTTTACCTCAAATCTTTGATCCAATTTATTCATCAAGGATGCGGATGGCTATGGGAGATTGCACTTCTCCAAATGAAGTTTGTATGTGAATCTGTGAACCCTTGGAGCTAAGAAGGTTGTGTCTTATGAATTACTACTGAAACTGAGGGGTAATCCAGAAAACCTGCTATGCATTTTGTTATGAACCCGCCCCTTTTAGGGCAAATATGAAGTAAAATGAAAATGAGATTCTCATGGGTATAGTATTTTGCATTCGGGCAGGTGGATTGATTTGTTGCTGTTGATGAGGGCCAGTACAGATGATTTACCTCTTGGAAAGTCGCCAATCCAGGATTTTAGATTATTTAATTTAACTCGATTTCGGAAAGGAGGTCACTGAGGGGCATATAAACACTTTATCTTGGGGCAATGTTGTACTTTATAAAGATTTTATCAAGATTTTTACTGATGGTTCTAAAAAGGTGAGAGAGGGCTGAGTGCATTGTGGTGTGATAACAATTTTCAGAGCCTACTTTGTTAAGATTGCGGGATTGGTCGTTCTGTTTTTTACGCTGGAACTGAAGGCTTTTTAATTGGCCCTCAGTGGTGTCAGGTCAGATCAGAATGATTTCCTTATTTTTCGGATTCATTGTTGGCATTGTCGGCTTATTTATCGGACAGAGAAGTGTACAATAGTTTTTGGCTGATATTCATGACTTCATCTCAGCTTAACTTGTCTCTTCGGGAGATATAGTTTTTGTGGGGCCAGCCCATGGGAATTTTGTGTAATCAGTGGTGGACAAAGCAGCCCAAACAGTCTCGGTGCATGTCTTTCAGGCTGGCTATGCAGTTTGTTTCACGGTGTGGCAGAGTGATGGTGTGTAATCGTATTCAAATAATGTTTAAAATTTGCCAGATTTAATATCTTTCCATCGGTGGTACGTAACCGTAAAGAGGAAATCTGGTTTTGTCACGGTTAATATTGGGACAGTATATAAGCACAGGTTGGATATTCAGAGGGAAGACCCAGGTGTGTTTGGTGTGACCGCTTGTTTCAGTGTTAATCATGTTGACAGAATGTGCTGATTGATGTGAATCAGAGAGAAGTTATTTTCCCCAGTGATATTTATCAGTTCTTTTTCGTGAGATTTCAGTGATCTTATTTTTTTCTTTTTTGCAAGAAGTAAACTTATTTTATAAAATAATAGGTGTTTTTGTTTTATAATGTTTTAACAGGGTTGTCGGAGTTGAACAGATAATTGTGTTTTTGTCTTCATAAATTTTACGCGATGTGTTTAAATATAGTGTGGGTATTTGTATCTAGAGATTAGATATGTTCTGCATGAGGTCCGAGATTGCTTTAGCAGTCGTGGACTATAAAACAAAACTACTATAGAAATTGATTGCCAAAGGAGACAGGTGAGATTTTCTGATTTATTGAATTATATATACTCTCAAAAAAGAAATTGACCCGGTATTTAATTTTTATTGCAAAATCGGATTTGATTAATAAAAATTATGACCTGTACTAATTGATTTCCAATGGAAGTGTGAATAATTTAACTCTTTTGACTGAAAAGTAAACAAATCAGACGTGGAAAGACAGAGGGTAACGAAAATGTAGTATCTGGTATGTCCGCATTGGCGTCAATCATGCTGGCATCGGGGGGGGACATCGACGAAATAAGTGTTTGCATTCAAACGTTGTGGAATGGTGTGTGAGACGGTGTGGGTTTCTGGCGCATGCGTCGATCAGGACTCCCACAAATGTTTCAAATGGATTCAGATCTGGGGAAAGGCAGGCCATGGCCGGTTTGGACTTTGCTGGATGAGGGGAATCAAGACAGACTCGAGCAACTGGGGCGAGCGTTGGTCTGCTGGAATTCCGCATTGGTGTTTCATGTGTGTGGGAATGAGGTGCAGGATTCTTCATTCTGTATTGGCTATGTTAAATTCCTGCAAAATCACAGATAGTTCTGCATTGTGGTATTCTCCCACTCCATGACACTCCAAACCAAAATGGTCCCTTGCTGAATGCAGTTAGCGGCAAAAAGTCTTTGACGTTGGTAAATTCGTGCACGCATCAAACCGTTACTAAGGAGGATCGTTATCATCATTGAACAAATTTTCTTCATGTGCAGTGGCACCCATCTGTATCGGCACGTGAAGACGTGCTGCCATGTGACTGCGTCCGAATATTCCGTCGAAACTGGTGTCGAGCAAAGGCGGCTCCTGAGACGATTGCGAATGTTTGATCAGAAATTCTTCGATGACCGGAATTTGGAAAGCGCTGTGGATGTTTGCCGTTATGTAGTGCGGTCTCGAGGTGACGCACACGGATGTAACGATCTGAGCAGCAGTAGTGACCTGGTCGACTGACCTCGGCTGTCCTACTTGTGAGCGATGTTGTAAGGTCTATAATGGCAGACTGGTTGTTGGGAACTCATTCAAAAGTTGCCTTGTGAGTGGCATGTTGCAATGGCCAACTGCGTTATTTGGCTGAGTGAGGCGCGTGCATTCTGAAACCTTGGCCAGTTTCTTCTTTGCGGCAGTCGTGTTATGTGATTGTTTGACTTGGTTGCTTTGGATTTTTTATACAACGGAAAGCGTGTCAGAAGCCGAGTTACAGTCACTGTAGCAACGAGAAAGGCACAATGGGCAAAATTAGGAATTGATTGTAAACATAGCCAGACGGAATTTGGATGTTCAAGCAGCACGTTGAGTTGCAGGTTTAGCAGCAAGGGGCAGTGTTGGCTTTCAAAATATTCTATGACATTTTCACTAAATTCCCTTATTTTCCAACAAATCAAATTACAATAGTGTCAGTTTCTTTTTTTGGAGGAGTATCATTTCTTAATTGCTGATGATATGTCTTTTTTTCTGAAGACTCCAACTGGCCTCAGATCAGTTAAACATATGTGTGCAGGCAGCTTCAAACTTCAGCTAAAGTGAATATGAAAAAGTAATATTGGGTTTTCAGAAAAGAGGTAGTGGCAGCAAGCAAAAGATGGTTCTACAGTGGGCAAGGGATGGCGTGGGTCATTATTTAAATACCTTAGTATTTATTTCTTACCGCTTAAGCTTTACATCGCTTGTCAGGATCTTGCAGCATAGCGAAAATGCTATGTATTAGTTATTTTGAAAAAAAATTTAATGTTGAATATAATATTCCTTGACAATGTTTCTTAAATATTTGTTGCTCAGGTTTACGGTTGTAAATATGGTGATGACATTGGGGCTGATATCTGCTGTCATGAAGAAAATGGTTCATTCATTTGTCGAAGAAGGGAAATTCTCGGGGTTCACATGGAAGCGCCTATGGGAATGGTTTCGGGGAAAACAAACCGCTCCTATCTATATCAATTATGGTGCAGTGGATAGATTATAGGTGAAGATTTGAAAGAAGGAGGGTTAAAAGATTATTATTCAAAGATATAACATGTTGTGGGATTGGAATGCGTGGGCTTAAAAGATAATGTGGTTTCATGGTGTTTGGATTTTTCTATTTATAATGGTTTGGGGGTTTGTATGGATGAATCAAAGGGTTGGAAATGTAAATGCGTTTTTCAAGCAACTCCGGCAAAGACTGACTGAAAATCGATGGCAAAAACTGGCATGAAAACATCCAGAACAGTGAACGATATCTATTCTATAGAACTTATAAGACATCTGCATCTGCTATTTGTGAAAAGTATCTCACTTAATATTGACATGCATATTAGAAGTCCTCTGACAAGATTTAGATTAGGAATTTCAGACACCAAAAGCGCACCAGTACCGATTTGCAAATACTAATAACACTAAGAATGCTATAGCCTTTATACAAAAACGCAAATGAATACGAATTGCGTTTCCTACTTTGTTGTCCTGTGCTGAGAGAATTATGGTATAAATGCATTCCCCGGAAATTGTTAAAGAACCCTTGTTTATTTCAATCCGCTTTGCTCATGACAAATGAAAATGAAAAAGTACTGAAGAGCATACGTGTATATTTGTACTAGGCCTTTAAGAGACGCACACCAATGGTCAGTTAATGGAACCTAACCGTCGTGTTCATTGTGCGCACTTAGTATGCTTATCTGTCACCATCTTATTAAATTGTCATTGTTGTATTGTATCCCCATTGGAAGGGGTCATTGCCTATACCGATTAAAATCGGTCGGTCTTGTCTGTTGTCTGTTCTGTCTTCTCTCTTCTCTCTCTCTCTCTCTCTCTCTCTCTCTCTCTCCTCTCTCTCTCTCTCGCGCACGCACGCACGCACGCGCACGCACGCACGCACGCACGCACGCACGCACGCGCACGCACGCACGCAAGTGTGATAATTGTTCAATGCCAACTAACAGGGTGCAGGAGAGAGTGAACACGATAGAGTTACATGTAGGATGTCTTCAGCGAATGACATAAAGGACTAGTGCAAATCTTGACATAACACCTCTGTACTATTGTGTGTGAATTCTGACATTCTAAGCGTCCATGGCGGATCATAGGACTGCTGGTGACGGGAATAGCCGACTGATGGATCCCATATTTCTCAATGCTTCGCGACTACAGTTTCAATATCTGTTCCATACCCTGTGTCAGCAAGCTCTTTGGATATGGCGGATCACTAGGACTGCTGGTGACGGGGAATAGCCGACTGATGGATCCCATATTTCTCAATGCTTCGCGACTACAGTTTCAATATCTGTTCCACACCCTGTGTCAGCACGCTCTTTGGATATGGCGGATCACTAGGACTGCTGGTGACGGGAATAGCCGACTGATGGATCCCATATTTCTCAATGCTTCGTGACTACAGTTTCAGTATCTGTTCCAGACCCTGTGTCTGCAAGCTCTTTGGATATGTCCTGCCTGCCTTTTCGTCTGTCGAACCGCCAGGAGATTCCTTGAAAAGCTGTTAACAGGCTATAAAGCAATAAACTCTGAGAGGATTGCTAAATTATAAGGACGATGATAAGTATAACAATTTCCGTACAACCTGTGTTGTTCACACGTCTGCTCCAAACGCTTTGCAAAACAAAAATAAACAAACATACGAACAACAACAACAAAAATTCAAAACAACAGCGACGCAACTGTCTTTACGTTCTCAGCCTCAATTTCCCTTGCCCGATAATCCCCCCCCCCCCCCCCCCCCCCCCCCCCCCCCCCCCCCGCTCCCCCACGCCCCCTTCCATGTCTACCCCACTCCCATCCTTCCCACTCCCTGTTCACCCTCCCCTCTACCTCTGACCTTTTCCACCCTTCTCTTGTCTCCTAACCCATTCCCCCAGTGTCCCCTTTGCCCTCAACACACAAGTACACGCGCGCTCTGCAGTCACACCTCTCGTATAATTGTGGTGTATATTTTTTTTCTAAAAGTTGTTTTTGTATTTTAGTATACATTATTATCATAATTCTCTCTCTTCTCTTTCTCCATGCTTGTGTACGTGTGTGTGTGTGTGTCGGTGAGAGAGAAAAGAGAGAGAGAGTCTCTCCTCTCCACATGTCGTTTGGCTCTGTAAATTCCACAGTCGTGCTAACCATCACGTGCTTCAGAATTTTGCCAGGCACACTGGTAAATTAATGTGGCAGTTTTTCGGGACTGGATCTATCCCCCTTCTTGAACAGAGGCCTGACGTTTGCCGTTCTCCATTCCTGAAGGACAGTGGGCCGGTGCTGACTGAGAATTGCCAGAGAAAACGTCAGCACAGAACGACTTGGTCTGCTAACTGATGTGAAAGTCTAGGACTGGGTCTGTTTGGAGGACCAGGCGCTTTGCTTTGTTGGCGAACAGTCATTTCAGCAGCTGTCTGACCTGTGACGCCGAGAAGGTGATTGTGTCTCAGGTGGTTTCTTAGGGTTCTGGGTTCAAAGCTGTCCATGCCTCGAATCCTTCCGGAGAGCATGGGAATTCGATACTTAACGTAGAGTGGGGGTCGGATGGAGGAGATAAGGGGGTGGGAGGGGAAAGGCAATCTGCCAATATTTCTTTTGAGGAATCCGGTGCCCATGCCCCCCCCCCCCCCCCCCCCCCCCCCCTCACCTGGTTCTGACGTCATTGAGGATTTATGGACTGCTCCGCAAGCAGTGACACCTCGATAAAACTCTCTCTCTCTCTCTCTCTCTCTCTCTCTCTCTCTCTCTCTCTCTCTCCATAGAATCTTTTATTCAACATCACAACGTTACACCATTTGGATCCCTGAAACACGGGTCCTGGCATCCCGTTTCCCTTTCTCTGTTATGTTCGTTCCGTGCTTGTCTCCCATGCATCAAGCCTTCCCGTGCTTATCTTCTTTGCATCAAGCCATCCCGCGTTCTTTCCTCCACGGATGTTAGCGACGACAGGCGATTTGGTCATCGGGATGGCTGGAAAGATGGAACAATATGGTTTGCAAAACAGAGGGGTAAACACACACACACACACACACACACACACACACACACACGCACACGCACACACACACAGGCCTGTTTGTTCAACCAGAAGCAGCTTTACACAGAAATGCTTATGTCATGGGACACCATGAAATGGATTACGTCATCAATTTGTTGGCATGTGTCTTCTGAACAAAAATGGTGGTCGGAACAGGCACACGAAAATGTTCATACAATCAATGAACAAATACATCACAGACTGAATACTAATATTAAAGAGTTCATGCTATTGACACACAAATTCGTGTTGTTTCAGGCGAACTCCGCCTTTGCAAAAATAAAGTAGTAACATAGAACGAAGGAGTGTACTAAATATTCTTGCATCCGAAAACAAAAATCTTTTAAATATCTGAATCCGAGTTGTATGCTATCATATGATAATTTATGTCCTGCAAACAAAAATTCACCTTCAAGAATAAGTAAATTTATCCAGTGTTGCAGTTGTTTAAGACGTGTTCATACGGGTAAAGGAATTGTTGCACGTTCGTGATGCAGAAGCTGTGTTGAATCAAGTTATTTCATGTTATTTTTTTTCTGAAATTCTTCATGGCCCAGCAGAGGTTGCGCCCTGGTTAGATCTTCAAATTTTGAAATGTGTGTGTGTGTGTGTGTGCGTGCGTGCGTGTGTACGTGCGTGCGTGCGTGTGTACGTGCGTGCGTGCTTGGCTGTGTGTGTCTGTGTGTGTCTGTATATGTGCGTGCGTGCGTGCGTGTGGGTGTGTGTGTGTGTGTGTGTGTGTGTGTGTGTGTGTGTGCGCGTGCGAGTGCGCATGAGTGAGAGAGAGAGAGAGATTACGTGTGTGTGTGTGGTTGTTTTAAGGCGAGAGACATAGAGATGGAGGTGTGGGACGGGAGGCAGGGGAGGGACGGAGACAGACAGACAGAGAATGTATGCATGTGTACATGCATATATACACGTGTGTATGTTGTATGCATGTCTGTTTCAAACCCACTGTGAAAGGTATTATCAAATGATAAAGATGCCCATAAAAAACCGGCATAAGAAATCTGATTTGATCCAAACCATTCTAAAACTTCTGGGAGAATTCTGATTCTTCTAGAATCGTACGACAGACCGTGGATGCCTTTGCCCCCACCTCCATCCCACCCCCTTTCCTTCCCCCTCCACTCCTTCCCTGCTCTCCCTCCGTCCCTTAACTCCCTTCCCCCCCTCTCTCTCTCTCTCTTCTCTCTCTCTCTCTCTCTCTCTCCTTTCTCTCTCCCTTTCTTTCTGTCCTCCTTCTCTCTCTCTCTTCTCTCTAGTTTTCTCTCTCTGTCTCTCTCTCTCTCTCTCTCTCTCTCTCTCTCTCTCTCTCTCTCTCTCTCCTCTTTCTCTCTCCCTTTCTCTTTCCTCTCCTCTCCTTCTCTCTCTCTCTCCTCCTCTTTCTCTCTCTCCTCTTCTCTCTCTCTCTCCTTCTTCTCCTCTCTCTCTCTCTCTCTCTCCTTTTCTGTGTCACCCCCTCTATCTCGCCTCGTTCATTCTCTCTCTCTCTCTCCTCTCTCTCTCTCTTTCTTGTACACTCACTCTCCTACTTACTCGGTCTCCTACTAATAAAAGTCTTGTCTCTCTCTCCTCTTCTCTCTCTCTCTCTCTCTCTCTCTCTTCTCTCTCTCTCCCTTCTCTCTCTTTTTCTCTCTCTCAACCTCTGTCTCCCTCTTTAAAATTCACCCTTCCTTCTCTCTCTCTCTCCTCTCTTTTTCTCTCCTTCCTCTCTCTCCCTCTCTCTCCCCTCTCTCTCTTTTCTGTGTACCACACCCTTCTTGGAGGCTCGGCCCTACTGGAATAAAAATGTCATTCTCTCTCTCTCCTCTCTCTCTCTCTCCTCTCTCTCTCTCTCTCTCTCTCTTGTCCCTCCCTTCTTCTCTCCCCCGTTGCTTCTCTCCCTTTTCTTCCTCTTTCTCTTCTCTCTCTCTCTCTCTCTCTCTCTCTCTCTCTCTCTCTCTCTCTCTCATCTCTCCTCCTCTCTGTCTCTCTGCTCTCTCTCTCTCTCTCGCTTTTCTGTGTACACACACCCTTCTATGGAGGCTCGGCCCTACTGGAATAAAAATGTCATTCTCTCCCTTTTCTCTCTCTCTCTCTCTCTCTCTCTCTCTCTCTCTCGTCTCTCTTCTCTGTCTCTCTCACTCTCTCTTTTTCTATCCTCCCCTTCTCACTTCGTCATTCTCTCTCTCTCCCCGCCGCGCTTTTCTTGTACATACCCTTCTATGAGCTCGGCCTACTGGAAAAAATGTCATTCTCTCTCTCTCCTCTCTCTCTCTCTCTCTCTCTCTCCTCTCTCTCTTCTCTCTCTCTCTCTTTCTCTCTCTCTCTCTCTCCTCCCCTCTCTCTCTCTCCTTTTT
>CM031599.1:34618652-34631359 GCA_018398815.1 Conus ventricosus | reverse complement strand
TACGGGAAAAGGGAATGTTACACGTCGTGATGCAGAAGCTGTGTTGAATCAAGTTATTTCATGTTATTTTTTTCTGAAATTCTTCATGGCCCAGTTGAGGTCGCGGGCTGGTTAGATCTTGAAATTTTGAAATGTGTGTGTGTGTGTGTGTGTGTGTGTGTGTGTGTGTGTGTGTGTATACGTGTGTGCGTACGCGCGTGCATGCGTGCGTGCCTCTGTGTGTGTGTGTGTGTGTGTTGTGTTGTGTGTGCGTGTGTGTGTGGGTGTGTGTGTGTGTGTGTGTGTGTGTGTGTGTTGTGTGTGCGTATGTTTGTTTGTGTGAGTGTGTGTGTGTGTGTGTGGTGGTGTGTCTGTGTGTGTGTGTGTGTGTGTGTGTGGTGTGTAGAGCGAGAGAGAGAGAGGAGAGAGAGAGAGAGAGAGAGAGAGAGAGCATAAGAGAGAGAATATTTGTGTGTGTGGTTGTTTGAAGGCGAGAAGCATAAAGATGGAGGAGGGGTGGTGGGTGAGGGCAGAGACAGACAGAGAATGTATGCACTTGTACATGCATATATACGTGTGTATGTTGTATGCATGTGTCTTTCAAATCCACCGTGAAAGGTATTATCAAATGATAAAAATTGCCATAAAAAACCGGCATAAGAAATCTGATTTGATCCAAACCATTCTAAAACTTCTGGGAGAATTCTGATTCTTCTAGAATCGTACGACAGACTGTGGATGCCTTTGCCCCCACTTCAACTTCAACCCCACCCCTTTCCTTCCCTCCACTCCCTTCCCTGCTCTCCCCTCTGTCCCCCTTTCTCCTCTCTCTCTCTCTTTCCTTCCTTCTCTCTCTCTCTCTCTCTCTCTCTCTCTCTCACTCTCTCTCTCTCTCGCTCTCCCTCGCCCTCTCTATCTGTCTGTCTCTCTTTCTCTCACTCCCTTTCTCTCTCCCTCACCCTCTCTCCCTGTCTCTCTTCCTTTCTCTCTAACTCTCTCTCTCTCTCCGTCTCTCTCTCTCTGTCTGCACATTGCATCGTTCGTCCGACTTTGAGTGGCTAACTCCCACTGGAATGAAGTGGATTTTTTTTAAAACCCAAAGAAATGCCCGACTTGCTCAGCTGGTTGTTAATTATTAGAATGGACAGGGAAGATGATTTGCAGAGATCCCGGCCTTGGCACTCCAGGGACGAAGCCGGAGAATTGTGGTGAACAGCGCCACATGCGGTGCTTTAGTCACCACCCTACGTAGTTGAGGAACGCAAACACACACATGCACGCACGCACACATGCACGCCCGAACACATTCACGCTCGCACGACACAACACAAACACGCGCGCGCGCGCGCACGCACGCACAGGCACGCTCGCACGTACGCATGCATGCACTCACGCACGCGTACACCCCACTCACACACATACATTCACACTTATCTATCTATCTAGATACATACATATATATATATATATATATATAAAATATATATATATATATATATTTTATATATATATATACTAGCCGGTGTACCCGGCTTTCGCTCGAGTATATCTGTACAATGATTTTCTGGCCACCCTCTCTCTCACACTTAAAGACAATACAATAAAATTCAGCTTGGGTTCGTTTCGTTTTTTCCCATGGCTGAACCAATTTCCCAGCCTCCTCCTATCTACTTCACCCACTTTCTTCGGACGCCCACTCCCTTCTTGCCTCTCAATCTGTTTTCCCTCACGAATTTTTTTCGAATACGATGCACAGTCCATAAGGGATGCCTGTACTTTGTGAACTTACCGACGCATTCTCAATTCTTGATTGAAGTGCTCCAAAATGCAACTCTGTAGGGCCGCCATAACCTAGTGGATAAGGCGCTGGACTCATGATCCAAAGGTCGTGGTTTCGAATCCCGGCTTGGTCTTGGAAATTTTAACGTGGAATGTTTCCCAGCTTAAAATGCCGTGGTTCCCCCCGATGTCCCCCCTGGCCCCGCAGGTGTCAGGCTAATGTGACGGCCAGCCATGGCATTTCCTTGTTTTTGGCACGGCGTTAAATCCAACTCAAAGGGAAACTCTGTAAAAAAGATTGCATTTTCCCCGAGGTTTTCATGTCTTTAAAGGGCCTCTGGGTAGAAACATTTCTGGTCTCCCTTTTTTGGCGCAAGTATAGTCAGTGTTTTTTTCTTTTTCCTTTTCCCGGTGATGCTGAAACGTAAAAATTCTATGTGTAAAAACAAAAAACCGGCCCGGTTTCCCCCAAGGAGGAAATGTTGCCCTTTGGCTCTTGATGTTTGTCAGAGCAAAAAGGCTGGTTTCGGGGAAAATAAAAGCCATCAGAACTGGATTGGCGGGGGGTGAGCCCCGGGGTTTCCAGGGGGAAAATTTTGGGAGCAGCACCGGTTCCCCTTTGGGGGGGGCCAATGATTTTTTCGCTTAAAAAAAAACGTTCCGGTGAGTCGGGTTTGAAGCACTTGGGGTGCCTTTGATCACCTTTGGGGGGGCCCAGTGGGGGGAGAAGGGTCAGGGGGACCCCAGATTTCACCCAACAGTTCATGGGGTTTGGGTAAAAAATTCAATGGAGTTCAGGGTTCTTGGGGATAAAGGATCCTCATCATCATTCGTCAACAGTCTGTAAAAGGAGTTTCCTCTCCAGGGAAGTCAGCTAGATTTTTTTTTTTTTTGCCTTTTGGGGACAGTTCGTTCAGGGAAGAGTTTAAAGGGCCTTTCCGCTGACCAGTTGAGTCTGCACAGTGAGCAGGGAAGACCCGGGTAAAATTTGCTTCTACCCAAAATCCTCCGGCTATCATAAAACTGGCAAAAGTGCTGGTGGGACAATAAAAGTATCTGGAACAGGGGACCCCCCAAATCCCCCCCCAAAAAAAAAAATTTTGCCCATTGTTCAAGCAGAATTTTGGCGAAGCTGGTGTTGGGGTTTTCCCCGACAGGTGGGCTCTCATTTTTAACAATCATGCTCCCCCACTTTTTTGGGACGGGGCGTTGCCCAAATGTTTGCTCGGGTCCCTTTTGAGGACGAAAGGGGGATTCCCAGAAGCCCCCACAGAAACGGGGGTTGGGATGCCCCCCCTTGGGCCTGTGCACTTGGGTGATGTCCTGCGGTAGGTCCAGGGCCCTTCGTAGAAGCTTTGGGGGTCTTTGGGGGCTTCATAAAATTATAACGGTTGCAGCCTTTTTGATGATTTTGGGCCCAACTTTCCCCCACGCTTGCCCCGAGCGGTTGGCGTTTTTTGCTTGTGGAAATCCAGAGGGCCCTTTGGGAAAGTTTTTTATTTTCTGTCCGCCCACCGGAAAAGAGTAGCGGCAATCCCACGGGAAGCAGTGGTAGCACTTTTTTGCCTGGGGAGCAGACCCTGTTAGGATAAGATTCGGTGGTCTTTCCGGGTTCCCTCATGGAGCATAAAGGGAAACATTTGTTGCTGCTTGCGGGGGGATCCTGCCTCTGCTAAACCATGTTCAAAAAGCTGTCGTACACGTCTCTTTTGGTCGCTGTCAGCTTCTTCGCTGATCATCAGCTGTGCCCCGGGGTGCGTAGTGTCCCTAATTGGTTCGCGGTAGTATTCTCGAGGCACGAAAGTGTTGTGGGACGGTTTGGTTTCCCCCCTCCTCTGTAGACTTGCCTCAAGAAAGGGAAAATTTGTGGGTGAAAAACACAGTAAAAGGGTTGGTTGTAAATGGGGATCTGTGTATGCCTTCATAACAGACATCTCTTCGGACTTGGAAGAGGAAATCTTTAGCAAAAGGGGTTTTGAAGAGGTTCCCCCAAAAATTGCCTAGGTTACTGGGGTTGCAAGCCACCAGGATAATACAGAAGTCACGCAGCAGTCGGGTCTCGGGGAGTGGGGCTTCCCCCAGGGCAAGTTGTAGAAGGCAGTCATCTTCCGTTTCGGTTCGTTAAGGTGGGATTTTTAAATTTTTCAGAAATTTTTTAAATACACCTGTATACCAAATTTCACAAGAAAGGTCTAAATTTAGAAAAAAAAAACGGTTCTTAACGGTTTTTAACGCTCAATTTTTAAATTTTTGTTCGTGTAAAAATTTTATATCATTGTTTAGGTGTAAAAAAGCATCTGTATACGGGAAATTTTTAAACAGGAAAAAGGGGCTAAAATTTTTTTAAAAAACCCGGGCTTTAAAAAGCCCAAATGTTTTGGGGTTTGTGTAAATTGTATAAACATTTTTAGATTTAAAAATTCACTTGTATACCCCAAAAATTTATCTTTAAAGATCTTAAATTTGGGAAAAAAAGGATTTTAACGGTTTTTAAAGCTCAATTTTAAAATTTCTGTTTGTGTAAAATTGGGTTTCATTGTTTTTGCGTGTTTAAAAATGCATGGTATACCCAATTTTATCAGGAACGGTTTTAAATTTATATAATAAGGTTTTTAAAGGTCAATTTTTTAAATTTCCCTTCGTGTTTAAATTTGTATATCATTTTTCAGCGTGTAAAAAATGTTTTGTTTTACCCAAATTTTTTCAAGAATGGGCTAAATTTTTTATAATAACGGGTTTTAACGGTCAAATTTTTAAGGTTTTGGTTGTGTAAGTTGTTTTCACTATTTTAGCTTTTAAAACTTCACCTGTATACCAAATTTCACAAGAAAGGTCTAAATTTAGAAAAAAACGGATCTTAACGGTTTTTTTAAAAACTCAATTTTTTTAAATTTTGTTCGTGTAAAAAAGATTTTATTGTTCAGGGGGGGAAAATGCATCTGGGATCGAATTTCATCAGGAACGGTCTAAATTTATTAAAAACGGTTTTTAAACGGTCAATTTTAAGTTTCGGTTGGGTAAGTTGTATATATTTTTCGTTTTAAAACTTCACCTGTTACCAATTTCATCAAAAAAGGGTCTAAATTAGAAATAAGTTTTTTTAACGGTGATAAAAAAAACGGTCTAAAAACTAGATGCCCAGTGTTTCCACAGTATGTCCCTCTAGACTCTCCCAAGTTTGGTGGCGATCCGACGACTCCCTTTGCGCCAACATCAAAAAAAAAGATTGTAATTTTTTGATCTTTTTGGGGGGGTCGGTTGTTAGGGTTTTTCGGTATAAATAACTGTCGTAAAAAACTGCCCAATGCCCTATTTTACTGGGAGATGCCCCTTAGGTTCGTGTACCGGTGAAATGTCAAAAACGGCCCTTTTGATGAAACAGGGGAAAAGATGTCTTTGAAACCGTTATCAGTTTGTAACGGTTTTTTAAAGGTTTTCTTTTTTCGGATAGTCAAAAACCATCCTTTGGTCACAAAAGACGTCCCGCTAAATTTCAAGAAAAATCGGGTTCTAACAGTTTCTTTTATGGGTTTGGTTTTTACGGTTTTTAATGTTAAAATAAGTTTTTTTAAAATGCCCAAAAACGGTTCTAACTTTAGGAAGTAGTCCCGTACTGTGCAATGTCAAACGGCCCTTTGATGAAAACGAGGAAAAAGATGTCTATGAAACCCTTATAACAGTTTTTTAAAAGGTTTTTAAAGGTTTTATTTTTTTAGAGATTAGCCAGAAACCATCCTCGGGTCACAACAGACGAACCTGCCAAATTTCATTACAATCGTTGAGCCGTTTTTGAGTCTATAGCGTACACAGACACACACAGACAGAATTTGCCATTTATATATTAGATACTAGCCGGTGTACCGGCTTCGCTCGGGTTATCTGTACAATGATTTTCTGGCCACCCCTCTCTCGCACCACTTAAAAGACAATACAATAAAATTCAGCTTGGGTTTGTTTCGTTTTTCCCATGCTGAACCAATTGCCTCAGCAGCCTCCTCTATCTACTTAACCCAATTTCTTCAGACGCCACTCCCTTCTTGCCTCTGTTTTCCCTCACGAATTTTTTTCGTAATGCGATACACAGTCCACAGAGGGATGCCTGTACTTTGTGAACTTACCGATGCATTCTCAATTCCTTGACTGAAGTGCTCCAAATGACAACTCTGTAGGGGCCGCCATAACCTAGTGGATAAGGTGCTGGACTCATGATTCAAAGGTCGTGGGTTTCGAATCCTGGTTTGGTCATTGGAAATTTTCACGTGGAATGTTTCCAGCTAAAATCACCGTAGTTCACCCCGATGTCCACCCTGGCCCCGCAGGTGTCAGGCTAATGTGACGACCAGCCATCTGCATATTCTTGATTTGGGCATGGACGTTAAATCCAACTCAAACATGACAACTGTGAAAAGATTGCATTTTCACGATGTATCATGTCTATGAAACCGTTTAGTATATAGTTTAGTATATAGAACAATCAGTTTAGTTATAGAACATCAGAAGCAAGAATGATACTCGCATTCTACAAGAAGATCTAAACGCTTTACAAGAGTGGGAAAGAACTTGGAAAATGGAATTTCATCCCCAAAAGTGCAAGTGTTGCGTATATGTAACAAGCGCTCACCAATTAGATCAGATTTTCTATCCATAATTACTATTCTTAAGAAACTAATGCTGCAAAATATTTAGGCGTGATTATAGATAGTCGTCTCAAATGGAAAGAACATTACAATTTAGTATGTAAGAAAGCAAATAACATCTTAGCTTTCTTATACAGGAACATCAATGACTGCCCCCAAAAGGTTAAAGACGACTGCTACAAACACTGGTTAGACCAGTACTGGAATATGGTTGCTCAGTTTGGGATCCTTACCATCTAAAGGACATTGATAACCTCGAAAAGATTCAGAAGAGAGCAGCACGGTTCGTAACAGGGAACCACATCAGAGAAAAGGGGAATTCTAGGAAGAACATGAGGAAATTAGAATGGAAACCTTAGAAGAGAGAAGAGCTTTTATTAAACTTAACACCTTTTTCAAAGGCAGAGCTAAAGTAATTGATATTCCAATGGAACAACTAGTATTGAATAAAAGTAGCACCAGGAGTGGCGGTCAATGTTATACCATACCTGCATCAAATATTGACAACCACTTACATTCTTTTTATCCCAGTTCTGTACGGCTGTGGAACTCACTGCCGGGTGCCATCAAGATCGCCACAAGTGCAATCTCATTCGAGGGACAAATTGATTCGACAGTTTTGAGATGGCTATTGATGATTTTCTATTTTTATTTCCCAGGATTATTTTATTATCCACCTGGGCTGTTTTTGGCCATTGCTTTTAAATCGACGTGCGACCCTTGTTGCCAAATTTGCTCAGGGAGCCAATAGTCAGAGTCGCACTGTTTTATGTTTATTGTATTTTATTTTTTTAGTATGCGCGCTTGGTGACTACTCGTTTTTGAGTGAACCAAGATTTTTAGGAAAGAAGATAGAAGAAGTATTGGAGGGCATCTGGGTTGGACACATTTCGGTCTCCCTGTTGGCGTGAGTATAGTCAGTGTTTCTGCGTTTCCGGTTCGTGATGCTGCACGTAGTATTTTTCCATGTTTAAAACACGGAACGGTCAGGTCTACCCCAAGGATGAAATGTCTGACCCTGGCTCTTGATGATTGTCAGAGCGAAAGCTGGTTTATGGGAAACTGAAGCCGTCAGAACTGGAATGGCAGGGTGGGGTTCATGGGTTCCAGAGGAATTCTGGGAGCAGCATGGTTCACCTTTGGGGGGCCACATGATCTTGTCGCTTCTACACGTTCCTGTGCGTCTGGTGAAGACACATCGGGTTGCCATTGATCACCTTTGGCGGGGTCCGTCTGATGGGAATGATAATGGGGACTCAGATTTCAGCAACAGTTCATGTGGTGGAAGTCCAGAAATCTAAATGGAGTTCAGGAGTTTCTTGTGGATAAAGGACTCCTCATTCTCATTCTTGGCGTGTCAACTGATCTGTACAGAGTTTTCTCTCAGGGACAGTCAGCTCCGGTTTTTTCTGTTCAGCATGGTTGACAGTGTCGTTTCAGGGAGGAAGATTATGGCCCTTTCCGCTACCAGTCTGAGTCTGCACAGTGAGCAGATGATCGGGTAGGTCTGCTTCTATCAAGATCATCCTGGCTATCATACAAACTGGCATAGTGCTGGTGGGACAATTATAGATCTGGGAAACATGACTTCAATGGGTACATTGCCAATGTCAAGCAGAAAGTTGGCCGAAGCTGGCTGTTGGGGGTTTCCAGGAAAGGTGGGCTCTCATATTGGTGGTAGGACGTTTATTAATCGGCTCGCCACTTCTGCAGACAGGTGTTGACAAATGTTGGATCTGGTGCCATTGAGGACGACAGGGAGGATATCTGCCTGAAGTCCCCACAGACAGCGTTGAATGCCAGCCCACTGTCCTGGGCCCTTGGGTGTTGTCCTGCAGCGTAGAGTCCATGGCCTCGTGGACAGCTTTGTGGGTCATGGGAGCTTCATCAATTTTGACGGTTTGCAGTCTCTTTGTTGACTTTGGCAACGTTGACCCACGCTTGACAGGAGTGGTTGGCGGTTTCTTGGTTGTCGGCATCCAAAGGGGGACTTGAAAGTGCTATGTTCTGTCGCCCCCGCAAAAGAGTAGCGGCAATGCACTGGAAGCAGTGGCTAGCACTATTTTGCCCATGGGAGCGGATCCTGTTCAGGATAGATTCAGGATGAAGGTCTTCCTGTCCTCAAGGAGCATCGAGGGAACATTATGTTGCTGCTTGCTGTGGATCCTGCCCTGCTCAACCATGTCATAAAAGCTGTCGCACACGTTTCTCTGGTCAGCTGTCTGCTTTTTCAGCTGGTCTTCAGCTGCTGCCCGGATGTGCAGCAGTGTCGTAATTGGTCTCGTGGTAGTATTCTTGAGGCCACCAGTTTGTGTGTTGTTTGTGACTGTGGCATCCCATACTCCTCTGTAGACTTGCACCCAAGAAAGGAGTGTTTGTGCTTGAACACAGTAGAGCTTGGTGGTAGCTGGCTTCTGTGTACTGCGCTTCTTAATAGACATCCTCTTCGGACTTGGAAGAGGACCATCTTCAGCAAGATGGTCTCTGAGAGGTTCCACAGGTTTGCCTGGGTTACTGGGGTTGCAGCCACCAGGATAATACAGATGTCCGCCAGCAGTCGGGGTCTCTGAGAGATGGAGGCTTCCTTCAGGGAGTTGTAGAGGCTGTCATCTTCTAGGAGTCCAAGAGCATTGCAAGCATCTCGAAAAATGTTGTGGACATAGCCGTTGACAATCTTCAGCTCCTCGTACGAATCGGGGTCCTTCATAAAGTTGAGTAGAAGCTCAGAGGTTGCATCTCCCTGGCGAGACTGATACTGTACAATCGCGGAGTGCAAGACAAGTGCCCCTTGTCGTTTCTTCCACATATTCTGAGTGGACATCCATGTGATAGTGCTTCAGGGATTCATGTACATCAGCTCTCGTGCTGTAAGGGTTCTTAGACGAGCATAGGCTAAAGATGCGGTAAGGGTTGCTCTGGGGGAGAGCCTTGTTGTATATTTTTTTTTGCGCTTTGCACTGACCTTGTGTGGATTGAAGTATATCATTGTCCATTCTCCTAATGGACAGCGGGTCTCTGCACCATGGGGTGGCGCTGCATTCAGGTAAATCCCAGGAGTGTTTCCAGTCGCTCGATGTCTGCCTAACTTAGCGGGCATTCTGGTACATTTGGATTCTCACAACGACCTGGAGGTTGTTGGAGCAGTCCTTCACTGCCTGAGTGGCTTGGAGTTGGAAGGACGGCTTGGTCTGTGCCTTGTGGACATACTTCAGGACGTACTTGATGGATTTTATGCTACTGTATATTTCCACATTGATGTGGCAGTTGAACTTTGTAGGAGGTAAGGGTTGTTGGGGGACAACCACTGGTTGGTGTCGATTGATTTCTCTTGCCAGCTTCCCCAGTCCAGTATGTCCTCCATCAGACTCCTCGATCGCCTGCACTTCGGGGTAGCTGTCCTCACCCTGCTCTATGACCCCTTATTGCCTATAAATCCATTTTTCTTCACAATTTTTTTATTCCGTAATACGATACACAGTCGATGAGGGATGCCCTGTTCTTATGAACTTACCGATGCATTTCAATTCCTCGATTGAAGTGCTCCAAATGACAACTGTGTAGGGGCCGCATACCGAGTGGATAAGGTGCCTGGACTCATCATGATCAAAGGTCGTGGTTTCGAATCCCGTCTGGTCTTGGAAATTTTCACGGTGGAATCTTTTCAGCTAAAATAACCATAGTTCACCCCGATATCCACCTGGCCTGCAGGTGTCAGGCTAATGTGAGGGACACCCGTCTGCATATCTTATTTTGGCACGGACGTTAAACCCAACTCAAAACATGACAACTCTGTGAAAAGATTGCATTTTCACGATGTATTATGTCTATTGGAGGGCCTCTGGGTGACAACATTTCTGGTTCCTTTGTTTGGCGCAAGTATAGTCAGTGTTTCTGTCTTCAAGTTTCGTGAGGCTGCAAACGTAGAACATTCATGTGTCAAAACGGAAACGGTCAGATCTGCCCCACGGATGAAAATGTCTGACCATGGCTCTTGTTGACAGACAAACACTAAGTGGGGTATTGCAGAGCATCATAAAACTACGGTGTATTTTCTGAAATCTCTGCAGACTACCATCTCTTAAATTGAGAAATTAACGGATTTTAACGGTCAATTTTAAGTTTCTGTGTTCATATTAGTTGTCTATCATTGATCAGGGTTAAACTGCACCTGTATTACCAATTTCCTAAGAAAGGTCTAAATTTAGAAAATGACGGATCTTAACGGTTTTTAACGCTCCAATTTTAAGTTTCCGTTGTGTAAGTTGTATATCATTGTTTCAGCGTGTAAACTGGATCTGTATACCGAATTTCATCAAGAATGGTCTAAATTTATTTAATAACGGTTTTTATCGGTCCTTTTTTAAGTTCGGTTCGTGTAAGTTGTATATTCATTATTCAGCTTTAAAACTTCACTTGTATACCAAATTTCAGCCAAGAAAGGTCTAAATTTAGAAATAAACGGATTCTAACGGTTTTTCACGGTCAATTTTATGTTTCTGTGCGTTGTGTAATTGTATATCATTGTTCAGCGGGGTAAAAACTGCATCTGTATACCGAATTCCATCGGAACGGTTTTCTAAATTATATAACGGTTTTTAACAGTCATTTTTAAAGTTTCGGTTCGTGTAAGGTGTATATCAGTATCAGCATTTAAAACTTCACCTGTATAACAAATCAAGAAAGGTTTAATTTAGGAACTAAAGGATCCTTAACGGTTTTATGCTCAATTTTAAGTTCTGTTCGTGTAAAATTGTTATCATTGTCAGCGTGTTAAAACTGCATCTGTATACCGAATTTAGAATCAAGAATGGTCTAAATTTTATAATTACGGTTTTTACCGGTCAATTTTATGTTTCGGTTCGTGTAAGTTGTATATATTATCAGCATTTAATAACTTTACCTGTATACCAAATTTCAGCCAAGGGAAAAGGTTAAATTTAGAAAATAACGCTTATTAACGCCTGTGATAATAACGGTAATTGAAAAACTATCGAATGACCCAGTGTTATGCCACCAGTATGTCCCTCTATAGACTCATGCCATAGTGTGGTGGCGATCCGACGGACTGCTTTGCCCGCCACATCAGAAAAGATTGTATTTTGATCGTTTTTAGGGGGGGGGTACGTGTTTGTGAAAACGTTGTTAACGGTCATAAAATAACTGTGTAGAAAAACTGTCCAATGACCCTATGTTACTCGGGAGATGTCACCTCTAGCGTTCGTGTACTGTGCAATGTCACAACGGCCATTTGAAGAATGCAGAGGGAAAAGATGGTCTATGAAATCGTTATAACAGTTTTGTAACGGTTTTTAACGGTTTTCTTTTTTTTAGAGATTGGTCCAAAACCATCCTTGGGTCACAACAGACGTACCTGCTAAATTTCAAGAAGATCGGTTCTAAACAGTTTCTTTTATAGGGTTTGGTGTTTTTACGGTTTTTAAATGTTATAAATAAGTTTTTTAACTGCCAAATAACGGTTCTAATTTTTAGAGAAAGTAAGTCCTGTACCGTGCAATGTCACAACGGCATTTGATGAAAAGCAGGGGGAACAAAGATGTCTTTGAAACGTTATAACAGTTTTTTACGGTTGTATTTTTTTTAGAGATTAGCCCAAACATCTGGGTCAAACAGACGTACCGCCCAAATTTCATTTACAATCGGTTGATCCGTTTTTGAGTCTAATAGGTACACACACACACACACGCAGACAGAATTTGCCATTTATATATAAGATATATATAGGAAGAGAGGAGAGAGAGTGAGAGAGAGCGAAGAGAGAGAGGATGGATGATGAGAGAGAGAGGAGGATAGAGAGAGGTTTGGCTGCCGATATCGACACTCTCCTTTCGATTGGTTCTTATGAGAGGCGCCGTTCACCCACTGAAGAGAGAGACGCTTGTGTGAAGTGATCTCTGTTGTGACTACAATTATACCTACAATAACCATTCCCAACATCACCACCCCACCCACCCAAAAAACCTTCACCACACAGTCCCCCGCCATCCCAACACCACCTCCACCTCACCTTACCGAACATCCCCATCTCCCCTCCCCCTCCCCTTACTTTATTATTCCCTTCCACCGTGTCTACTTCGTCCACAATGTAGAGAAAGTTGTCATGCGCTGCCTTGAGGGGACATATGTGTACGTGTGATGGGGGAAGAGGGGGTCGGGGGAAGAAGTTGTGGGGGGCAAGTGGGTGGGAAGATGTGGTGCGGGGGCGGGGGTGGGGGCGGGGGGATGAGTAGGGAGGGGTGGTGGGGTGGGAGGTGAGGAGGCAGCAGGGAAAACAAAATGACCAGGTTGGGTGCT
>CM031599.1:34565188-34610188 GCA_018398815.1 Conus ventricosus | reverse complement strand
GGCATTTTGGAGACTTCAATCGAGGAATTGAGAATGCACGTAAGTTCATTAAGATCGGGCATCCCTCTTATCGACTGTGTATCGTATTTCGAAAAAATAAATGTGTAGTAAATGGATTGAGAGGCATGGAAGGGTCATAGAGCTGGGTGAGGACTGTCTACTACTAGTGCAGGAGCATGCGAGGAGTATGATTGGGTGGACATTACTGGACTGTGAAGCTTTGGGCAGAGAGAATCATCGTCACCAACCTGTGGGTTGTCCCCAATCAACCCGTACCTGCCTACAATTAGTTCAACTGCCACTTCAATGTGGAAATATAAGTAGCATATATAAAATCCATCATGTACGTCCTGATGTCTGTCCACAAAGGGCAACAGAACAAGCCGTCTTCAATCATCCAAGCCCATCGGCAGGTGAGGAGCTGCTCAACAATCCTCCAGCGTTGATTGAGATCAAATGTACCCAGAATGGCGCTATGTTTGGCAAGCATCGAGGCGACCTGAGACACTCCTGGGATTTGCCTGAATGAGCGACATCCCCATGGTGCAGAGAACCCGCTGTCATTAGGAGAATGGATCAATGGATCTTCTTCAATCCAATCAAGGCAGTGCATATCGAGCACAAGGCTCTCCCCCAGATAGCTAACCATTACCGCAATTTTTTAAGCCTATGCTCTCAAGGACCCTATACAGCACGAGGAGCTGATGTACATGGAAGTCCCTGAGCACTAAAGGGATGTCCTCATCAGTATATGTGAAGAAACGACAATGGGGCACTGCAATCCGGCGATTGTAAAGTATTCAGTCCTCGCCAGGGAGTGTGCTACCTCTTGAGGTTCTACTCAACGTTTTGTATGGACCCCTTCGTTCGAGTGTGACTGAAGATGTCATCGGCTTGGTCAAAAACATTTTTCCGAGATGCTGCAAATGCTTCTTGGACGACTAGAAGATGACACCCTTCTAACTTCTTCCCCTGGGTGGTGGCCTCCATCTTCAGTAGACCCCGAATGCTGCGTGGACTTCTGTATTATCCTGTGGCTGGCAAATCACCCTGTAAACCCAGGCAAACCTGTGGAACCTCTTCCCAGAGGGGACCCCCTTCTTGCTGAAGATGTCCTCATTTCCATGTCCGAAGAGATGTATATTATGAAGCGCTGTACTCAAGATGCTTCTACAACCAAGATTCTTACTGTGATTCTGCAACAAAACTCTTCCGTCTTGGGTGCAGGCTACAGAGGTGTTGGGATTGCAACTGTCATCACAACAACAAAACTGTGCCTCAAGTATCTACCACGTGACTATTACGGAACTGCTGCATCGGGCAGCGCAGCTGATGACAGCTGAAAAGCTGACAGACTGTACCAGAGAACGTGGTGCGGACAGCTATTTGACCATGGTTGAGCAGAGCTAGAATCCTCAGCAAGCAGCAACTTAATGTTTCCTTGATGCTTCATGAGGGTACAGGGAAGAACTTCATCCTGAATCTTATCCTGGTTCTGGATCCGCTCAATGGGCTATATCTAGTGATAGCCACTGACTTCCAGGTGGCATTGCCGCTACTCTTTTGCCGGCCGTGGCGGACAGTACATAGCTATTTCAAGGTACTTTTGGATGCGTATAGCAAAGAAACGCCAACCTGCGCTGTTCAGCGTGGGTCAACGTTGGCCCAAGTCATCAATGAGGCTGCAACCGTCATAATTGTGAAGCTCCCATACCTCAAAGTTTGTCACGAGGCCATGGCACTCTACGCTGCAGGAAATCACCCAGTGCACAGGACAGGGGTGGGAATCTCAACGCTGTTATGTGGGGACTTGTCAGGATGATCCTCCCTGTCGTCCTCAATGGCACCAGATCCAACCTTGTAATCACCTGTCTGAGAAGTGCGGTGCATGTTTAATAAACGTTAACCATACAATATGAGAAGCCCACCTGTCTGGAAACCCCCAGGACAGCAGCTTGCCAAATTTCTGCTTGACATTGGCAATGGTACCATTGAGTATGTTTCATCTAACTTTATTGTAGTCCCACCAGCTCTATGCCAGTTTATGTTTAGCCAGGAGGATCTGATTGTATCAGTCGAACGGATCTTCATGCTCCTCTGTGCAGACTCAGGTCTGGTTAGCGGAAAGGGCCTTATTTCTCATCCCTGTTCGACACTGTCAACAGGTGATACAGAAAAATCGTATGTGACTGTCTGGAGAGGGGAAACTCTGTAACAGTATCTTGTGACAAGGCCCAGAATGATGTTGATGGGAGTCCTTTATCACAAGAAACTTGAAACTCCATTGAGATTTCTGGACTTCCACCACATGACAACTGTTGCTGAATTCTGGAGTCCCCATTTATCCATTCTCCGCTGACTGGACCCGCAAAGGTGATCAATGGCACCCGATGTGTCTTCACACCAGACTGCACAGGAACGTTGTAGAAGCGAAAATATCATGTTGGCCCCCCAAAGGTGAACCAGTTGCTGCTCCCCAAGAAATTCCTCTGGAACCCATGAACTACCCCTGCCATTCCAGTTCTGACGCTTTCAGTTTCCCATCGAAACCTGCCTTTCGAACTGACAATATGCAAGAGCCCCACTATTTTTCCTACCCCCGTCAGACATTTCATTACTCCCTAGCTCTTACTACCTAGTCTGAGTAATACATAGTAGTATATCGTACTCTAGTAACTCTGAGTAACCTATACGCAGAACTACGTAGTCATGAAGATACCTCGCCCCATCCGCCACTCGTCAGGCCCCCCATTATCACCGCACCCCAGAACCTCTCCCACTCTGTCTCCTCTTCACGTACGCCAAACAGGGACGACCAGAAATGTTGTAAACAAGAGGCCCTCAATTACTTCTTCTTCTTCTTACATAAAATAAGGTTCACTCACAAACGTGTAGGTCACCAGCGCGCTTATTAAAAAATAAAAATAAAAATAACTTAAAACGTGCGACTCTGGATATTGGCCCATGGAGCAAATTTAGCAACTTAGGGGTCGCAATCGAATTAAGCACGGCCAAATTCAGGCCCAGGTGATTATTAAAATATATGGGGATATAACAATAGAAATTCATCAATATGCCAGATCCTCCAAAAACTGTCGAAGCTATTTGTCCCTCGATGAGATTGCACTTGTGGCGATCTTGATGGCACCCGGCCAGTGTGTTCCACAGCCGTACAGAACTGGGATAAAAAGATTGTAAGTGGTTGTCTATATTTGATGAGGTATGGTATACATTGAACCGCCAAAGCTGGTGCTACTTTTTATTCAATAATTGTGGTCATTGAATATCAATTTATTTAGCTCTGCCTTTGTTAAAAGGGGTTGTTAGTTTAATAATAGCATCTTCTCTCTTCTAAGGGTTTCCATTCTTATTTCTTCATGTTCTTCCTAGAATTCCCCTTTTCTCTGATGTGGTTCCCTGTTACGAAACTCGTGCGCTCTCTTCTGAATCTTTTCGTGGTTATCAATGTCCTTTAGATGGTAAGGATCCCAAATGCGCTTCCATATTCCAGATAATGGTCTAAACCAGTGTTTTGTATGCAGTCGTCTTTAACCTTTTGGGGGCAGTCATTGATGTTCCTGTATAAGAATGATAAGATTGTTATTTGGCTTTCCTTACTTATAATATTGTTTGTTCTTTCATTTGAGACGTCTATCTTTAATCACGCTAATATTTGCAGCCATTAGTTTCTTTAAGAATTGTATTATGGATAGAATAATCTGATCTAATTGTGTGCGCTTGTTAACATATAGCAATCACTTGGCACTTTTGGGGATGAAATTCCCATTTTCCAAGTTCTTTCCCACTCTTGTAAAGCGTTTAGATCCTTCTTGGAGAATGCGAGTACTTTCTTGCTTATGATTGTTCTATATACTAAACTGATTGTTCTATATCTTAACTATATACACTATCGGTTTCTAGGTCATGTTACATCGTGTAAATGAATCTTTTTCACAGTTGTCATGTATGAGTTGGGATTTAACGTCCTTGGCCCAAAGCCAAGAATTTGAGTTGGGGCTGGTCAGTCAACATTAGCCTGACACCAGCCGGGGCTCAGGGTGGACTTCGGGGTGAACTACGTGATTTTAGCTGGAAAACATTTCCACGTGAAAAATTCCAAGACCAAACCTGGATTCGATATACACAGTACCTTTGATTCATGAGTCCAGCACCTTATCCACTCGTTATGGCGGCCCCTACAGATGTTTGTCATTTGGAGCTCTTCCAGGTCTAAGGATATTGAGAATGCATAGGTAAGTTAACAAAGTACAGGAATCCCTCTGGGGGACTGTGTATCGCTTAGAAAAATATTCGTGTGGGAAAACAGGAGGCAAGATGGAGGGCGTTCCCTCTGAAGGAAATTGGGTTAAGTAGATAGGTGGAGGTGCTTGAGGGCAATTGGTTCTGCTGGGAATAACGAAACTAACCCAAGCTGAATTTGAGTGTATTGTCTTTTATGTGGTGCGAGAGAGGGGTGGCAGAATATCATTGTACAGTTATTACCCTGTAGCGATAGCCAGGGGTACACCGGTTGTTGCTAATATATAAATAGGTCAGAATTTGTGCTGTGTGTGTCTTGTGACGCTTTAGACTCTTTTACGGCTCAACCGTTGATTATGTTAATTGGCCGCACGCAGGGTTCGTCTGTGTGACCGCGAGGATGGTTCTGGGTAGCTATAAAAAAAGTATAATAACCGTTAATAAACCCTGTTTTTTCATTTTTTTTTTATAAATTAAAATTTTTTAAATAAATATGTTAATATCTAGGTTTCATAGACAGTCGTTTTTCTCAGCTTTTCATCAAATGGCCGTTGTGATCATTGCACAGGTACAGGACTACTTACTATAAAAGTTAGATAGACCGTTATTTGTGGCCAGTAAAGAAGTAACGTTATTTTTTTTACCAGTTTTTAAAAAGACGTTCCGTTAAAATCAACAAAACCCTATACATGAATACGTGTTTTTAACCCGATCTTCTTGAAAGGGTTAGCAGTACGTGCTGTTGTGACCAAAGGATGGTTTTGGACTAAGTCTCACTTGAAAAAAAGAAACCGCCTTTTTTAAAAAAACCTAGTGTTGTTACAAAATGTAGGAATAAGGTTTCAGGAAGACATCTTTTCACTCTGCTTTTCTTCAAATGGCATGTTGTGGTACATTGCACAGGTCTACCTCGAGACTAGAGGGACATCTCCGCCGCAGAGAACATAGGGTCATTTGGACAGTGTCTACGACAGTGTTTGTTTATGACCGTTATAAACCGTTTAACAGATACACGGTACCCCCCTAAAAAACGATCAAATAAATTGCAGCGCTCATTCTTTTGTTATGATGTTGGACGGCAAAGGGAGTCGGTCGGATCGCCAACCTAAACTTGGCATGAGTTCTAGAGCGGACTTTCTGTGGAGATCACTGGGTCATTCGATTGGTTTTTATGATACGTTATTTTCTCGTTTATAAAAGCGGTATTTTCTATTTTAGACCTTTCTTGTTGTATATTTGTTATTACAGAGTATGAAGATTTTAATTTTGCTTGGACTAACTGATATGTTATTTATTAGTATTATGATACATATTTACACGAACAGGAAACTTAAAAATTGGACCAGTTTTATAAACGTTATTATATTATATTTAGAACGTTACCTGAGGATAAATTACGGTATACAGATGCCAGATTTACACGCAATTGGGATACACTCCTTCCACTGCGCTTGAGCTGTCCTCCCTTTCTACTGTCATCTGCACTGCCACGCTATGATATATATATCATTTTTACATCGAACAGAAACTTTAAAATTCGAGCGTTTGTTTTTTTTATTTAAATTATGTAATAATAATTTTTTTAAATATTATTCTTTTAAATTTAAATTATTTAATTTTAAAAATACCGTTTTTTTTTTTTAAGTGATAAGATCCGTTATTTTATATATTTAGACTTTCTTGATGTAATGTGGTTTTCAGTGAGTTTTAATTGGCTAAGAATAAGTGTATACAAATCCTTAATCGAAACTCCGAACTTAAATTGACAGATTTAAAACCCGTTATTATTTAAACTGTTAGTCCTTTCTTGATTGAATGCGGTGATACAGATGCGCAGTGTTTTACACGGCCTGAGAGCCATCGAAAATGAATTATACAACTTACACGCGAACGGAAACTTAATAAATTGACCGTTTAAAAAACCGTTTTTTTAAATTATTTTGTCCAGTTTCCCTTGTTGAAATTCGGTTATCGCAGACTGCGAGGGTGTTTACCACGCTCTAATCCTACCTAATGATAATACAATTTTACACAAAATCAGAACTTTAAAATTGACCGTTTATTTATTTTATTTAATAAACGTTTTTACGTTCCGTTATTTTTCTAAATATTTTGATCTCTTTGTCTTGGATGATATTTTGGTATTACTAGTGAAGTTTTTATATGCTGAATAATGATATCACATACTTACACGAACCGACGAAAGACTTAAAATTGAATTTTTATATGGGACCGTTTTATTATTATAAAATTTAGAACAGTTCCTGATGAAATTCAGTATACAGATGCAGTTTTACCCCGCCTGAACCAATGTTGACTTTTTTTTCAGATTGCAACGAACAGGAAACTTAAAATTGAGAGCGTTAAAAAAACGTTAAGACAGGTTATTTTCTAAATTTAGACAGATCTTGATGAAATTTGGTAACTGGTGTGTTTTAAATTCTGATCATGTTTACAAATTACACGAACCGAAATGGAAAGTTGACTGCTTCTACATAAACTTGACCCTGAGAGGAAGGCCTCCATCTCTCAGAGACCACGACTGCTGCGTGGACTTCTGTTTATCCTGGTGGCTTGCAACCCAGTAACTAGGCAACCTGTGGAACCTATTGCAGAGACCATATTGCTGAAGATTTCCTCTTCCAAGTCCGATAGTGGTGTCTGTTATGATAGCGCAGTACACAGATGCCATTTTACAACCAAGCTCTTACTGTGATTCAGCACAAACTCTTCCTTCGGGGAGGCAAGTCTACAGTGGAGTTAGGGATGCCATACTGTCACACAACGACATTCTGTGCCTCGAGAATACTACCGCGAGACCAATTTACGACACTACTGCACTCCGGGCAGCATGATTATCAGCTGATAGAAGCTGGACAGCTGACCAGAAGAGGACGTGTACGACTGCTTGATGTCCACTGGTTGGGCAGAGGCTGGATCCCTACAGCAAGCAGCAAATCATTATATGTTCCTGATGCTGCTCCATGAGGGACATGGAAAAGCCATCCTTGAATCTTTTATCCTGAACAGGATTGCTCACAGGCAAATTAGTGCTATGCCACTGCTTCCTGCTGCAATTGCCGCTACTCTTTTGCGGGTAGGTGCGGACAGTACATTGCACCTTTAAATGTCCCTCTGGATTTGCCTGTCAAGCAAAAATCGCCTACCTGCTCTGTCAAGCGTGGGTCAACGTTGGCATAGTCATCAAAGAGGCTGCATCCGTCATAATTGATGAAAGCTGCCCATTGACCCACAATGCTGGTCTACGAGGCCCATGGACTCACGCTGCAGACATCACCCAAGGTGCACAGGCCAATGGGAGGCTCATCCAACCTGTTCTGTGGGGACTTTGGCAGTACCTCCTGTCTGTCCCTCCCAATGACACAGAGCAAACTATCGTGTCAAACGCCTGTCTGAAGAAGTGGCGGAGCTGATTGTTAAATTTTGAGAGCCCACTGTCTGGAAATCCCCAGGGACCAGACAGCAGCTTCGCCGAACTTCTGCTTGACCTTGGCAATGGTGCCATTTGAGTCATGTTTCCAGATCACTATTTTTGGTCCACCAGCATATGCCAGTTTTTGTTAGCCAGGGAGGATCTGATAGAATGCAGTCTACCGGGATTCTTCATGCTTCACTGTGCAGACCAGACTGTTGTCTAGCGGAAAAGGGCCTTATTCTTCTCCATGAACGAGACTGTCAACAGGCCTAAACAGAAAAACGTAGCTGACTTCCCTGGAGAGGAAAACTCTGTAAGTTTCTGTTGACAGAATGATGATTGAGGGAGTCCTTTATCCACAAGAATAACTCTGAACTCCTTGAGATGTCTGGACTTCCACCGCATGAAATGTTGCTGTAATCTGGAGTCCCCTTGATCATCTCCACTCACTGGACCCGCCAAAGGGGGTGTTCCTATGGCACCGATGTGTCTTCACCAGACTGCACAGTGGATCGTTTTTGTAGCGAAAATATCATGTGGCCCCCACAAATGGTGAAACGGTGCTGTCCCAAAATTCCCTCTGGAACCCGTGGACTCACCCCTGCCATTCCAGTTTCTGATGGCTTCAGTTTCCCAGGAAACCAGCTTTCGCTCTGACAATCTCAAGAAGCCAGTGGTCAGAATTTTCATCCCTTGGGCTGACACTGAACCTTTCCGTGTTTTACAATAGAATGTTTTCGTTGCAGCATCACGAACTAGGAAACGCAGAAAACACTGACTTATACTAGCGCCCCAAACAGGGAGACCAGAAATGTTTGTTACCCAGAGGACTTCAATAGTATGATACATCGTGAAAATGCAATCTTATCACAGGAGTTGTCATGTTTGAGTTGGGATTTAAACGGTCCGTTGCCAAAATCAAGGATATGGGCCGATGGCGGGGCCGTACAATTAGCCTGACACCTGCGGGGCCAGGGTGGACATCGGGGTGAACCACGGTCATTTTAGCTGGAAACATTCCAACGTTAAAAATTTCAGACCATGCCGGGATTCGTAACCACGACCTTTGGATCTTTGATGTCCAGCGCCTTATCCACTAGGTTTTGGCGGCCCCTACAGAGTTGTCATTTTTGGAGCATTCATCAAAGGAATTGAGAATTGCTCGGTAAGTTCACAAAGTCGCATCCCTACTATGGATCTGTGCATCGTATTACGAAAAAAATTAGTGTGGGAAACAGATTGAGAGGCAAAGATGGGAGTGGGCGTCGAAGAGTAAGTGGGTGAAGTAGATAGGATGAGGCTGGGGCTTGGTCAGCATGGAAAAAACGAAACGTACCAAGCTGGAATTTTTTTGTATTTGTCTTTTAAGTGGTGTGAGAGAGATGGGTGGACAGAAAATCATTGTACTGATATACTCGAGCGAAGCCGGGTAACCGGTAGTATATATTTATATTATTTATATATATATATTTATATATAGATATTATATATAATATATATATATTGTTATGTATCTAGATAGAGTGATAAGTGTGAATGTATGTGTGTGAGTGTGTGTACGAGGTGCGTGAGTGCATTTTTGCATGCGTACGTGCGTTGCGTTGCCTGTGCGTGCAGGTCGCGCGCTGCACCGCGGCGCGTGTTTGTGTTGTGTGCGTGCGAGCGTGAATTGTGTTAGGGCTGCATGATGTGTGCGTGCGTGCATGTGTGTGTGTTGCGTTCCTCAACTAAGTTGGGTGGTGACTAAAGCACCCGCATGTGGCACCGCTGTTCACCACAATTCTCCGGCTTCGTCCCTGGAGTTGCCAAGGGCCTGGATCTCTGCAAATCATCTTCCATGGTCCATTCTATATTTTAAACAACCAGCTGGCAAGTCGGGAATTTTCATTGGTTTTAAAAAAAATCCAACTTCATTCCAGTGGGAGTTAGCCACTCAAAAGTCGGACGAACGATTTGCATATGTGCAGGGACAGAGGAGAGAGTAGACGGAAGAGAGAGAGAGAGTTAGAGTGAAAGGAAGAGTGACAGGGAGAGTGGGAGAGAGGAAGAGAGAAAGGGAGTGAGAGAAAGAGAGAAGGAAAGTAGAGAGGGCGAGGGTGGGAAGGAGAGAGAGAGAGAGAGAGATGAATGGGAGAGATGAGAGAGAGAGGAGAGAAGGAAGGAGAAGAGAGAGAGGAGGAGAAAAGGGGGACAGTGGGATGAGAGCAGGGGATGGAGTGGAGGGGGAAGGAAAGGGGTGGGGGAAGTTGAAAGTGGGGGCATAGCATCCACAGTCATGTCGTACGATTCTAGAGATTCAGAATTTCTCCCAGAAGTTTTAGAATGGTTTTGGTTCAAATCAGATTTCTTTATGTCGGTTTTTTTATGGGCCAATTTTTATCATTTGATAATACCTTTCACGGTGGATTTGAAAGGACAATGCAACAACATACACAAGTATGTTATGCTGTACAAGTGAAATTCATTCTCTGTCTGTCTCGGCACTACCCAAATCCCATAATACAATCTTTATGCTTCTCGCTTCATAATAACCTCATCACACAAATATTCTCCTTCTATGCCTCTCTCTCTTCCTCTCTCTCTCTCTATCCTCTCTCTCTCTCTCTCTCTCACACACACACACAACACACAACACTCACACAGACACACACACACACACACCACACACACACACACACAAAACAAAACATTACGCACACACAAACACACCACACACACAATCACACACACCAACACAAACCACAAGCACACACACAAACACCACACACACACACACACTCTCACACAGAGGCAGAAAGCATGCACGCGCTTACGCAACACCACGTAATTCACCACACCTCACACTCACCACACACACAACACACCCACACATTTCAAATTTCAGATCTAACCAGCCCGCGAAATCAAAATGGGGCCTTGAAGAATTTCAGAAAAAAAATTAAACATGAAAATAACTTGATTCAACACAGCTTTCAAGCATCTCGAACGTGTAACAATTCCTTTTTACCGTATGAAAGTTCTTAATACAACTGCAACACTGGATAAATTTACTTTTCTTGAAGGTGAATTTTTGTTTGCTGGACTTAAATTATGATATGAGAGCTTACATACTCGGATTCCAGAATATTTTAAGAGATTTTGGTGTCTTCGGATGCATGAATATTTTGTACAAGCCTTAACGTAAATGAATGCTTATCTCCGAGGTTTTTCGTTCTATGTTTTTTTTTTTTTTTTTGGTGCAAAGGCGGAAGTTCGCCTGAAACAGCATGAATTGTGTGTCGGTAGCATGACTCTTTAGTATCAGTTTCCAGTCTGTGATGTATTGTTATTGATGGGTTTTTTTATGACATTTTTCGTGTGCCTGGTTCCGTCCAACCATTTTTGTTCTGAAGACACATGCCCATCTTTGATGACATAAATCCCTTCCTGGTGCCCACTTGTCTTATGCAGACCGTTCTTGTGTAATGCTGCTTCTGGTTGAACAATAAATGGCGATCCGTGTGTGTGTGTGTGTGTGTGTGTGTGAGTGCGTGCAGTGAGTGGCGTTGCGTGCTTGCGTGCGTGCGTGCGTGCAGTGCGTGCGTGTGTGCGTGTTGTGTGTGTGTGGTGTGTGTGTGGTGTGTGTGTGTGTTCGTGCGTGTGTGGTGTGTGTGTATTTACCCTCTGTTTCCATCTTTTCCGGCTCACCCCAGACCCAAATCGCCTGTCGTCGCCAACCATCCGTGAGGAAATGAACGCGGGGCGGGATGTCTTGATGCCAAGGAAGATAGGCACGGGTAGGCTTGATGCAAGGGAGACAAGCACCGGAACGAACCTTAACGGAGAGAGGAAACGGGATGCCAGGCCCCGTGTTTCAGGGATCCAATTGGTGTAAACGTTGTGATGTTGAATAAAAGATTCTATGGGAGAGAGAGAGGAGAGAAAGAGAGTGAGAGAGTGATGAAAGGGGGGGAGTGAGAGAGAGAAGAGAGATGGAGTGAGATTCCATGGGAGAGAGAGAGAGAGACGAGAGAGAGAGAGTTTTATCGAGAGGTGTCTCTGCGTGGCGGAGCAGTCCTTTAAATCATCGATGGCGTCAGAACCAGGTGAACTGATAGTGAGGGGGAGGAGGGGGGGGGGGGGGGGGCGGGCACCGGATTCCTCAAAATAAATATTGGAGATTGCCTTCCCACCTCCCACCCCTTATCTCTCCATCCGACCCCCACTCTACGTTAAGTATCGAATCCATGCTCTCCGGATGGATTCGAGGCATGTTCTGCTTGGAACCCAGAACCCTAAGAAATCAACATGGACTCAATACACCTTCTCGGCGTTCACAAGGTCAGACAGCTGCCTGATAATGAGCCTAGTTACGCCAACAAAAGCTAAGCGACTGGTCCTCCTACCTGTAACAAGTCTTGACTTTCAATCAGTTAGCGACCCCAAGTCGTCTGTGCTGACGTTGCTATGGCATTTCTCAGTCAGCACGGACCCACTGTCTTCAAGGAATGAGAACGGCAAACGTCAGGCCTCTGTGAAAGAAGGGGGTTAGTCCAGTCCCGTATAACTACACGTTTTATTCACCAGTGTGGACTTGGCTAATAGTATGATGCACGTGTTGGTTAGCTCGACTTGTGGAATTTACCGATGCAAAGGAGTGTGGAGAGGAGAGAAACTCTCTCTGTCTGTCTGTCTTGTCATGTCTCTCTGTCTGTCTGTCTCCTCTCTATCTCTCTCTCTCCTCTCTCTCTCTCTCTCTCTCTCTCAACGGGACACGCGCACACACACAACGCAATCACACAACACCACCACACACCAGACACACTCACACACGCACCTCCACACACCCACGCACACACACACACACACACACACACACACACTCACACACACACACTCACACACACACACACCACTTACTTACCGCCTTTTCTCTAAAAATTAGGGGGCTATAAAGCTCATTACCTAAACACTACTACATAATAAACTTATACGATGAGACATGGACAAACTTATTACAGACAAGAACTTAATTGACGCAAAAGCAAATAACAAGGAACTAGTGCAAATATAAACATTAATGTATAAACGTTAATTTACGCAAGCCTACACACTCGCACCCACTCCCCGCAGCACACGCACAACACACACCACACACACCACGCACGGCCACGCCACACACACGCGCGCGCGCTTGCTAAAGCATGGACCACACCACCCACGTTCACTGGACAAAACGCACAGCACGCATCACCTTCATACATAGCTACACGCACAAGTGGACACCAACCTCCGGCACTCATGCGTTGCACGCAAAAACCTCTCAGGCACTCGGAAAGGTGGATTTGGGAAAGGGGGAAGGGGGTGACGACCATTGAAAGAAGTTCTCTTTGTCGGCCCATGATTTGAAAGAGAGTGTGAAGGTAGTGTGTCTGGACACTGATGGGGAAGTGTATTCAGACCTGATGGTCCTTGGTAGAAGAGAGGGGAATACGTTGACCAAAAGTTTTGTGTTCTGACAGAAGAGTGCGCAAGAGGGTCTGTTGGCAGAGGAAATCGAAGTTCAAAGTTGTTTATTTTGTCATGAAGAAAAATTATTTTGTGGTGACACATTGCTATTATCTATATCATAAAATTCAAATGGATATATATTACATGAAATAGGGTAATTACATTGATTTGAATTATGCACATTGGATGGGGAGGAACATAGAAACAGCATGTTACATTAATAGGCAACTCACAACTGTTTTGTTAATCATAGCTGTGTATGCACAGTATGCTCGTTTTGATAACCACTGGATTTCCCACAGTGAGCGAGACGAGTCAGTGTTGTGATATTGTTCCTCCATATGCACCCATTCAGCTGACAGAAGATGAGGTTGGTGCGTTGCATGTCATGCAATAAAACCCAACAAAGCTCCTGGGCCTGAAATGTCTGTGTGCAATGTTTTGAAATCCTGTTGCTTTACTGTTACGTGGGGGTCTTGACTTGTTTGTTTCAGTTCTGGCTTGGATATGGGTGTAGTACCCCATGTATGGAAATTGTTTCTACTGTCTTTTCCACTCCCTAAATTGCCAAAAACCTCAAGTAATCTTAATGTTTTTAGACCTGTCGCTCTCACCTCTTTACTGGCAAGTGCATGGATCAGTGTTTGATCAGAAAACATATTCTGTCTTCAGTCTTGAGCACTTGATCCTTTTCAGTTCGGACATACGGGGGGTTCTGTAGCGGTGTTGATTATTGGCAGAACGCGTTCCAAAATGTTACTGTTGATATCTGGGAAAGGCCCGTGTATATGGGATAGTGGTCTTTTCAGAGCTCTGCAGGCAGACGAAAGACGAAAAAAAAAAAAAGTGATTTTCGAGTTAAGGTAGGAACAAAGTTATTTAGGTGCTATGAGATTCTTTGGCCTTCTTTGTCACTTTTTTTAATTAATTTCTTGGCAGGATTTTTCACAAATTGTCACAGATTTTTCACGATTCGAAGTTCAGGATATATGGAAACGCGTTCCTAGATATCACGAGTAATTATCTGGGAACGCGTTCCCTGTTATCCACAGTTCCCAGATTTGTACGACCACCGGGCCCGTAGGGGCACGGAGGGTGCCACCACTAAACTTTCTGGTTAAATATTGTCGCAGGCATCTCAGCAGCAGATGACCTTGTAAGAGTCTTGTTTGTAGATTTTTAGTAGTGCTTTGTAACACCATTCAAATCACACTCTACTTAACAGATTCTTGATCTTTCTGTAATGGGGGTGGGGGGTGGGGAGTGTTATTAAGTGAGTCCAGAAATTTTTCTTGTAATAACCGACCCCAGAGAGTATTTTAATGTTTGGTTGTTTAGTAGAGGAAAACTGTCTTTAACAACAGGTGCTCCTCAAGGATGTGTTCTTATCTCCTTTTTATTTTTAATTTTACACAAATGGATAGATAATATCCAGGGTGCACCTTATGACCTATTTACATTTGCTGTTGATATGGCATCGTGTAAGTCTTTGTTTAAAGAAGGTCTATAAATAATGAAGCAAGCAGACCTCAGTCACATCCTTAGTATCTACAGGAGTGGGTATCTTCCTGCTTCTTGCAACGTTTTATGGTAAGGACCATCGAACTTGTAGTAAAACTGTTCAAAAATTCTGGGTTGTTCATTTTCAACAAGTTGTGTTAAATGGACAGGACAATAGAAACTGTGAACTGTTTCAATATCTTGGTATACTCATTGACAATATTGCTGTTTTTTAGTCCAACATACTGACAGTATCTTCAAAAGAGCAATCAATGGTTGTTTCTGTTGGATAAATACGTGGTTTAATGTCAGTCAATCATGTACTAAGAATTGGTATATGGAAAGTTTAATTACTAAAGTCTAAGTAGTCAACAATTTACTGTTTGGGTTTGGAAATCTTTCAGAGGGAAGATCGAGCAAAGCTTGACAGAATTGTCCATTCAGGCATGTAGGTTTAGGGAGGAAAAAGTAATCTGCTTTCAGAGAAGTCTATACAGCTTCTGTAATCAGAATCTGTTTTAGTTCCTCTTGTTCACTCAACCACCCAATCACTTGATCTCTTGAAAAAACTTCCATCAGGGAAGACGTATAGAATGCCTCGAGCACAGTAAGATTGTCTTCAGGAAGTCCTTTTATACACCATGTGCCTTTTGCTTTTTAAACTTTAAAGAATGTGATTGATGTCCTGGGCCACTGTCTCTCGACTTCATGATCATTTCAGTCTGCAATATTTTGCTTTTACTGTGACTATGATGTATGTTGTGGGTGTGTGGTGGGGAGGGGGGTCTGGGTTGTGTGTGTGGGGGGGGGGGGGGGGTACGCATGTGTGTGTTGTGTTTAGTGTTTGAGTTTTTATGGCGGGTGAAGTTTTGTTTTTATGTATAGTTTGTATAATTCTATGTATTGTTTTGTCTTATTGGATGTGTGATGTTTATTTTCTGGGTGTATTGCGCGCGCGCTGGCGCTGCGCGCCGTGTGTGTGTAAGTGTGTCTGTGTGCGTGTGTTGTGTATTGTGTGCAGGTGGTGTGTGGGTGTGCGAATGGTTGGTGTATATTACATATATTCATTGCTAAACGCTGGTTTCGTGTAAACGATTTATATTGTTCTCTTTGTAATTGTCTTATGTACTTGTGAAATGATGTGGGCAGAGAAAAATTTTCGATGGTCATATAAATGTGATTGAATTGAAATGAATTGAATTGATAATAGAAAGATTTTTCTTTGCACACCTTCCCCAACCCTCCACCACTCGTCGAAAAATGGCCCCCAGTCCTCTCAACATAGTTCAATGTTTGATAGTTAAATTGTAGATACAATCAAATGATAATCAAATCCATAAGCTGAAATTAAACATCAAAAACACTCACCACTTATTTACTTATCTACACATCTCGATCCATCTTCTATCCCCACACAAACACACACACTCAACACACACACACACACAAACACCACACACAAATTTGCACACTCCATAAAACACACACCCACAACACACACACACGGGGCTAAAACAATATCCCCCACCCTCACGCACAACACAACATATACAACACACCCTTTAACACACCTCACACACACCACACACAAACACACACACAAACACACTCACAATGGGAGAGGGGAAAAGGTGGGAGGAGGGTATTAGTTTATGGATGACTGGTGGAGTGAGGTGTGGGGATGCGGGCAGGTTGTTTCTGTATCTGCCCCAGGGCCTTGGGGCATCGATTGCTGTTCCGCACTGCAAGACTCGTTCAGTTTTAAAGGCTGATGGCAGGAAAGGATCCCTATATCTGAACGCCCTGCTTCTCATGGACAGCAGTACAGTGTTACGACTGTTGACGGGAGGGGTGTGATGTAGGGATGTCTGAGAGTTATTGTGGTCCGTTACCAGAACGGAAAGAGAAACAGATAGAAGCCAGCTTGTAGTCATTACGACTCTGGATTGGAAACAGTGGAAGGACTTGCAAGAGAGAGAGATAGACAGGGCAGAAAGAGAGACAGAATACAGGGCAAAAGACGGGAAATACAGACTAGGCAGGGAAGAAAGACAAACAGACAGACTATGTGTGTCTTCTCTACAATCTGGCTGTTATTTTTCTGTATTGAGGACAAATCACTATCATTCGAAAATGTATGCCCCGACAACAGAACGCAACGTAATGCGTTAAATATAAGTATATACGATATAATATTTTAGACGAAAATTATAGACTGTTGCTGTTTTATACGTTGGAGCATTTGAGGAAAATGCATAAGTTCTGACATTACAAGATTCTTAATTCAGTACTTGTGTGGATTAAGTGCGTGTATTGTGCTTGAGTGCGTGCGTGCATGCGTGGTTTGTGTGTGTGCGTGCGTGTGTGTGTGTGGGTGGTGTGTGTGCATAAGCTAGCCCGTTGTATATATACGTTCGATATATATAGAATTTATATTTATTTATATATATATATATTTATATATATTTGTTTATTTATATATATAAAAAATAATAAAAAATCCTATTTTAACTGGTAGTCGCTCCCTACATGGGTGAGCACTTTTTACGTCCTGGAGTGGCTTTTTAAACTTCTGATTTTATATTTATTTATATATATTGGTGTGTTGTGCGGCTTGCGCGCGACTTCTGTGCGTTGTATTACGTGTGTGTGAGCGTCAGTTGTGCGCGTGCGTGCGACGCGCACGTGTGCGTGTTGTGTGTGTGCGTGTGTAGGCTTGTGGTGTTGTGATGTGTTGTACTTATTGTGTTTCGCGTTTATATGATAGTTGTTTTTACTTTCCTTTTTAATGCACATGAACTAATAAAGACCTTCTACTAAACTGTAATCATGGAACATATAGAATAGTTTTAGCCAAAACTGGGAAAGCCAGTACAATGTGCATATCTCTGAGAGAACTGGTGTGGGGAATCGGTATACAATTCACACTCTTCACAGGTTAAATTTCCCAATATACAAATATGAGAAAACGATATGTCGGCAGAAAATATGCTCCACAGTAAACAACATTAACAATCATATATTTGATTTGGGTTTTTTTTTTCCGGGAGGAAACCCGAATTAATTCGTTTTGAAAATTGAATTTAAAAAATCTTCCCAATGAAATTCAGAAACTTTGAAATAACAAATAAAAGTTTTTCATGACATTTTTGCGTGAGTCGTTTCTTTTTTTTTTTTTTTTTTTTTTTTTGGCATCGTTGGGGACTCCGACCATCTTTCACTCTGAGATTTCCGCATTCTACTCGAGGATCTGATCAATTGCTTTCAATGACTTATATCCATGCATTTATGTGTATTTGGACGGCAAACAAAAGAATTAACGGGAAAAGGAATGAAACGAGGTTGTGTTGACCCTTTTTGGGGGTTGGTTATTGACGGGACACGTTCTTTGTTCTCAAAGCCCAGAGCTGGAAAATTGGTTGATGATAACGCTTCATCAAAATTTGGCAAAATATTTTTTTTTTCAAAGCGGGCAGTCCAGATGGCATGTGTGGGTTTCCTGAATCTATTACCCGTTAAGGTCGCTTCACGTTCTGCCGGACCTTGTGTTTTATAAAAAAGTCTGAATTGCTAAAACATTAACTACCATTCTTTCTTAATTATCAACAGAATTTTTTTTTGAATAAAAATCAAAAGTAACGTTTGAACTTTTGATTGAAAGCATCGACTTCCTTTAAGAACACCTTTTTCACCATTTGGTGTTTGTTTAGTGTAAATCCCATGTGGGTTGTAATTTCACCAATTCATATGGTCTTTACACCCTTCTAATTGGCCCCTTCTCCCCCCCCACCCCCCACCCCCCACACCACCGCCCCCCCACCCCCCACCCCACGCCACCAACCCCGTCTGTATTCAAGTAACAAAGAAATGATTAATTATCCTTCGTTAGTCATGTATGTTCCGAAGATAACACTTGGTTCCAACAGTGCTCAAGGACGTGCTTCATGAGGATCAAGCTCTGATGCATCGAGATCGTTGACCCCTGCACGCATCAAAGACAAACCCAACGCCCCTGTACTCCTGCTCTATGTAGTGCCAGCAACGCTGACAATGACGTAGACAGAAGGCACCCAATTCAGACCGCCAATCGAAGAGGCGACACCAGAGCCAGGTGGCCTATAACTTCTTCTTTCATGACTTTAACGTTAGCACACCCAACCAGGGGAAAAGAACGATTACATCATTGGACCGTCGACAGGATCTCGCTTCGCTGGCGTATTCAGTACGTGGGTAGGACAGGAGGCTATCGGAGCGTGGATTTTAGCTGTTGCGTCGCTTGCAAGAGGGACGAGCTCGTATTCATCCGAGTGTGGTTGGTTCTGTGGACTTGGCCAATGGCTGCACCCGTCACCCGAAGCCAGGTTATACAGAAAAGCCCCCGAATGAGACCAACCTGGATAGTGGCGATGATGTAAAAGACGGTGTTCCACTCTTCCTTGGTTGTTCTGGAACCAAGTATAATGCAGACAGATCTGGTTGTGAAAGGTACCTTTGTTTGCGTGTATTAGGAGGATAGGAAAAAGAGAGGGGATGTTCACAAGAGAGGTTAAATGGGGAGGAGAAGAAAGACCGAGGAAAAGAAGAAATAAGTAAGAAAAGAAGGTAACTAGTGTAGAAGGAGCTGAAAAGTTAGAAAAGAAGGAAAGAGGCAATCACATCCACAACCACAACGTACAACAACGACAACAACACAACAACAACACACGACAACAACACAACAACAAGAAGGAAGTTAAAGGGAAAGTGAATTAATAGGAAACAAGAAACACACACACACACACACTCAAACACACACACACACGCACACACCAAACACACACACCACACACTCGGCACACACGCTCACACAAACTCTCTCTCTCTCGCTCTCTCTCTCATCTCTCTCTCTCTCTCTCTCACACACACACCACACTCACACACACACACCACACACTTTTCTCTCTCTCTCTCTCTCTCTCTCTCACTCTCTCTCTCATCCCCCCCTCTCTCTTCTCTCTCTCACCCGCGCCACACACACACACACACACCACACCACAACACAACACACTTTGCCTCTGTCAACTTCATTTACTGATACGTTAATAGGTCCTGCTCTTCAATAAAAAATAATAATAAGCAAACAAAAAGGTGCAAAAACACGATGCGTTGTTCACTAATTTCACTCGCTGATAATATTTTTTAGGTCGGACCATCGGATCTCAACATGAATACACCACCTGGCATTACTCTCCGTCCATTCGCCTGCCCCACCTCCCTTCTGTTTCCTCTCCACTCCTGTCCTCCTCACCTTCCCGCCGTCCGTTTCCCCGTCTAATTCAAGCCCCTATCATGGGTTACTTATTGTGAGCAGTGAACATGGAAATCCCCCAACCTTGCCCACCTGGCCACGCACATTTCCATATCAACTAGCCTTCATCTTCACAGAAACGAGGAGTTCGCGACGTATTACCTGACATCTACGTGCAACGGTCCATGTAGTCCACTCCACGGGCATGGCCGAGCCGGTCCAGACGGCCCAACGTCTGGGACCAGGGTGTGCTGGTTGGAACTGTAAGCTGAGGGCGCCAAGAATCGGTCAGGTTGGCAATACCATCATGTTGTATGGCCGATGAAGGACAGCCGAGCTGACGATTCATCGTAGCGGCCGGCCTCGGGGTGTGACGCCGGCAGCAGTGCCAGCAGAAGACCAGTCAGGCGGCTGGCCTTGGGTGGCTGGAAAATCACACTTAGTCTGTGTTCGTATCTTGATGTCAGCATGGTCATGTGTGAGCAGAATCGTCTTACATGTATGTGAGCGTGTTTCTGCAATGCGTGAGCAACAAGGTAGAATTTTGTCAATTCATTTCGACCATAGAGCCAGTCAAGTCATCGCCGTCAAGTTACATAGTACTTGACAGACCTTCCCGCTAAAATCCCTTCACAGCTTTGCGATGGAGGAAAACTAGACCAGTCCTCCTCGGTCCATGATTCACCTGGGGGCCATAAAAAAGAGGACTGTGTGTGATGGGCCATCAGGAAAAGGTGGCATTCAAAAGAAATCTACAACGTTCGAAGGTCCAGGAGCAACTGAAATCATTCCTTGACGCCTCTAGAGCGCTGCTGGAACAAGAAAAAGTACAACCAGAAGGCTTTTGGTCATGCCTGATGGTTGCACTGTACTGGCAAAAAAAGGAGGAGAGTGGAATTGGCAAGGGACGGTGCCCTTTCTGTCTACGGCAAGGGAAAGATCCTCGTCTGTATTATCTTGATAAGACTCACAGCGCACTTCAAGGGACACCAACCTGGTCAGAAGCTCAGTGTGGTGGTTTTTACCCAGAACACAAGCACAGTTGACATGATCTTTAGGACAGCTCATGAAAAATGCCGGAGTAGAGTTTCGCAATATTGGTTTAATTGACCAGACCAATGTCTTTGAAAGTCAACAAAGGATGTCTTCAGGTCTGTGTTCAACCACTTATGGCTGACACAACGGTTGTTTGGTTTCAGATCTGTCAAGGACTCTCTAAGAAATGAACGTACTAGCTAGCTTCCGACACAAACAGGTGGCCCCCATCTGAGTTTCACCAATGGAGCGAGGCAAGGATTGCGTCTCCTTGCACCATGTCTGTCTCATCTTATGCTTTTTTTACCTGCGTCTTCCGCAGCACGTGAAAGGAATGAGAGAGGTTTTTCATTCGCATTAGCTTTAATGGCTCAGTCTTCGATCTTCTGGGGGAACTGCAAACAAGAAAGATACAATTTCAGTCAGGAATTTCTCTTCGATGACCGAACTGCGTGCTGTTAGTTTTTCTGGCCGAATAATGTCACATAACCCATGCTATAATATTGTTTACTGAAGACACCCAAAGCAGTTTATGGCCTCAATTTCAGTCTGGGAAAGGACAAAGGCACTACCCCTTAGCTGGTGCATACCAACCACGCGTCACTGCTCAATCCATCACCGCCGGCGATACAGTGCCTAAGTTGTGTGGGACAGCTTACCATGGAGCTGTGATGTCAGCGATGTCTTCCTCGGTGATGGAAACTTGCGGTTCGAATAAAGCCAAAGGAGCCAAGACCCCCGGGGTGGACGTCATAACGTCGTTCTGGTCACCAAATTCGTTGTCCACAATGCTTTTGTTCTCGTGCCAAAGTTTGTGCGAGATGTGGTAGCGTGGACTGGCCACGGGGCGACACCTGAAACCAGCTGCAAACGTTTCATCAACAGCCTGCACTCAATCCTAGACGGTAAAAACAGCAGGACCAAGCCCAATGCTGATTGTCTTGACAGAGTCGAGCAGTCTCATAAAGATCATACTCTGACCATGCACTTTTCGTTGTATAATTTTTTTTTGAAAAAACCAATTTCCCAAGGTAAACTGTGTTTGGAAAAAAAAAAAAGGCAGAATTATATGTAAAACAGACGTTGGACTCCTCTAACGCTTCTAGGGACGCCTGAAAGTAGGATCATAACTAGTTCTAATGTCTCTTTATTATTTCAACTCCCAGGTTCCCTTCCAAAGGCCTCGTTTTTTTCATTCAACCATCTTTTGCGCCCGAATTGAGAAGGATAGTGGTTGCTCGTTTTCTTCGTTATCATAGTCTGAATGTTGTTTATTTTTCCTGATGAAGACCTCAGAGGTCAAACGCGTCATGGTTTTGTCTGGTAATCTGTTTGGCCACATTGTCTCGCCCCCCCCCCCCGGAATCCTATCAATTTTTTTTTTTTTTGGCAACGGTCAGATCTGCCTGAACTGGTTTGACATTGCATTGACAGGACACGCTGTGGCGCTGATTCCACCGTAAGAGCAATTACACTGCTGGACGGATCGTGGCATCAATGCACAGGCTGCCTTGAAGAATGTCGCCACAGAAGACCGTGTATGCCTCCGTTTCCAACCGTGAACTTTTAAAACCCCTTGTATGTTCTGCTTTCGATCATGCAAGCCCCAGGACTGATCTACAGGATGATAAAACAGATTGTTTTTTTTTGACCGCTGATCTTCTGTGAGCAATGACAAAATGTCTAGTGAGGATTCTCTGAAGATTGTAAAATAGAAAAAAAAAAGAAACAAAATCTACAATCAGTTTCGGTCATTGGACCGTCTTCAGGGACTTTGTGACAGGAGAACAAATGCTTGATCTGCAAAATCCATTGCCACACCCTCAGATGGCTAGCTGCCACAGTCGAATCTTTGCTTGACATACAGTGAGGGAATCGCCACATTCAAAGAGCAGTCTTCTGCACTGTGGTTTGCGTGTTTTCTCTTCGCCATGGTGTGCGCACACAGCGTTTATTCGTGCTGTTTTATGTCTGATACCTCGGTGAGGACTCTCGGAGTGGACTGACACAAATAGCACAGCACTCTACGCTGTGAACTCTTAACTGAACAGTGTTCTCCCTGGAGACGGAAAGCGGACCTCTAGAATGATGTCCCCGGTTAGTTCTGTTTACAAGGACAAGAACTGGAAGGCTCCTTCCGCTGTAAGTAAACATTTTTCAATAGTTACAGTTTAATGGCCAGTTTTTTCTTCACTATTCCTCCCTCCCCCCCAACCCTCTTTTCTTTTCTTGCGTTCTTTTCCTCAGAATCTTTGCGGAATCAGGATTCAACGGACAGAGAATAGAAATCATTTGCACATTACTGTTTCACTTCCCTTACCCGATTATTCCGTATTGAACTTATTGGTCGACCTAGTAGGGGACACAAACGCTTAGGGGATCTAAAGGAAGGATATTTATACTGTTCTTAGCTTTGACAATGGCTTATCAAAAAAAGAGAGGTGAGAAGAGAGCGATCGAGAGAGACAGACAGACAAACCGACAGAATATGACAGACACACGGAGACACAGACCACACAGAAAGTCGGACAGGAGAGAGTCAGAAAGTGAGAGAGAGAGAGACGAGAGAGAGAGAGAGAGTGAGAGAGGAGAGACCAGAGAGATACAGAAAGAGAGAGAAGAAGACAAGACCAGACAACAGAAGACAAACAAACCAAATAGACTAAAACAAAACGGGAGACAATGACACATCAGTGACGTGAGAGTGAGTGAGAGAGAGTAGATTGATTCAGATTCAGATGATTTATTAATTTAGGCCCTAGCCATATGAAGGGGTGTGTGAACATGTAAGCACAGTATTATAAATAACATATGTTATTGGATCAAAAAGGAATAGGTGTTCACATATTCAAGAAGAAACAATTTCTCTAAGTTTTAAAGGCTTTGTTCAGAAACAAAGAAAAAGGTTTGACAATTTCAGCGGTAGTGGTTGATAGAAGCAGATTTAGTTTAAACAAAGATGGCTGTCTATAGTATTTGGGCTTAATAAACTTTTCTCTGATGCTTCTAAGAGCTGGACAGCACAGAACAAAATGCATTTCTGTTTCATGTGATTCTATACATAGAGGACAAGTCAAATCGCAAGTATTACACGTTCGATATCTAAAACAATGGCAAGCGAATACAGATATTCCTAATCTGAATCTTGCTGTTACATGCTTTTAATGCCTATCCATATCTATGTTCAAGTAAGTCTTCAGGTCATGAGACATTCCTATAACAATCAAACCTGTCACTATTATGAATATGATCAGACCATCTTTGCCATCTGCAATCTACCAATCGCTGGCGAAAAAGATGTAAAAAGACTTTTATATTCTCAACTCCCTGGTTCAACCAGACGAATCCAAATCCGTATCCAAACAGACAGAGGCACACTTTGGTTACCCAGTTGTTTTTCCCATTAGTATCCAGGTGATACAACATATTACACGCTTTACGGGTATTCTGGTATCTTCCATGTGAAGCACTTTCGGCCAATATTGGATACATTTAACGGCAGAAGCAATATACATAGAAAATCGACCAGTTTCGCCATAAACAAGATCATTTGGAGTACGTCTGTCAACACCCAGGAACTTCTTCAAAGCGAAAGCATGAACCGATTCACAATAAACAGCCGTTTTTTTAGTCCCCATAACTCAGAACCATATTGCACAATCGGCTGAACCTGGGTGTCAAAGAGTTTGATAAACAACGTGAATGAAGAGTTATTTAGAGTAATATCCTCACTAGACAAGTCCTTACATGTACCTACGAAACTCAAACGTGTTGAGAATAATTATACCCAAATACCTATAGGCATTGACAACCGGCATAAGATTGTTATTATACAACCATCGTTCTCGAGCACTTAGATATCCTCCTTTACGGAATACTATGATATTGCTTTTTTCCATATTAACTTTTAACTGCAGAGATCCAGCGGCACGTTGTAAACTATTCAGTTGTATTTGTAGACCTATAACAGTTTCTGATATCAAAATAACATCATAAGCCAACAACAGAATGAACAATTAAAAAGCATCAATCGAAAGCAAAGCCCCATGTCTACCATTATTTATCACTTCAATAGCTAACTCGTTGATAAACAAAGAAAACAAAACAGGGCTGCATGCGTCCCCCTCTTTTATTCCTCTCGAACAATTGACATAGTCAGTAATTTTCGCTCCACAACGAACCCTTGTTCTTACTTTATCATACATACTTCTAACATATATATAGAGTTTACTTTTAATACCATTTTTAAGTAAAACAGGCCAGAGAAGATTTCTATTAATGGAGTCAAAAGCTTTTTCAAAGTCTATGAAAGCTACGTATAATTCCCTATTATAATAAAATTGCTTCTGCACTAGTGCGAGCAAAGTAAACACACGGTCAATAGTGGAATAACCTTTTTCAAATCCTGCTTGATGATCACCTGTGATATTATTTTCTTCTACCCATTCCTGCAGTCCATGGTTAATAATCATTCTAAACAATTTACTACTAATGCCACTGATGGAAATCCCTCGGTAACTGCTGGGCTTATTTACATCGCCCTTCTTGTAGAAAGGTAGAATAACTGATTCAGTCCAGTTTTCCGGAAACATGCCACTATCAAATAATTTATTAAACAATTTCAGAAAGAAGTTTACCACCTGGTCAGAAGAAACTTTATATGATTCACCAATAATACCGTCAGGACCGGCTGCCTTACGATTTTTCAGTTTTCTTAATGCTAACAAAACTTCTTCTCGAGTGATTGGCCGGTTCATATAGCCATCTTCGTTCACACCAATCACTTCTTCGATTGGTGTGTTATCAACATTTGTATCTAATAACGTTTGGAAATACTGAAACCATACATCAATAGTAATATTGTTTCTGGGCTGTTTTCTTTTGAATGAAACTCTGTAAATGGTATCCCAAAATTCCTTTTGACGTTTTATAGATAATACGAGCTTATTCAGAAAAGACTTATTGAACTCTTTCCTCTGTAACAGATGCTTGTACTCTCGCCTAGCGGTTGAATAAGCGTTCCTGTCTACTATTTTCAATGTGCGACGACTAATTCGTAATAATCTCCTTGCAGTTCGTTTGCTAGCAACACACTCATTACTATACCGATCGCTGGATGTTTTACTGCTATCCAAGACTTCTTCATACAGTCAGCACTTTCTTTTATGCAAGCATTAAACATATCTAGCGCGCGATTTATGTCCACATCTAGTAAGTGTATCGCCGCTTCCAGTTTAGTTTGGGTTTCAGTACTACATAACATATCTTGAAACAAACCAGCATTCACATCATTCCATATAAATTTTTCTATGACGCGTTTCTGTTCTTGACTACTGTCATGCACAATACCTCCTTTAGGGAAAACAACATGTAGTGACACGGGCAAAAGATCATAGTCAATGCGTTTCAAGACATTCAATGTACATCATACAAACGAGCAAAAAGATCACAAGAAAATATGAAAGAACTGTCAACACTACATCCTGAGTCAGAAAAGTATGCATGGCGACCTTCAAGGTCGCCTGCCTATGCCCCGTTAAGAATACGCAAACCAAATGCAGTGCAAACATTCAATAACATCTTCCCATAGTTATTCAAAGTGCTGTCTTGAGAGTGCCGTTTAATACTAAGGGGATGGCTGTAGAATTGCTGATCGAGATTATTGTTTACAGATACACCTTGTGAAATGTTAGACGTTCTACTGTTTAAATCATCATTTAAGATAATATGCACCTCTCTGGAAAAGAAAAGATCAAAGAGACGTTCTTCTAGCAGATCAATGCCATTGTCGATGGATGTCAAAATGGACATAAAACGGAGAACCTACAGGGGGTATGTAAGAACAAAGAAACGGAACATCCCTCTCTAAGCCAAATAGTTTTTCTTAATCAATCCAAAAGACACAGAAGTCTGTGTAATTAACGTCAGTAAGTTTAACAAAGGGAAAAAAACTCATTTTCATCAAGCAAATTATTGCACCCGATCCCCTCCCTTGTTTTGAAAATTTAATGGCAGATTTACAGAATATTTCATAACAGAGAACTATAATATGCCGCTTCTGGCTCACCCGCTCTCACCCGGCCTTGGCCGGTCTCGAGCGGGCGAATCCAAAAGCGGCATATTATAGTTCTCTGATAAGCAAGACTTTAATAACCAAAAAAAAATAACGACCCTACAAACATACATACTGTGTAGGGTTGATCGTTTTCAATAACATCATTTTCATCTTTAACTGCTCTTTAAAGTCTTTTTAAAACCAAGTTATATTTTTGGCATAAAATACACACCCGACACAATGCAATGAAAACAACAACCGCCGCACATACTGACATTTGGCGCGTGACGATAACCTCTCTCCTGAAACAGTAGCGCGCGTCAACAAGACAAACACTAGGCAAAGCTGGCCGGATTTTCCACACACCTGCAGAGACCCGTCAATAGGCCGTCACCTGATCACTTAATTACAGTGTACTTGAGCCCAGCGAGATAAAACCAGCCTGCCGACAGTACGCTGTAGTGACATCACAGACACGCTTTGCGGCCTGCTCGACATTGACTTGGTTCGCTCAGCTGACTCGCTGGGACCGCGCAAGCTGTGCCGTTGTAAACAATTCTACATACCTCACTCTCTTCAATTCCACTGGGCACGGGGGTTGGTGGGCGCTCACCCGGCTAGGTTAACCTGACCTTATTCTCCTCAAAGTACACTGGGCATGCGTAGTAACGAGTACAACCTGCAATCATGTGGCCCCGCGTGCCAGCCGCCTGCCGCGCGAGCTGCATAAACTAGCCCGTGTTTTCACAGCTTGTGACAGTCTTATTGAGTACGCCTGAGCTGAATGTTTGGACGAAGTAACCCAGGATTGGTAAAATGCTGTTCTCTGACAAGTAAGACTTCAATAACCAAAAAATAACGATTATCTACAAACAGACATACTGTGTAGGGTTGTCCGTTTTCAATACTAATTTACAAAACTTTTCAGATTTTAGTTTTTGCTTAATCCTGTGTTTTTCCTGATCATTCTCAATAACATCATTTTCGCGCAGACATTCATCAAATGCATCTTTGTCTTTCATGTGAAATAAAAACTACAGTCTTTAACTGTTCTCTAAAGTCTTTTAAATCCGAGTTATATTTTGACATAAAATCCACACACTTATCCCAGCAGTCTTCCACTGAAAGCCAGTTTTGACAAAGTGTTTCTCTTTTTAACTATGTCTCTTTCTGCTGAACAGTCATCTATAATAAATAGTGTCTGCGTTCCTTCAAACAATTTATTAAACTGTTCTAAACACTCACTCAGTTATTGCTAGGATCAACTAAATATATGTCATCATCTGTCCATATAAACCTTCTATCATGATATGCTTTGTTCCATTTAAGTGTGGACAGAAAATCACAATATGATCAAAATTATAGCGATAAACTGTTTGTAATAGGTCTAGGACAAATATTGTTTTTCCACAACCAGTGTTGCCCACAAATTAATGAGCAATGAGGAGTTTTTGTCATAAAGTTTAACTGCTCCATGGTTATATAACAGGATTTAATCTAATCCAGTTATTATATTTATCATACTTTCTGTCAAAACCTGTTCAGTATAATAAAATCCTATGAGGCCTAAATGTGTAAGATTAATCCAATTCAGTTCTGTAAGATTGTTTCTATTTAAGTCAACATTGATTTGTTGCTTGTTGTTATAACCTTAATATCCTCACCATTGTGAAGAACGACGATTGGTAACGTTAAGACGTTTAACGTCTAAGTTTTGCCAGCTAATATTAATTCCTTTTATAAGGTCATCACTAACGCCCACAACCCCATCCCTCTCCACAATCTTTAAAGACAGAAATTTCAAATATCATTGTGAACGTGGTCTCCTAATTTTCTGCTTGGAAAGAACTGTAATTTTGTAGAAGCTTTCTTTAAAACCGTTTCTTTTCTGTGGAGGATGTACTGTTTTTTCCCATACGGCGTTATTTTCAATCTCTTTCCGACTATTGTCGTCTGGCATAAGACTTACATGTAAAGGGCCAGAGTTGAATGCTTTTCTGAAACTTTTTTGACGGCTAAAAAATGTAAATGGGCTTATGAATTCAAATTTTATTTCCCATTCTAAATATGGTTCTAAGTGCCATTTGAGGTCAGGTTTTCGAACTATTTTATATTCATACTGGCCAACATTATTTGCTTCTACATTGCGCAGTTGTTCTAGTTTAGGAAACTTTTTGTTGTCGCCAACCTCTTTGCGTTTATAATCCCATCTTTAGTGTACTCAAACCCATACAAAGTGCCTATCTCACCGTTCTGTTCAAAGTCCGCAACGTCTGCAAGGTCTTTTAATTCTAAAGTTATACACCTCACAGGCGCTAATGTAACTCCTGGTTCTTCTTGCCCCACCGCGTACATTATTTTTTAGAACAACTTATTATTTTATTTCCAAAACAATGTGCAGGTTATCACATTTCACAACTTTTCCTGCTTTGTCTGCAATTTTTATATTAAATGATCCAACCCTTCCACAACTAATCTTTTAAACTGTAAATTAGGGAATTGTATAATTTCATAATCGCAAATGCAGCTTTCCCTGATGGAAGAGCTCTTAAAACATTGAGGGCCTTCCATCATATAAGTTTTCATCAGTGCTTAGCTCGTCTAAATGAACATAGAGTAATGAATGTAATGCAAGATTAAGCGGACTTTCCCCTCATAAGTAGTTTTGCTCGGTGTAACTCTAAATCTATGAACAGGCTGATTGGCAGTTGTAAAGCCTAACATTTTAGCTAGCTCTACATCAAAAAGGTAATGTACACTTCTTTTTCAGGTTTGAATGATAACATTGTTTTCAGATTTGCATTTGTTAAGTTGAGAGTAATGTCGAAGTTACTCATTGCTTCTTTTAGTGAGCAAAACCCGTAATAAACCATCAGGTATGGATAACTGGCTAACTAAAGTTCCTGCATTATTAAATTTTTTAATCTTATTATTCTCCTTGGATTCACTTATATTTAAACCATACGACTTTGTAGAATATTTCATGAAGCGCAACCATTCTGCTTCCGCAATTGTTTATTAATAGCATGTCTAAAAACGAAGGACGGTCTTGAGTTGTTATTGTTACAAACATTTTTTAAAACAAATTAAAAATGAGTGCATTCAAATATACTGATGCAAAATATTCTGTTGGGCCGCACTACAATCTTAAAAATATAACAACTGATACTCTTGACATTTCTGTGACCCAGACTGACACTTTTCATAAAAAGGTGAGTACTCCATTGGACAAATATCTTAACCCCCCTATTAAAAAAGACTACATCGCAAAAGTATGGTTCAGTCATCCAATGCAGTTTTATCAGAACCAGTTAAACTTTGCTGTGTTTTGTGCATCAACTGGTGTGTGGAGTGTCGTATGCTGATCATTTAAATCATCCTGATCCTTTGGTGAGGTCAGTGTATAGATTTCATTTTTATTACACCTTCAGACGTATTTTGACTGAACTGCAAGCACCATTACCAAATGACAAACGTTTAATCCATTCAGCAACAGAATAGACATGAAGCTTTTGAAAGAATCTGTAACGAGTTTAATATTAAGGCCAAGACAGACTTAGACAAAAGTTGGATCTTAATCATGTCTAGGCACCCCTTATTTTTGGGCGTGCACAGAAAGTATAACTATGCTTGGAATCCTCCTTACACATCTTTCTCTTCAGGCACAGCTGTTCACCTAGGGTCCATAGAGCAAGAGCATAAAACAGCATGGACAACATTTATCTTAGACACTTCTAAGGGCCTAACTAAAGCGGGAATAGAACGAATAAACGACTCATTCGTACTTACGTTTGGTGTTTGCTAGGTTCGCAAGCGCAAACGAGATCGAGCATAACTGATCCTTCTACTGGCTTTGATGCACAAAAACAGTACTTAGCAAATTTAGAGGACGCCATTAATTCTACAGTTGATTTACCTTCAAGTATAAAAAGGTACCAAAATGTTTTACAATACGCAAGATCGAAAAGTAGACTTTGCTGTTGGCACTGGTTTATACATGCTGCCTTCTGACCTCAGACTCCAGATAGCACAATAATAAACTACAATAATGAAATCCTTGTGGCAGGCAATGAACAGAAGGTCGGAAAAAACGAAATAAATTCTGAGCCAGTAATATTGCAAGCAGTAAACAAACACCCAAGAATAAGTCATCCAACCCCCGTGGCCCAAAGCCCGAAGGTCGTTTGAAGAAGTCAAAAAAAATAACGACCATGAATATGAAAAGACAGCACTTGTTCTTGGATTAACTGGCCTAGGATTACTTGGTCTTTATCTTACTAAAAATTAACCCAACTATTAAGAGAACTAATGTCCATAAGTGCTCAGCCATAAAGCCAACTACTTTGCCTGCAGTAGACAAAAGCCAGCTAACAACACCTCCTAATATACCTGGTAAAGCATCCACGGCTTTACCGGCTAATTTTTTTTAATAAACCCGCAAGATGATCAAGCTGTTTTTTTACCCATGATTTGTCAGGTGGAGGCGATGGTGGTGGAGGCACCGGGCTTTGACCACCGCCGCCTGTAATAGCCATCACCAGTGTACTTATTGCAAATCCTAAGGCCGTTATAACGCTTACTAATGTGACTCCATTGCTCTCTAAACAGTGTTCGTATTCGTTCTGCTAGTGTTGTGTCTTCATATAAAATTCTTTGGATAGTTTCTCTTATTCTGCTCACTTGAGTTCGCAATTGTTCTCGGTTAGTAGACAACGCTTCTATTCTTGCTGATTCTCTTGTTCAAGATCTTTAGTCTTTGTGGTTATTCTTTCTTTAATATCATGCCTAAGTTGGCGTCATCAGCCTCAACGAGTTTTCTTTTTCTCTTTTTATATGCTCATCTAGTTCACCCAGTTTTGCTAAATCGTTTGTTAATTCGCCTCTGATGGTTCTTAAAGCACGATCAAGGGCCTCTAATTCTCGCGTGGGTATTGGGGGGTCGCGTATAGTCTTTAATGCTGTTTCTTCGGAAAAACTGGTTTCTGCTTCTATTATTTCGCCCGCTGTTTGACTTAAATCTGAGTTTCCATGTTTTGTATTTGGTTATCTGTTGGAGTTCTTGCAGTGTGTTTTGAAGTTTAGCAACTGCCTCCCTATTTAATTTTGGTTTAACAATGCCAAGTCGACTTCGATCGCTCACACTGAGCCTTTGTCTAATTGTATTCATGCCTACAAACTTTTATGGGTCTCGTTTAGTTGTAAGCTGAACAAGTTGTCCTTGGCGTTTTTCACATACAAATGGTTATCTTTTAGTTCAAATCATCAGGGTATATAGTTTCGGGAAGTTCTTGTCCTAAACTTTGGTATAATGATCTGACCTTACTTTCTGTTAATTTATACCGACTTGTTGGTAATGTACTCCCGATTTCTGCTAATTCATCATGCAATGAGAGCCCCGAGCGATGCTGCTCCCAAGGGGAATCACTCATGTCGTCTCCAGGATCAAAAACATCATAATCTTCTTCACCTTCAATGCCTGCCATGTTTCTTTAATAATAAACTTTTTATTTTGTTTATAAAAAATGTCACAAACATATGGCTCGATTCTTGACCCGCATAGAAGATTGAAAGAACCCTTTGGCGTGAAGGGAAATAAGCGGAATATTACTGTTCCAAATAATCCGTCTACTATTGATTCGGATCAAATTCTACTGTTAAATTTCCAGACCTAGGAGCGGATGAAGTGATTGTGCCAGGCTCTGCGCGTCTTACTTTCAAAATAGAACTCACATCAGAAACAGACCCAAACAGGACAGTTGTCCAGAATCTGGGACGGGCAATCGTTAAGAAAATTTCTATAAAACTTGAGGGGCAAGAAATATTTTCTTACACAATGCAGACATATTTTTAACCTATTCTGATCTATGGCTAACCGCGAATGAAAGGGAAGATCTTGCGTTTCAAGGAATCGAAAATGAAGAAGCACTAAAACATAGAATAGGCGCCGCAGATGCTAAAGACGGCAAAAGGTTTGTAGCCGTAAGTTATGCGTATGGAAATCGCTTTTTTCATACCCCTAGATTTTGAGTTGTTAAAAGCGCATGCTCCATACTTTCAAGGAGCATTAAAAGACAGATTGTCATATGAACTAACTTTTAATGACTACAAATATGTTATCAGATCTACAGACACCGAAGCAAAGTACAGCATTTCTGACATCTCGTTAGAGTTTGACGTTGTTAGCAACCCTAATTTATCAAGGCTGATCCAGCAACAATATCAGTCAAAATTAGCAATATATTACGAAAGAGTGATTCTTCATTCTAAATATCCTAAAAGCAGGCAGACACTATACGGAATTTTAGTTTTAGTGCCACAGCAAGATCGCTTAAAGGTATTTTATTGCTGTGTGAAGATGAAGGACCATTCGAAGACAAACGAAAATTTTATTAATCTAAAAAACAAAAGTGCAATGTACAATTGAGGGTAGTCCTAACCAAATCTACGCTAGCGGGCTTAAACCTTATCAGCATTTTGATGAAATAAGAAAACTGTTTGGAGGCGGGAGGTGTAGAAATCCGACAGTTGACCTTGTGTCTAAAGATCTACATCTTCACAGTGTTAGACTTGATCATTATTTAACAACGAAATACGGTTTATGGATTGACCTAAGGTCAACGGAGGATAATCATTACATGGAAGCGGGAGAAGAACCGTTAGAGACATAATAAACATTCAAATTGATAAAGAAAAAGATGTCGATAAACCGCTTAATGTATATTTGTTTTTAATATATGATGCGCAGCTGATATATCAAGATAACAGATTAGAAAATATACATTACTAAATTATTTTTTCATTTTTAAAAAAGCATGTCTGTTAACATTTTCCAAAAGAAGAGATAGCAGGCAATTCTGCTGCTATAGAAAACCCTGACATAAAAACCTTTAGATTAACCAACATTACACAAATGCAGCAAGTACTATGAGCAAGACCTTTCAAAATACAGCAAAGCCAAACGAAGGTATTCTGCTGCCTTTAATGCTGTTACCTATGTTAATACTGGAGCATCGACTATAAGCGCTGTATCGGCAGGAACGAGTGTAGGCCTCTTAGCAACGGGCATAGGCGCACCCGCAGCTTTACCTCTAGCGGTTTGTCTTTAGCTCTTGGCCTATGTTCATTAGGTGTAGGTGCGGCTAGCAAAAAAATAAAAACTAAACTCCAAAAGCACACAGCTATGGTTCAACTAATAACAGCTAAACTTAGTTCCTTCAAGCTGATTATAATAAAGCACTAGCTGACTCAAACATCACGGATGAAGAATTGAGTCGTTTACAGGCCGATTTTGATGACTACAAAAGACAAAAGTTTGATCTTCAAAGAAAGGACGAGGACAACTTTTCTCAACACCAGACACCGAGCAGATAAAAAGAATGCTTAAAAAAAGTAAACGAAACATTAAACTCTGTTCTAAACAGCTCACATTAACAACCCCAAAGGGCGTTTATACTTTAGTTTATGAGTCCAAGCACAAAAAGACCGTCGATATTGATTAATTATTTTTTTTTGATTTAAATAAATATTTTGAGTTAGAAAAGAAACTCAACATGGATAAATTATATGAAGGACCAGACGAATTTTTTGAAGCAATGCAAGAAAATTTATCAAGAGCACTAAATGATATTGATCTAGAAGTCATTAATCCAGCAAACGTACAGCAAGTGTTGCTCATGCTATTTCTCAAGTTCCAGGTAAACTAACAATAGACCCACCAGTTAAAGTAATGTTAGCTGTTTTTAATCGACTATATAACAATAAATGAAGAAAATCTAGAGTCTGGGGTCTCAACTAAACAACAGGTTATTCTTTGTAATAATGACTTAACACTGGTTGGGCAGACGAACTGCTTACACAGTTTGATGTGGCCGCTGAAGAAGCCAAAATGAGAGGCTCTGGTTGGTCAGAGGGCGAAGTCCTAGAGATCAGATTAAAACAGGCTAAGTATGAGCCTATTGTAGGCAAATCTTACATTCCACTACCTCCAGCATTAGTCGCAAAAAAAGCAGTTTTAAACATAAAGAATTATTCAGACAACAAATGTTTTATGTGGTGTGTTCTTGCAAGGTTGCATCACGTTGCAAAAACGCAGAGAGAGTGTCTAACTATCACCCTTACATCAATGATCTTAACTTTAGTGGAATATCCTTTCCTGTTAGCGTGGATTCCATTGATCAGTTTGAAGAACAAAACAAACCAATAACTGTTAATGTATACACATGGGATGAGGAAACAAATCTACTACCCATTAAAGTGTCCAAGAACAGCCAACAATAGGTGATCCAGAACAAAAATCATGTTGACTTACTACTAATGTTTTCACCGCTACCACATTACACATGATACGAACAATGAGTAGATTATTGCGGCATACTTCAAAGCATTACCATAAACAAGAATTCTGCAGAAAATGTTTAACAAGAATTCCATCTGCTCAAGCCGCAAGCGAACATAAGAAACATTGTATCGGCCCAGTTGACTGTAATACAGAACTAATTACGCCCCCAGAAGCAGTAAAGTTAGTTTTAAGAACTGGAAACGACTGCAAAATTCTCCATACATTGTTTACGCAGACTTCGAATACGCTCATTGTTCCTTATGAAGGGCCAGCACCACAAAAACTTCGAAAAAACAGTCTTAATGAGTAATCATCAGATTTGTTCATTTGCTTTCATTATTGTTAGGTCGGATGGCGCTCATTCAGCACCAGAATTATACAGAGGCCCAAATGCGGCTAGAAGATTTTTACAGCGCATGCAGCAAGTGCGTAATGACTGTTCTAATAATCTGAATTTATCTGAAATCATAATGACGCCTGAAGGCCAACAACAGTATGACTCAGCCACACATTGTTGGATTTGTGGTTTAGAACTCAGTGAAGAAGCAACAAATCCGACAGTAAGAGACCATGACCACATTAGTGGAAAGTTCAGGGGAGCAGCGCACAACAACTGCAATCTTCAACTAAGTTTGAACCAAAGACATGGAAGCTGCCTGTATTCTTTCATAACTTGCGAGGTTACGACTCTCACCTTATAATGAAAGCAGTAAACGACTCCTTCAGGTAACATGCATTGCACAGTCATCAGAAAAGTACATGTGTTTCACTTTAAATAACATGTCTTTTTATGACTCTATGCAGCACATGATGGGATCATTAGAGTCGCTGGCTATGTCCTTAAAATCCTGCCCAATAACGGAAGAAATTTTGACTCAATCTTTGTTAGAAAGGGCGTTTATCCTTATGAGTACATGAACAGTTGGGAAAGGTTTGACGAAGATACACTTCCACCTAAAGGCGCGTTCTTTTCTAGTCTTAGAGGAAAGGACAATCAGTGATTCTGATTACCAGCATGCTCAAGATGCGTGGCAGAAGTTAGATTGTAAAACGATGGGAGACTATCATGACTCCTACTTAATGGCCGATGTATGTTTGTTGGCGGACGTCTTTGAAAATTATAGGAAGACCTGCATGAAACATTACAGCTTGGATCCTGCGCATTATATTTCTGCGCCCGGATGAGTTGGGATGCTTTCTTAAAGTTTACTGGAGTACAGATTGATTTATTGTCTGACCTACCAATGATTCAGATGATTGAAAACGGATTGCGTGGAGAATTAGTATGGCGTCGCACATTACTGTAAAGCAAACAACAATACTTGGACGACTATGATCCGAGTAAAAGGTCTAACTATCTCATGTATTTAGACGCAAACAATCTGTATGGTTGGGCTATGGCGCAATCGCTTCCATTACGCAACTTTAAAATGTACACTGGTGGTATTAAAAACATTCAAGAATTTGTAGAACATCTGCATACTCTTACAGCTGATCGTAAAGAGGTCTTATTCTAGAAGTTGACTTAGAATATCCTCATGAACTCCATGACCTGCATAATGACTATCCATTAGCAGCAAAAGTCTAAAGACGAATCCAAGAGAGCCGCCTAAACTTGTGCCTAATCTTCGAGGCAAAAAAAATTATGTCTGTCATTACAGACTTCTACAATTTTATTTAAGACACGTTTGAAGTTGACAGCTGTTCATCGTATTAATTGCTTTTGATCAAGAACAGTTCATGAAACCATACATCATTGAAGAACACTGATCTCAGAACTAAATCCACAGATGCTTCAAAAAAGACTTTTTCAAGCTGATGACAACAGCTGTTTTGGAAAGACTATGGAGAATCCGCACAAGCGCAAAGAGTGTTAGATTGGTCACTAAAGAGAACGACGCAATTAAGCTAACTTCAAAACCAAATTATCAGACTTTAGAAGATTTCATGATCAGCTTTTTGGCATAATGATGAAAAAAAGAAAGTCAAATTAGACAAGCCCGTATTTATTGGGTTTACTGTTTTAGAATTGTCAAAGCTTTTAATGTTAGAATTTCTTTATGACTACTTTAAACCCTTGTATCCAGAGTCCAAAGTACTTTACACAGATACAGATAGTTTTGTTATAATATCCCTACTGAAGACATCTATAAAGACATGGAATAGAAGTAGCTAAAGGACATGCGGGATGGTATGACACATCCGATTACCCTAAAGATTCGCCTTTGCATTCAATTACTAATAAGAAGGTTTTAGGAAAGATGAAGGATGAATTATCTGGAAAGGTGATCAAGGAGTATGTGGGTTTAAGGTCAAAAATGTACAGTATTTCGAGCCAGGAGAAAACCATTAAGAAAGCAAAGGAATATCTCGCAGTGTTGTGCAGTCAAACATATCACATGACAACTACAAAGAAGCATTGTTTGACAATAAGACTTTTCATCATGACAATGTAAAACTGCGATCTAATCTACATGAGATCAACAACAACAGTTGTAACAAAGAAGTCATTAGATAGAACAAACACAAAACTGGGTGTTTGTTAATCCAGAGTTTTCATATGCAATCGGGCACTGGAGGACGGCATAAACAGGGGGTTTTATATTTTTCATCAACTTTATCTATAAGATCAATCATATCATCCTCCCATTCATTTAAATCTTTTCTCATGTTTGCTTGATGCGTTCGAATTTTTTTTATTATTTCAAGATATTCTTTTTCCCAATTTGGGGTTGAGTTGTAGGTGATCTGGATGATTTAGAATGCATGATTAATCTTCAAAAATGTTCCCCTAATAGCATTACACAAATCAAATGATTCCCGTATCATTTCCAAGGTCTCTTCCTTTACCATTCTTGTTTCATTCTGCGCTTCCTTCTGAGCTTCCATTTTAAATCTCAAATTATTTACGTAAATTCATTAAAGCGGAACTGTGTCTGGTGGGATTATACTGCAGTTCTTCCTTCACAAAAGATCTTTGAGGAGCTGGTTGTTTTGTTGTGTCAGTTCTCGTAAATAATACACGGGCGGATTCATTTTACAATTCTTTTTATTTCATACGGATCAACACTCCAAACTGGATCGGTTGCCCTGATGCGAGTGTCCCCTTCTGCTTCCCCCGGTAAATAAAGGTACCTTACTTTCAAACCAAATGGTAATAGTTTGCTGGTTGTGCCGGAGTCTTCAGCAACATCTATTGTTTTTCTTTTGATTGCTTGTACTGGTTTTAGCCCTTTAAATTCTTCATTATTCATTGCGCGCAAAAACTGAGGGCAGTCTCTAACCCATTCTGTGTGCGAGAATTGTCAATAAGCTCTCTGTGATACTGGTAGGAGAAAAGTCTTTCGGCTAACTGTTTGTTAAAGTTTTCAACTAAAGCCTGTGATCTGTGAACTCCTGGAATGCCTCTTTTAATGGTAACTCTATGTTTTAACAATAATTGATTCACTTGACCTTTAAATTCTTTCCCATCATCGACTTGAATCATGCGAGGATAAGTTAAAGGACCTCGTTGGTATATCAGCTGTATGGCGACAGCAACAGCAGAAGCACTCTTTTGTGTTAATGGTTCAGCATCTTTATTCTTGAAGCTATGTCAATGACTGTGAGTGCGTACTTAAATCTTTTCGTCTAATCGTATCAGAGGGTAAATATTAGAAGGTCCATTTGATGGGTGTCGTTTGGAGTTGTATTCACAAAGTGTGGTCTCTGTATTCGTCTAGGGGCAGGTAAATAAATTTGCCAAATCGCTTGTTTAGATAACCATTCCTTCGCTGTTTGTTCACTGACTCCAGCTGCTTGGCTTAGCTTTTAATTGCTGTGATTCCTTCCAATATCCTTTTGGTGAATAATAGATTTTGTTCATTTTTATTCAGCCATAATATGCGCAACAAAATACACAACGTCATGCCAAAGACAATAAAACACGATTTCTTTGCCATCTTTGTTTTTCTGATGGTTGATAAAAGTCACTGAATTTTGGTGGGGGCAATGTTTCGATTGGTTTGCCTGTTACAAGATAATATTCTTTTATTGCCTGGTCAACGTCTTTAAATGTGTAAGCTGCATGTCCCTGTTTTTTCAGGGTGTTATTAATAAAATCTAACTGCTCGATTCTCTGCTTTCATAGTGATCTTGTGCAGCTGCTAGTTGCTCCATAGCTTTGTTATGTCTTTTCTCTCGCCGTCATCCCGCAGTTTACTAAATGCGTAATTACTTCCGCTAAAAGCAAGCGCATTCACTCTGCACCACCCTATCATCATTACGAGTGAAGCCATTTTTTATAAACGGATTTTTATTTACATATTAATACTGTCTGGAATTAATTCCTTGCTTGACTAGAAAATCTTTCGTAGCAAACGAAGCTGCATAATAGCAATCAGCTTTGCAGAATCCTCAAAGCCTAGTTTGCCAAGATCTGCTGGTTTTATTTTTAACAGGCTTTTACCAAGCATTGTGTATCCTATACTTAAGGCCCCCAATAACGCAGAATGGTATACAAGGTTGGCAACAGTTTTTTCGAGCGCTCATTTTTAAAAAATAAAATAATAATAATTAATAAAAACATGAACACCGATGATCTATTAAACCTTCCTGAACTTATGATTACAAATGACCAGGTTGATGAGCAAGCTATTAGCCAAAAAAGAAAGACTGTATCTTTGCAGCATGTGGAAAAACAAAACAGTTCCTCGGAAATGAATTCAGCATTGAACAGATTCAACAGATGTCGCCGCAAGACATTTTAAAGTATCATAACAGTATGAAGCGCAGTTGGGGTCTAGAATGGTGAAAAGCGTTGGCAAACGGTTCTTAGTTTTGTACACTAAAACTAGTCGGTAAATTTGCTCCCATTGATTCTGAACAAGATTTTATGTATGATTTAACACAGGATCCAGTTTTAACAAAAGTCATTAAGAGTCTCTAGGATGTGATTTATACTACAGATTTGGAACATTGTTATCACCGTAATCATGGGATTAATAACTTTTAATCATATAGATTTATTTCCATTCAAAATGAACGAGCCAGAAAATCAGCAGAATCAGAAAACACTGAATCAGGTGAAAGTGGTCACTAAAACACCTCATCCTGGACGCATTGCGGCAGGAAAAAAATTAGCTGAGTGGAACAAACAAAAAAAATTACAGTTACAATCACAGAATATAGCTCATAATGAAAACATAACGCCGCCAAACGCCAACAGTTGATCCAATGCCAGCTATAAAAACTCCATATGATTCAAGACCTACAGCGCCAAAGTCTTCATGGAATATTGAACTTAAAACTGTTGCCATTTTTGGCGCCCTTGCTGCTGTTGGGGCGGTTATTACGGTTATAAAATATATAAAGAATGGCAACAAAAACCAAAGAAGTCAAAACAACCTGAACCGCTAAATACAAGAAGACAACAGCACGCCAGAACCGCCAAGAACAAAAGAACATTTGATCCATTTCAAATGCAATAATATTTTTAAAAACTTAATTTTAAATTTTTTTAATAAAAATAGATCATGAAGTCATATAAAATGATGAAGTCAATAAATAAAGACATGGAGTCTATAAAAGACATTTCCATAGACCGAATTGTAATCAATGCGGTTGCTTAGGATGTAAGAACTTCATTAAGATCTATGCTGACCGATTTCGCGCAGAGGACGTTGAGCAAGACATCCTCGACGATGACGAGTTTTTTGAGGCGTGTGTGTACTATATTAGACATCTACTATTTAAGATAAAAACATAGATTGTATTTTTTGATAATTATAAGATAACTTGAATAAGAACTTGGTTGTACTTAGAGATGATGACTTAAGTAAGAACTTGAGTAAAAACTTGAGTAAGAACTTGTGGATGACTTGAGGATGACTTGAGGATGACTTGAGTAAGAACTTGTGGATGACTTGAGGATGACTTAAGTAAGAACTTGTGGATGACTTGAGGATGACTTGAGTAAGAACTTGTGGATGACTTGAGGATGACTTGAGGATGACTTAAGTAGAACTTGTGGATGACTTGAGGATGACTGTAAGTGTGGCATGTGCGCGGGGGGGGCGGGTAGGTGTGTGTGCGCGCACCTTTGATCCGTCATTTTAAAACTGACTGCATGTCTCCAAGAACACGTAACTATAAACAGTGCCAATACCTTTTTATATGTCAACCCCAAAAACAATGTCACCGTCAAACCAAAAGTAAATGGGTTGCAAAGGTGAAATAATTTTCACAACCACTTGCTTTGGCATATTCTTTACTGCGCCAAGAGAATAACAAGACAGCTATGAAGTATTTAACTCTCGCTTTTCATGTGTGCTGACTGGCTTTACAAATCCAACGGTGCATGAGTGGAGACCACTAGCTTGCTCTGAATGCTTCTATTGAAATCTCTGGGAGTGCTGCGCTTCACTGCATGCCTTTAAAAAAACAGCCTGCATAAGCCAATCTCTCTCACCTGCAGTGTGTGTGTGGATTTTATGTCAAAATATAACTCGGTTTTAAAAGACTTAGAGAACAGTTAAAGACTGTAGTTTTATTTCACATGAAAGACAAGATGCATTTGATGAATGTCTGCGCGAAAATGATGTTATTGAGAATGATCAGAAAAACACAGGATTAAGCAAAAACTAAATCTGAAAAGTTTGTAAATTAGTATTGAAAACGGACAACCGTACACAGTATGTCTGTTTGTAGATAATCGTTATTTTTTGGTTATTGAAGTCTTACTTGTCAGAGAACAGCATTTTACCAATCCTGGGTTACTTCGTCCAAACATTCAGCTCAGGCGTACTCAATAAGACTGTCACAAGCTGTGAAAACACGGCTATTTATGCAGCTCGCGCGGCAGGCGGCTGGCACGCGGACCCCCATGATTGCAGGTTGTACTCGTTACTACGCATGCCCAGTGTACTTTGAGGAGAATAAGGTCAGGTAACCTAGCCGGGTGGAGCGCCCACCAACCCCCGTGCCCAGTGGAATTGAAGAGAGTGAGGTATGTAGAATTGTTTACAACGGCACAGCTTGCGCGGTCCCAGCGAGTCAGCTGAGCGAACCAAGTCAATGTCGAGCAGGCCGCAAAGCGTGTCTGTGATGTCACTACAGCGTACTGTCGGCAGGCTGGTTTTATCTCGCTGGGCTCAAGTACACTGTAATTAAGTGATCAGGTGACGGCCTATTGACGGGTCTCTGCAGGTGTGTGGAAAATCCGGCCAGCTTTGCCTAGTGTTTGTCTTGTTGACGCGCGCTACTGTTTCAGGAGAGAGGTTATCGTCATGCGCCAAATGTCAGTATGTGCAGCGTTGTTGTTTTCATTGCATTGTGTCGGGTGTGTATTTTATGCCAAAAATATAACTTGGTTTTAAAAAGACTTTAAAGAGCAGTTAAAGATGAAAATGATGTTATTGAAAACGATCAACCCTACACAGTATGTATGTTTGGTATGGTCGTTATTTTTTTTTGGTTATTAAGTCTTGCTTATCAGAGAACTATAATATGCCACTTTTGGATTCGCCCGCTCGAGACCGGCCAAGGCCGGGTGAGAGCGGGTGAGCCAGAAGCGGCATATTATAGTTCTCTATAACCAACAAAAGCATCAGCATGACACTCTTCCACGAATGTTGCGGTAAAACACACAAAATCAAACACGTAAATAAAGGACAGAAAATCATAATCATTAAGTTTGGAAAACAAACCATTTACATTCCAGGATAGAAAAGAAAAAGGTTAGTTTACATCTGCAAAAATCCGCGCCCGATACTTTATCGCACGTGTTTTCAACACATAGAACGAGCTCACTGCCGTGACCACAAAAATGCCGCTCACCACTGACACTGCCACCAGTGACAGGCGTTTCTAACCGGTGCATCTTTTTTGTGCCTTCCCTTTCTTGTTACACCAGTGTACGGAAAATTCTTCTGAAGTGGCCGGGCCACCCCCCTATCTGCACACTTTTAGGTTGCATGTGGTCATCCAGGAAATACTTTTTTTGCGTCAATAAGTAGATGATCAAAGATTCATCGTTGCTCGTTTCCCTTCAGACCTTGCTTTTTCAGATGAGGGGAAAGGCCACGTCTTATGGTTCGCACACGAGAGGAAAAATCCTCCCCACAAAAAATGTCGCTACTTTTCAGTTTCCGCTTTTCTTTCAAAATGCGTACCTTGTCCTTATAAAAGGAACACCGGGCAATTGCAGGAGAGTCCCAGTTTGGGATTTAGCCTGTGAACTCGATCAAACTCGATGTCCCGTGTCAATCCAAGTTGATCAGACGTGAGGTCATGGATTTTGCCTTCGCACTGTTCTACAGATTCATGTATGACTTTTAGGAATACCGTAGAAGATTAAATGGTCACGTTTTGATCTTCCTTTTAAATCGCCAGTTTTTAGTTCCAATTGTTCAATTCTTAATATGAGGTCAGAGTTCTGTTTTGCAAGATTTGAATTTTTCTTTCCTTAAAGTCTCCGCCTCTTCCCTCAGATCTTTCACACCACTTTGTAACGCTGCGAACTGGTCGTTTAGGCATTCGACACTTCTCTCCAGGCCCGTAAATTTATCGCTCATTTCTCTGAATGCACAGTTCATTGATGTCAACATACCCATAATGTCCGCATTGGAGGGTTGTTGAGGAGAGGTGGGTGTCGTCCGTCTGCTGTCCGCCGCTGAAGCAGCAGTCCTGTCCACGCTGACCCTGCGTCCTGAGCTGCCAAGCCTGGCCTGCTTCAAACTGTCTGTCCTGGGTCCTGGGTTCTGCTCCACGTTTCCACAGCGTAGAAGGAGTCCGCCCCAGAAAATTAACGTGAGGGCAGGCCTAGGGCTACACCGTCTGTCCTCGTTCGCGGTGTCAACATGGCGATCCGCATGGCCGTCTCTTCCTGGCTCGCTTCGACATAAAAGCGATGTAGATGTGGACGAACGTGCCACAGCTTGCTCCTTAAAGCAACTGCAGCTGAAGGCGTGGTATCTGGTGGGGTACTGGCAAAAGTTGAAGAAGGTGCTGTGTAGATATCCGCCAAAAAGAAGGAAACTACAGAGCGATGCAATGCGTGACTGCTCGACTGAAACGCAGTTCACGACCCGCAAGAGGAGAGAGAGAGAGAGAGAGAGAGAGATAGAGAGAGAGAGAAACAAACAGACAGACAGACAGACAGATGGACCTATTCCTTGGGACAGCCGGCGCAGGCACCAATAGTGGAGACCACCCTCTTCAGTCGGAGGAAGTCCAGAAAGCGTCCGGACAGTATGCTCGTAGTATAATCAGCAGGAAGGGAATGCCACACACCAGCTGGGCCTGAACACACACACACGCACACACGCACGCACACACCACACACACACCACACACACACACACACACGCACGCACGCACGCACGCACGCACGCCGCACACACACACAACACACACACACACCAACACACACACACACACACATCACACACACACACACACACACACACACACCACACACACACACACACCACCACACACACACACACAACATTTTAGAACAGTTTTAGAATCCTCGATATCAAACTAACATCCATTGCCAACAGATCTATTGTGTCTCCTGTCCCTCCCTGGAAACTGATACGAGCACTTTTTGATATTGA
>CM031599.1:34545188-34560188 GCA_018398815.1 Conus ventricosus | reverse complement strand
ACAAGTGAGAAGAATATGTGAGTGTCGTTTTAGTGGCTCGAATATTTTTAGCACGTTTAGGAAAGTCTACATCAGATCTCATATCCAGTTCCGTTTGGTTAGCACTTTGAATAGTTGAGCAGCGAAGAATGTACTTAGCGCAGGCTAGTTCACGATGGTCATCAAGAGGTAAGACACCAGCTTCATGGTATGTTCCTAAAGCCGAAGCATGAAATGGAACACCAAGGGCTAATCTGAATGCCTTAGAGTCTATACACTGAAGCTTTTTAATAAGTACTTAGGAGCACTAAAAAAGACCTCTTGTGCATATGACAATTTGGATCTAACTAAAGCAGAAGAAAGATGTATTAAACTTTTTGTTTCCTGGCCCCAACTTTGTTTGCTTATAACTTTGAGCAGATTAAGAGATTTTCTCGCTTGATTTATTATGTGTTCCAAGTGAAAATTCCAAGAAAGATTTGACATAAGATGCACACCAAGGAATTTAGTCTCAGAAGTGTAGCTCAATGTGGTATTATGTACTTTGAAGTTAGGAGTATTGTGAGCAGACCCACCTGCATCAAATAACATCATACGGGATTTTTCAGCCGACAGGCATAAGGCATTATCAGACATGAAGTTCGCAATGTTGTCCAACTCTTTTTGATATATTCTTCCAATGTAATTAACAGATCTTTTTGATGTGTTCTTTTTAATGTGGCGTTCAATCATAAGCAGATGTCATCCGCATATTGAATCAAGTTAAAGTTTTTTTAAATGTATTTAGGTAAATCATTAGTTAAAATATTAAAGAGAAAGGGGCGATCACAGGTGTGTGTGTGTGTGTGTGTGTGTGTGTGTGTGTGTGTGTGTGTGTGTGTGTGTGTGTGTTGTGTAGGGGGGATGGTATGTTTATTGTCTGCCAATGGGTGATGTTATCCTGTAGCGTGAAAGAGGAACCGACCTTTCCATGAAAGATGTCATCTTTTTTGCACTCCACGATGAAGTCCCTTTCTTCCTGTCCAACCCAGCGAGAGACAGAAGGTTGTTCGTCAGCAAAAACACACCACACAGGTGAGAATACGAGAGAAAGGCCCCCTGGACAGAGAGTTCTTTGTCAGTCATAATACACAACACAGCTGAGAAGACGAGAGAAAGGCCCCCTGGACAGAGAGTTCTTTGTCAGTCATAATACACAACACAGCTGAGAAGACGAGAGAAAGGCCCCCTGGACAGAGAGTTCTTTGTCAGTCATAATACACAACACAGCTGAGAAGACGAGAGAAAGGCCCTCTGGACAGAGAGTTCTTTGTCAGTCATAATACACAACACAGCTGTGAAGACGAGAGAAAGGCCCCCTGGACAGAGAGTTCTTTGTCAGTCATAATACACAACACAGGTGAGAAGACGAGAGAAAGGCCCCCTGGACAGATAGTTCTTTGTCAGTCATAATACACAACACAGCTGAGAAGACGAGAGAAAGGCCCCCTGGACAGAGAGTTCTTTGTCAGTCATAATACACAACACAGGTGAGAAGACGAGAGAAAGGCCCCCTGGACAGAGAGTTCTTTGTCAGTCATAATACACAACACAGCTGAGAAGACGAGAGAAAGGCCCCCTGGACAGAGAGTTCTTTGTCAGTCATAATACACAACACAGTGAGAAGACGAGAGAAAGGCCCCCTGGACAGAGAGTTCTTTGTCAGTCATAATACACAACACAGGTGAGAAGACGAGAGACAGGCCCCCTGGACAGAGAGTTCTTTGTCAGTCATAATACACAACACAGGTGAGAAGACGAGAGAAAGGCCCCCTGGACAGAGAGTTCTTTGTCAGTCATAATACACAACACAGGTGTGAAGACGAGAGAAAGGCCCCCTGGACAGAGAGTTCTTTGTCAGTCATAATACACAACACAGCTGAGAAGACGAGAGAAAGGCCCCCTGGACAGAGAGTTTCTTTTCAGTCATAATACACAACACAGGTGAGAAGACGAGAGAAAGGCCCCCTGGACAGAGAGTTCTTTGTCAGTCATAATACACAACACAGCTGAGAAGACAGAGAAAGGCCCCCTGGACAGAGAGTTCTTTGTCAGTCATAATACACAACACAGGTGAGAAGACGAGAAAGGCCCCCTGGACAGAGAGTTCTTTGTCAGTCATAATACACAACACAGGTGAGAAGACGAGAGAAAGGCCCCCTGGACAGAGAGTTCTTTGTCAGTCATAATACACAACACAGGTGAGAAGACGAGAGAAAGGCCCCCTGGACAGAGAGTTCTTTGTCAGTCATAATACACAACACAGGTGAGAAGACGAGAGAAAGGCCCCCTGGACAGAGAGTTCTTTGTCAGTCATAATACACAACACAGGTGAGAAGACGAGAGAAAGGCCCCCTGACAGAGAGTTCTTTGTCAGTCATAAATACACAACACAGGTGAGAAGACGAAGAAAAGGCCTTCTAGACACCTAGTTATTTATCTATCATGGTACATGACGTACAGCTGAGAAGGCGAAGAAAAGGTCTTGTAGACAGAGAGTTCTTTGTCAGTCATTGTACACAAAGTTCTTTGACAGTCAAATACACAACACACAGCTGAGAAGACGAAACAAGACCTACACAGAGAGTTCTTTGTCAGTCATGATGCACAACACAGCTGAGAAGACAAAGACAAGACCTACACAGAAAGTTCTTTGTCAGTCATGATACACAACCCACAGCTGAGAAGACCAAGAAAAAGCCTCGTAGACAGAGAGTTCTTTGTCAATCATGATACACAACACACAGCTCACAAGACAAAGACAAGACCTACACAGAAAGTTCTTTGTCAGTCATAATACACAACGCACAGCTGAGAAGACAAAGACAAGACCTACACAGAGAGTTCTTTGTCAGTCATGATACACAACACACAGCTCACAAGACAAAGACAAGACCTACACAGAGAGTTCTTTGTCAGTCATGATACACAACCCACAGCTGAGAAGACACTACACCCCCAAGGCATCAATATCCAACAATAACCAAACACACATACCCACCACTTCCACATCAGTTGCAATATCCCCTACCAACACACACACATACACACACACATACATACACCACCACCACATCCCCTTCACTCACTTCATACAGTAGTTACAGCAACCCTCCATCTATTTAATCTTAATTTTGTTTTATCCTTCCCCTTAAATTCCCCCCCCCCCCACCTTTTTTTTCCCTCAGTTTCCCCCCCCCCCCCCCCTTCTTTCCCCTTACCTTATTATACAATCCACCATTACCACACAACCATCACAAAGATCCACACCATCCCAATAACAACAACAACACCTATCATATCACACACACACACCTCCCCCACGCAACCCCCCCCCCCCCCCCCCCCCCCCCCTATCCCCCTCCCCATTCTTCCCCCACCGACCGCTGGCCCGATGATCATTTCCCCTCTCTTCGCTATGGCACATGGATATGTCACATTTTTTTTCTTCTTTTTTCCCTGAGATCCCAGTGGTTCCAAATGTTAATGTCTTATGTGCTTTTTTGCAATGTCTTGGCCAAGTGGTTGCAAATCATCGTTTTTCATTTGCTTTGTTTGCCATCAGTCCCCTATTGACAATTTTACTGAGATCAATTGAAGATCTACACAGGGGATTCTTTCACATTTTGAAAATTTCAGCTGAGAAGACGAAACAAGACTACACAGAGGTTCTTTGTCAGTCATGATACACACACAGCTGAGAAGACGAAACAAGACCTACAAGAAGTTCTTTGTCAGTCATGATACACACACAGCTAGAAGAGAAACAAGACCTACACAGGAGTTCTTTGACAGTCAGTAACAACACACAAGACATAACAACAAGACCTACCGAAGTCTTATCACCGTGAAAACACACAGCTAGAAGAGAATCTGTAGACCTACACAAGAGGAGTCTTGAACAAGACTACACACACATTCTTTGAGAAACGAAACAAGACTACACAGAGTTACTTGAACTAAGACCATGACTACACAGATCTTGTTGGAGACAACAAACCCACGAGAGTGAAGAAACATTTAGCAGCTCATGATACAACCAGCTGAGAAGACAAACAAGACCTAAACAGAAAGATCCTTGTTGTCATGAAACAATCTCCACAGCTAGAAACGAACACAAGACCTACAAGAGGAATCAAGTCATCAGATACACATGCTAGATAGATACAACTACACAGGAGAATCTGACGAAAAAGCCTACACAGACAGTTCTTTGCAGACGAAACAAGACCACACAGGAGTCTTGACAGCAGTACACAAGGGTCTTGAGCGAAAAAACCTACACAGGATCTTGCAAGACATGAACACAACCAAGTTCTTTGAGAGATGAAAACAAACTACAAGAGGTCTAGTCAGCACTGATAGACACTTGTCAGCAATGTACAAACAAGACCTTACACAGAGAGTTCTTATGCAAGATGCACAACGAACAAGCAAAACAAGAAAGTTCTCTGAGTAGATGCAAATGTCACTCATGTCACAAAGTACATAGACATCATGATCCAAGTCAGTCATGATAACAACACAAGACAAAGACTACACAGAGAGTTCTTTGTCAGTCATGATCACAACAGCACTGCTGAAAGACAAAGACAAGACCTACACAGAGAGTTCTTTGTCAGTCATGATCACACAAGTCTTGCAGATACAAGCAAACCCAACTGAGCTGGAAAATCAAGCCATGACACAGACACACTTGTCTGAAGTACACAACACACCTGACAACACAGAAGATCTTACAGCATGTCATAAGTTCTAGTCAAATACATATACACAACGCACTGGAAGACAAGACAAATAACAAGACTACACAGAGTTCTTTGTCAGTCATACCACAGCTACAACAAGCAAGACACGACAAGACTCTGTAAGTCATGTCCAACAAACACTCACAACACAATGAGACAGCACAAAGACAGTACTTCACAAGATCTATTTCAACCATGATACACACCCACACCAAGCAAAACCAACAAACCTACAACAAATTCTACCGTCCATCTTGATACCCACAACAACACACACTACACAAACAAAAACACACCACACAAACTTCTTTGTCATCATGTTACACAACCCTCAGCTGAATAACTAAACTCCTATGTTTAATCCATTCCAACAAATACCAAACACCCCCACCACTTTCTTTGTGGCAATATCCCCTACCAACACACCTCTTCCCACCTACATTATACACCACCATACCCACACTCATTCAACAAGTTACAGCAACCCTCCATCTAACATAACTTAATCTATGATTTACCTACCCCTAAACTTCCCCCCCCCCCCCACCCCCCTCTTTTCCCCCATTAATCCCCCCCCCCCATGTCTTTCCCACCATTATCATCCACCTACCACAAGCACACAAAGAACCAATTTCATTCCATTCTTTTTTACTACACTAACCTTACATGTCCACACACAACTCCCCTGAGTAATTTTCCCAAGAAACCCCAGCGCTAACCTTGTCCTCTCCATAATCCCTTTGTCTTCAATGTCATTCGTACCAGTCCTGAGACACAACGATGATTATTTCGTTTCGCGCTTATTCTTTCTGATTTTTGTACTAGCCACATGACAAGACCTCAAGGATTTTTTCGTCTGAAGAAACCAATGGTTGAAAGCTGAGCTGCATGTCTTGTTTGTCAAAGATCATTGGCGTTGCAAGTTCAAAAAACCTATACAACTTGCTTCGATCGCCAGCCACAGCACCCAGAGTTTAAATTTCACTGAGAACAAACACAGACTACAACAGACGAATCTTCATCATCAAAAGTTCTTGTGGAATGACAAAGACAAGACAGAGAAAGCACAAGAGTCTTGACACAGATACACAATCACTCATGTAAACAAAGACTATGTACATACACAGAGAGTTCTTTGCAGTCATGATACAACACAGTGAGAGACGAAAGACCTACAAGAGTTCTTTGTTGTCATGATACACAACAACAGCTGAGAAGACAAAGACAAGACCTACACAGAGAGTTCTTTGTCAGTCATTGTAACAAACAAGTCTTTGAGCAAGACAAACCACACAGAGAGTTTTCAAGAAGACCAACACAGAGAGTCATTGCATACATAGACCTACACAGAGGTCATGCAAGAAGACACCAAGATCTTGCGAAGACAAACAAAACACTGAGAAGACAGCAGACTACACAAATTCTTGTAGTCATGAATACAAACCACACGAGAGTTTGCATCAGAACAAACACAGCTGCAAGACAAGCAAACACAAGTCTGCGAGAACAAACAAGCTACAAGAAGACAAGAACTAACAGAAATCTTATGAGATCTCATCAACACACAAGCTGACAACAAGACAAGAACTACACAGAGAGTTCTTTGTCAGTCATGTACCAACACACAGCTGAAAAGAGACAGGTCTGTAGACAAAGAGTTCTTTTTCGTCCTGGTACACAAAACAGCGAAAGACAGACAGGTCTTAACAGAGTTCTTTGTCTGTCCTGGTACAACAAACAGCTGGAAGACGATGGACAGGTCTTGTAGACAAAGAGTTCTTTGTCTGTCCTGGTACACAAAACAGCTGAGAAGAAGTCGGAAAGGCCTCCTAGTCAGAGAGTTCTTTGTCTGTCATCGTACACCCCACAGCCGAGAAGAGGAAGGAAAAGCCACCTACAAAGAGAAATCTTTGTCAGTCATAGCACAAGACACAGCTGAGAAGACAACAGAACTGGCTTCCCTGAAAGTCCTTTGTAAGCCAGGGGACACCACACAGCAGAGAAAACAAAGGACGGGTCCTGTAGACAAAGAGTTCTTTATCAGTCACGGTACAGAACACAGCTGAGAAGACGGACAGGTCTGGTACACAAAGAGTTAAATGACTTTGATACAACGTAAAAACAAAATTGAATGAAACGAAAAACGATTCTATTGAGTTGACATCAATATGAACGTTAAGTCAGTCCGACTTTTGCTCATCCGTGTGTACATGTCTTTTTTTTTTTTTCTAGTATCTGAAATATACAATCTGTTGATTTAAAAAAAAAATTCTTGTTATCCTTTTTCTGATGTTTACTTCAAGTTCGCTGAAATTTTTTATTTAAAAAGAAAAAAGAGGAGGAAGGGTAAAGGGGGGTGGGGGGGATCTTATTGTGTGACAGCCTAAAATTCTGCCCCGCACACGCAGAGAGAGTTACCTGTAAAGTAGAAAATAAAAGGCCACCCCAGACTTGGATTCTCACACAGAGAGGAAGTCGTCAGGAACACCACAGACGCACCGGAGACGTAACCTTTGAGAACAGACAACTTTTAACATTCATGTGGCACTGATCTATACCGTGTAGTCATGTGTGTTATCTGACGCGTGCATTATACGCACGCACGCACGCACGCATCCACGTTCGCACGCACGCGCGTATGCGTGTGCGCGTGTGCGTGTGCGTGTGTGTATGTGTGTGTGTTGTGTTGTGCTGTGTTGTGTTGTGTTGTGTTGTGTTGTGTTGTTGTGCTGTGTTGTTGTGCTGTGTTGTGTGTTGTGTTGTGTTGTGTGTGTTGTGTTGTGTTGTGTGTGTGTGTGTGTGTGTGTGTGTGTGTGTGTGTGTGTGTGTGTGTGTGTGTGTGTGTGTGTCTTTTTGTTATGTGTGTGTGTGTGTGTGTGTGTGTGTGTGTGTGTGTGTGTGTGTGTGTGTGTGTGTGTGTGTGCGCGCGCGCGCGCGCGTGTGTGTGCGTGTTTTCATTCGCTCTATAAAATATTGTGTGTTTTAGAACGTTCAGGTGGACGGGAGAGGTGTGTGACGTCAGACTTCAGGCTCACGTGTTTTTGTTGTTTGTTTGTTTGTTAATTTGCTTCTTTTGTTTTCAGACCTCAAGACAAATTAACTGTAATTCAGTGAAAATTGAATACCTAACAATTCGTCTTGAGCATGCCCTAATTTTTCCCATGCAAATAAGAAAACTGTTTTCTTATTTTCCAGCCCCGACCGGCTCCTATGGCTGCCGTGGTGCGGCGGTTAGCGTTGTAGATTGTGGACAGGAAGCTCGTGGGTTCGTTTCCCACCAGGGCCATCTATTTGCGGGCTTTTCCAGCCCGACCGGCTCATACTCAAAGCTGAATTGATCAAAAGCTCAACTGGGAAGACTGGAGCCAAACAGTTGAGTCTCATCCACTTGATGGACGCGCCTAGAGAGTGTTTTGTTCCGATTTTCTTGATCAACACTGCGGGTGTCTGTATCTTTCGGGTCTGGTTGACGTTGAGACATATCATGAAAGTATGCTTAGAGTACAGCCCTGTCATGCAGTCTCAGATCGGAACTACAATGACACTATCTTCATCATCATGCTCATCAATGAGAAAAGAAAAAAAAGAAGAAGAAAAAAGTCGTATTCTGTGGCTCTCCATGCCATGCCGTCATGGTGATCTCCGTTTGGAGTTCCTGTCCCCTGTCTATCCCCCTGGTGAGTTCCTGTTCCCTGTCTATGGCCCCTGGTGAGTTCCTGTCCCCTGTCTATGCCCCCTGGTGAGTTCCTGTCCCCTGTCTGTGCCCCTGGTGAGTTCCTGTCCCCTGTCTATGCCCCCTGGTGAGTTCCTGTTCCCTGTCTATGACCCTGGTGAGTTCCTGTCCCCTGTCTATGCCCCTGGTGAGTTCCTGCCCCCTGTCTATGCCCCCTGGTGAGTTCCTGTCCCCTGTCTATGCCCCCCTGGTGAGTTCCTGTCCCCTGTCTATGCCCCTGGTGAGTTCCTGTTCCCTGTCTATCCCCTGGTGAGTTCCTGTTCCCTGTCTGTGCCTCTGGTGAGTTCCTGTTCCCTGTCTGTGCCTCTGGTGAGTTCCTGTTCCCTGTCTATGCCTCTGGTGAGTTCCTGTTCCCTGTCTGTGCCTCTGGTGAGTTCCTGTCCCCTGTCTATGCCCTGGTGAGTTCCTGTCCCCTGTCTATGCCCCTGGTGAGTTCCTGCCCCCTGTCTATGCCCCTGGTGAGCTTCTGTTCCCTGTCTATGGCCCCTGGTGAGTTCCTGTTCCCTGTCTATGGCCCCTGGTGAGTTCCTGTTCCCTGTCTATGCCTCCTGGTGAGTTCCTGTTCCCTGTCTATGCCCCATGGTGAGTTCCTGTTCCCTGTCTATCCCCCTGGTGAGTTCCTGTCCCCTGTCTATGCCCCTGGTGAGTTCCTGTTCCCTGTCTATGCCCCCTGGTGTGTGCCTGTTCCCTGTCTATGGCCCCTGGTGAGTTCCTGTTCCCTGTCTATCCCCCTGGTGAGTTCCTGTCCCCTGTCTATGCCCCTGGTGAGTTCCTGTTCCCTTTCTATCCCCCTGGTGAGTTCCTGTTCCCTGTCTATGCCCCCTGGTGAGTTCCTGTCCCCTGTCTATGCCCCCTGGTGAGTTCCTGTCCCCTGTCTATGCCCCTGGTGAGTTCCTGTTCCCTGTCTATCCCCTGGTGAGTTCCTGTTCCCTGTCTGTGCCTCTGGTGAGTTCCTGTTCCCTGTCTGTGCCTCTGGTGAGTTCCTGTTCCCTGTCTATGCCTCTGGTGAGTTCCTGTTCCCTGTCTGTGCCTCTGGTGAGTTCCTGTCCCCTGTCTATGCCCCTGGTGAGTTCCTGTCCCCTGTCTATGCCCCTGGTGAGTTCCTGCCCCCTGTCTATGCCCCTGGTGAGTTTCTGTTCCCTGTCTATGGCCCCTGGTGAGTTCCTGTTCCCTGTCTATGGCCCCTGGTGAGTTCCTGTTCCCTGTCTATGCCTCCTGGTGAGTTCCTGTTCCCTGTCTATGCCCCATGGTGAGTTCCTGTTCCCTGTCTATCCCCCTGGTGAGTTCCTGTCCCCTGTCTATGCCCCTGGTGAGTTCCTGTTCCCTTTCTATCCCCCTGGTGAGTTCCTGTTCCCTGTCTATGCCCCCTGGTGAGTTCCTGTCCCCTGTCTATGCCCCCTGGTGAGTTCCTGTTCCCTGTCTATGCCCCCTGGTGAGTTCCTGTCCCCTGTCTATGCCCCTGGTGAGTTCCTGTTCCCTGTCTATGCCCCCTGGTGAGTTCCTATCCCCTGTCTATGCCCCCTGGTGAGTTCCTGTTCCCTGTCTATGGCCCCTGGTGAGTTCCTGTTCCCTGTCTATCCCCCTGGTGAGTTCCTGTTCCCTGTCTATGCCCCCTGGTGAGTTCCTGTTCCCTGTCTATCCCCCTGGTGAGTTCCTGTTCCCTGGCTATGGACCCTGGTGAGTTCCTGTCCCCTGTCTATGGCCCCTGGTGAGTTCCTTTTCCCTGTCTATGCCCCTGGTGAGTTCCTGTTCCCTGTCTATGCCCCCTGGTGAGTTCCTGTTCCCTGTCTGTGCCCCCTGGTGAGTTCCTGTTCCCTGTCTGTGCCCCTGGTGAGTTCCTGTTCCCTGTCTATGCCCCCTGGTGAGTTCCTGTCCTCTGTCTATGGCCCCTGGTGAGTTCCTGTTCCCTGTCTATGCCCCCTGGTGAGTGCCTGTTCCCTGTCTATGGCCCCTGGTGAGTTCCTGTTCCCTGTCTATGGCCCCTGGTGAGTTCCTGTCCCCTGTCTATGCCCCCTGGTGAGTTCCTGTTCCCTGTCTATGGCCCCTGGTGAGTTTCGGTCCCCTGTCTATGGCCCCTGGTGAGTTCCTGTCCCCTGTCTATGCCCCTGGTGAGTTCCTGTCCCCTGTCTATGGCCCCTGGTGAGTTCCTGTCCCCTGTCTATGCACCCTGGTGAGTTCCTGTTCCCTGTCTATCCCCCTGTTGAGTTCCTGTTCCCTGTCTGTGCCCCGGGTGAGTTCCTGTTCCCTGTCTGTGCCCTTGGTGAGTTCCTGTTCCCTGTCTATGCCCCCTGGTGAGTTCCTGTCCCCTGTCTATGCCCCTGGTGAGTTCCTGTCCCCTGTCTATGCCCCTGGTGAGTTCCTGTTCCCTGTCTATGCCCCTGGTGAGTTCCTGTCCCCTGTCTATGCCCCTGGTGAGTTCCTGTTCCCTGTCTATGCCCCTGGTGAGTTCCTGTTCCCTGTCTATGCCCCCTGGTGAGTTCCTGTTCCCTGTCTATGCCCCTGGTGAGTTCCTGTCCCCTGTCTATGGCCCCTGGTGAGTTCCTGTCCCCTGTCTATGCCCCTGGTGAGTTCCTGTCCCCTGTCTATCCCCCTGGTGAGTTCCTGTCCCCTGTCTATCCCCCTGGTGAGTTCCTGTCCCTTGTCTATGGCCCTGGTGAGTTCCTATCCCCTGTCTATGCCCCCTGGTGAGTTCCTATCCCCTGTCTACGCCCCCTGGTGAGTTCAGGCCGAGGTCACCGGTATCGGTGAGTTCATGGAAACTGTCGCTGGACGGACGTGGTGGCGTCCTCCAAAGGAGTATGCTGGCCAAGCTTTTTCTGTCGTCAGTTGGGGGTTTAATTAGTGGTGTCCGTACATGATCCGTAGATCAACACAGGCACCGCCGAACACCGCTGAAGTGGCTCGTCGTCAGTAATGCAGGGTCCCCTCTGCTGGGTTATCTCATGGCGACTTGACACTGACTGCCCCTCGCTGATTGCTGGTGCTGGGTCTGCAGTGGGGGGAAACTTGGATGTGGCTGTGGATGGGAGTCAGGTATAATGTCGATAACATGGCACACAAGATGAGAAATGAAGCCTTTTGCGTGAAGCGATTGTTTTAATTAAGTTTATCCCGGGAACTTTGTTTCGTGGTTCCGTAAATAGCATATCATTAGAGGCTTGTTTTTTTTTCTCTTTAAGGTAGCGGTCTTCTCTGATCAATTTATATGCAGGTAAAAATGGTCTTGCATGGTATACAGTTTCTTAAAGTGTGGGTGTGTATGTGTGTATTTGTGTGTGTGTGTGTGTGTGTGTGTGTGTGTGTGTGTGCGTGCGTGCGTGCGTGCGTGCGTGCGTGCGTGCGTGCGTGCGTGCGTGCGTGCGTGCGTGCGTGTATGTATGTGTGTGTGTGTGTGTGTGTGTGTGTGTGTGTGTGTGTGTGTGTGTGTGTGTGTGTGTGTGTGTGTGTGTGTGTGAGGGGAGAAGAGGAGGACGGGAGGGGAGGAGAATGGATAGTGTATGTGTTCAGAAGTATCTGTTTGGCTGTAAATAAAAATGAATTATTTTTGTAGTTCATTCATTGTAAACGCCTGCGTAGATGTTAGGATGGTCTTTGTTTGCATGCAGGCGCTGTTTTTATGAAAAGAAAGGAAAACATACAAGAGATGGGGAAAATGATCCATAACTAAATACCCAGACGTTTTGAGCCACAAGCTCTTTGTTAATGGTGAGGAAGAGAAGAAAACCGGAGTATCTAACAAAGAAAGAGTGAACACAAATGAATGGAGAGGGCAGGTTTGGGATGACAAGTTGAAAGAGGTTAAGTAGAAATTTAAAAAAAGAGAGAGAGAGAGAGAGAGAGAGAGAGAGAGAGAGAGAGAGAGAGAGAGAGAGACAGAGATAGAGACAGAGAGAGAGAGAAGGGCAATCTGGGGATGACAAGTTGAAAGAGGCTGGATTAAAATCAAATTCAAGAGAGAGAGGGAGGGGGGGGTGGAAGGGGGGGGACAGACAGACAGACAGACAGACAGACAGAGTTTGTGTTGGAGTGAGAGGTGGGTGTCGGGGAGGGGCGGGATGAAATAACCGTGTGTGTGTGTGTGTGTGTGTGTGTGTGTGTGTGTGTGTGTGTGTGTGTGTGTGTGTGAGGAGGTATGGGAATGCACTTGTAGTTTATGTGCATGTGTACATGACCACACACCGTTGTGCATATGCGAAAGCGTGCGAATGCCTCTAGCTCTAAGTCTATGAAAGTGAGTGTTATGTCAGTGCGTGAATGTGGCCAAGTAAGTGTATGTGTGGATATATATATATATATATATATATATATATATATATATATATATATATATATATATATATATATATATATATATATATATATATATATATATATAGAATGAATATTGCTAAAAAGCCTAATATGATTTTAAAAGTGCTCGACCCCTTGGGGAGCAACATTTGTTAACATCAAATATTAAGATGATTTTTAATACCCCCTTTAAGATGATTTTTAATACCCCTTTTAATATTTGATTTTAACAAATGTATATATATATATATCGCGCAACGCGCTCGAAACAAATTTGTAGATTCTGTTTTTAAAAACCTATTTTAACTAATATATATATAATATAATATATATATATATATATATATATAATATATATATATATTATATATATATATGCACAAAAACATGCAGGTGATAGTGACCATTGTATGTGTGAGTGGTGATGGTCGCGGCGTTAGGGAGGAGTAGGGGTAAGAATCGGGGGGGGAGATGCGAGGGAAGAAGGAACAAGTGAGGTTGAACAGAAAGAGGGCGTTGGGAAACAGAGATGAAGTGAGTGAAGGAAGACTGAAAGTAGGGAAGAAACTCTCGCGTGTGTCCTGACCTGTGCCTATCAAACCAGCTAACAGAGACGACTCGTGTTTGGGAGCCCATTTGCCGGCAATGTCGTAACAGGCTGTGGTGATAAGCACCTGAAAGAAGAACGTGCACGATAGTCTCAGCAGGCTTTAAAAAAAAAAATAAATACCTTGTTTTCAATCCTTCATTCATTCTCTCTCTCTCTCTCTCTCTCTCTCTCTCTCTCTCTCTCTCTCTCTCTCTCTCTCTCCTCTCTCTCTCTCTCTCTCTCTCTCTCTCTCTCGTACTGTGTTAATTTGGCAAAATACATTTCATACGCTTGAAAACGTTATCAGATATGTTTCAATTATTTCTTGACCCTCTTCAATAAATAGTTTGAATTCTTCAGCATAAATCACATTTCATATCGTACATGGTGTACTCCTGAGCTCAGTCTCAGGACCATCCCTATTTTGTAGCTGGCTAATATTGCTGATTCCTTTGTGTCAGGACCATCCCTATTTTGCAGCTGGCTAAACGATCTTCCTCTTCATATTGCTGATTCCTTTGAACTTTGGGGTAATGATTTCACAGTCCATACGAGCAGCTTCTATGTAAATTCCATGTACACATTGTTACCAATACTACGGACAAATCTAGTAAATCATGTAAGATGAATCACCAGCTTATTGGACTAACTCGTTCTCATAACAGAACAAAAGATATAGCAGAAGATAAAACATCCCACTCCATTTTATCAGTTATCGACAACAATATCTTATGGACGGCTTGTATCAGAACCTTACGCAAGATGGTATCCAGACAGGTATATCAGTTAAAGAAGGTCAAGTGCTTTGTTGAAATTTTATACCAGGAAATTGTTCTTGCATGTATACTCTCTTAAGTCAATTATAGTTTTGTCACTATTTGACTCGGTCAGTGCAAATTCAGTCAAATGTTTTACCATTATAAACGTGCACCACACGCACTTCACCTATAGACTTTAAGACTCACAAAAGTGAATTATACTAAAGAATGCATTTTCAATTGAATACTATGTTTGCCTTCAATAAAAGAATGTTTATGGGGGAAAAACTGTACCTAGATTAGCACCGCAAACTATCCAATCCAAAATCAGCATTCCGGGATTCCATATCTAGAATCGACCTGTTTTTAACAAGTCTTTGTTATTCTGGTCCTCCACTTTGGAACTCACATGCACCACGACAGAGATGCCATCGATGTACAGAATCTTTGAAAAGAACATTGTTTACATGTTTCACATTTACTCACTGGTCATTAAGACATGATACATCAATCAGCTTTCTTTTATGTTGTATACTCACCTTACAAGTTCACGCTCTACCTTGAAATCATTAATATTTCATACCACATAGAGATCGAGCATATGATGGCAAGTTCTGAGTGGGACATTTTATTTAAGAAGAATAGAATAATTGTAAATTAAAGTCTTTCTTTTGTCTGTTCCATCTGTCAGCCAACAATCATTAGAAGAACATACTTGATTCACAAATATCAGAATCTTCACTGACTTTGTATGGTGCCTAAACCGAAAAACAAACGCCAGTTCTCAAATAAAAACTGCAGCAAATGTGAGAACAAATAATAGTCAATAAAGGCATTCACAAACGATCTGGTAGATAAGCGACA
>CM031599.1:34525188-34527688 GCA_018398815.1 Conus ventricosus | reverse complement strand
ACCACTAACCACCGTCAGGTCATCTGCGGCCATTTAGCATTGCTATCATTTATCTCAGCTGCACAGTACTGCTGTGTCTGTGTCGAGGACACGAACAGTACTGCTGTGTCTGTGTCGAGGGCACGAACAGGACTGCTGTGTCTGTGTCGAGGACACGAACAGTACTGCTGTGAACATCCCTCTCTTTCACAGCAGATTTTACAGTCCAGATTGACAGTCTTTCAGCACCTGTCTGCTGATCGTCGTATCCTTGGTAATTATACTTCACCACAACGCTGCTGCCAGCCACTGCAATATTCAAGCAGGTCTCGGTTTCTGCTTCTTGAAACTAAGCTCCAAAGTCGGGAACAAAAAAGTTTGAATCAAGTTTTATTTCAATGGCAAAATACCGCTAATTTTCCTCTGAAAAATATTGTGCCCTTTACAATGCCAAAGTATAAGGACCTTTTACTTCTTGTCAAGTTGGGGGCCGGAATAGCTCAGTGGTAGAGCGCCGAACTCGTATTCTTGGTGATCCTGGAGTTGCTGGTTCGAATCTCCACCGGGCCGTTTCGGTAGAGGGGGATTTTGCCCTCGGAGTTGACATTGGTTCTGACTCCATAGTCCTTCGAATGAGACTATAAACAGAGGTTCCGTGTGTGAACGCACGCATAACATCTTGCACACACGTAAAATCCCATCACCAACGTTCGGAAGAGAAGGCCAGTTTGGCCGTTGGTATGGAGGGCACGTTACACACAGCATGCACCCGCGTGAAAAATCGAAAGAATGAAAGAATTGTTAAATTGAATGAACGATTTCTACTGAATGACACGGGCAGCGACTGAATGAAGCGCCAGTAGGCAGCTCTTCAGTCGGCTCTACCCAGGTAGACAGCCCGTTGTGTAAACGAGAATGCGGATTGTCAACCGCTTAGAGCTTAGTCTCTGGCCGGGGATAGGCGCTATAAACGTATTCTTTTTTTTTTTTAAGTGTAAAAATCGCGAGCCTTTATTTCCGGGCACGTCACATACAATCAACTTACCCTTCTCCTCTTTTCTTTGGGCGTCCATGATTTTGAGGTGAATTTCGATGCAAAGCAGTTTTCACCCACCAACAGATGGATATAGTACGCTCTCCCACTATCTGTGTTTTCGAATAATTTCAATCGTGATTGGGACAGTAAAGTGACAATGTCTCTGATTAGAAAAACGGCGTCCCTAACAACATCAGATAATTTGTTCTCGTTATAAATATACTGTTTCTGTCTTGATATGAGTTTTTTCCACCCAGTTCGTGGCTGTGGAAAGGTACATTACGGGTAAGTATCCTTCATGAACCTCCACTCTGCCACAAGCTGCAGCTAGGAGTCTGTCACCTGCCTCTCGTAAACCAAGCAGTCTGACTGCATCATTCAACCAACAAGCGAAACACTGTTCTGCTCTTCCTAACAAAACATACCTTCACACAGAACGCCTGGCAAAACATGTGTAAAGCATGGGGGCAGACCAGTGACTTGGACACAAGTGAATGTTTCCATACTCACACGGACAGTGATCCTGGACAGCTGTTACGTTCCCAGACAAAAAAAGAAAAAAAATGAACAGCATGTTCCATAATGGACCAATTTTCGCCCGTTTGAGAACATCTGAGGGTCGTCCAAGTAATGTCCCTTTGCAGTCATTATTAATGTAAAAACTACAACTAAAAATAAAAAGAGACCAGTTTATGCGAACAGCTGTCCATTTAGTGATAAAGTACGTGCTTCCTTCTCCCTCCTTTGTGATTGTTTAAACAAAACTTCATGTCTCATTTGTTTTAACTTTTCCATAGAAATACACAGGCTGCAAAAGTCATAACCACCCCCCCCCCCCACACACACACACACATACACACCCACACACACACACACACACACACACACACACACAACACACACACACACACACACACACACGCACACACATACACACAGAGGACAATCTGTAGCAAAAGAGAGATCAAAGAACTCCCTAATTAGTGGCAAATTACAATGATGAATAAAAGAAAAATGATTGCTGGATATCCGAATTCGCCATCAGGTCAAACTGTTTTTTCAAATACCATCCAAAGCCTTGTACGTATTGGGTGCGGGCCTCAACAGGGAAGAGAGAGTGCGGGGTGGGGATGGGGGTGGGGGTTAAGTCCATCTATGGCGAATGCAGACGAAGGACCGAGGAAGGATGACGATTGGTCTGTCTTCTCTTATATTCCCATAATTTCTGTTGAATGTCCCCAAAGAAACAGATGGTTGACTGGTCTGTGTATCGCCATGTTTTTTCGGTCGTCGGTTGGAGTAACCATTAGACAGTGGTCGAAGCCGCAGTTTCTGAGCAGTGCAATGAATGTCTTGCAAAGCTGATAACCGTCACACTAGTTTGAATGATTTTTCTCATGAAAACAGTCATAACAACAAAAACAACAACAACATCAACAACAACAACTTTTCATAGAATCTTTTTTCATGTAGGATTTCTTAATT
>CM031599.1:34477688-34522688 GCA_018398815.1 Conus ventricosus | reverse complement strand
GCTTATGAGCTGCTCCCAGCCTGCTTTCACAGAGCTGACCACTTCACTCGGGACGAGCATACAGAAAACACTGTCACATGCATGTAACATGTCTCCATTCAACACACAATAGAGACATAGAGAGTGGAGAGTCTACGAATATGGACCAAACTAGTAATATGGACCACCCTGTTTTCAGACAACAGACGATAGTTGTGGTGGATTTGAGTGTTCATCCTTTTTGATTACTCTCCATTCAGCATTTGAAGCAAATCAAAATGACCACATCAAGTTTCATTTCGAAATGGCAAGCATTTGTTTGATTTTCGATGACAAGATTCAAAGTTGTGATTCTGAAAATCGTAAAGATACAGTCAATGTCTTTCAGAGCCTTGAAAGATAACCGCGTTAGCTGTGAGACAAAACTTCAGACTGTGATTTATGCACACTAAGATTTTTCATCTGCAGTCACTGTTCCATGCACACATGTTTTCTTTTTAACTTTGTCATGTTCTACTTGTATGGACCACCCAGTTCTACACATGTGGAACTCTAGTCCATATTAGTGGATACTGGTCCATATTTGTGGACACCCTTTTAAGCTCTCTTTCTCACTGTTCAAACCTCTACAGACTTGCCATGATCAGGCTGTGAAGAAGTGGCTGCGGATGCATCCTGGGAGGTCTGTTTCATCTTACCAAGTGAGCCGCCTTTTCGGTGAACCCTACTTGAAGGCAACTACCATGTCAAACGCTGTAAATGGATTTGCTTCCTGTGGAATCTGGCCATGTAACAGAGATGTTTTTGGAGATCATGAGTTTGCTCCATCTTTTTCCCCCTGTGACAACAGATCTTCCAGTCAAAGCAGAGTTTCACCAGTCTCATCGACCCAAGCTTCATCAGTACCTTCTGTCAACAGTCCAACAGTTTCACAAAACCAGATTCCACCCAACCCTCCAAACCACTGTCCGGCTCTTTCAACCCAGTGTCCATCCAACGCGTTTATCAGCTGTCCGACCTCTTCCTTCCAGAACCCACCCAACCCTCCTGTCAACTGTCCATCTGTTTCAACTCAGAACCCCCCCAACCCTCCTGTCAACTGCCCATCTGTTTCATCTCAGAACCCATTCAACCCCCTGTCAACTGTCCATCTGTTTCAACTCAGAACCCACCCAACCCTCCTGTCAACTGCCCATCTGTTTCATCTCAGAACCCACCCAACCCTCCTGTCAACTGTCTATCTGTTTCAACTCAGAACCCACTCAACCCTCCTGTCAACTGTCTATCTGTTTCAACTCAGAACCCACCCAACCCTCCTGTCAACTGTCTATCTGTTTCAACTCAGAACCCACTCAACCCTCCTGTCAACTGTCTATCTGTTTCAACTCAGAACCCACTCAACCCTCCTGTCAACTGTCTATCTGTTTCAACTCAGAACCCACCAACCCTCCTGTCAACTGTCTATCTGTTTCAACTCAGAACCCACTCAACCTGCTGTCAACTGCCCATCTGTTTCAACTCAGAACCTATCCAACCCTCCTGTCAACTGTCCATCTGTTTCAACTCAGAACCCATCCAACCCTCCTATCAACTGTCCATCTGTTTCAACTCAGAACCCTCCCAACCCTCCTGTCAACTCTCTATCTGTTTCAACTCGGAACTCACCCAACCCTCCTGTCAACTGCCTATCTGCTTCAACTCAGAACCCACACAACCCTCCCACCAACTGTCTATCTGCTCCAACAGAGAATCCATCCAACCCTCCCGCCAACTGTCCATCTATTTCAACAGAGAATCCATCCAACCCTCCACCAACTGTCCATCTACTTCAACAGAGAATCTATCCAACCTCCTGTCAACTGTCCATCTACTTCAACAGAGAATCCATCCAACCTCCTGCCAGCTGTCCCTCTACTTCAACAGAGAATCCATCCAACCCTCCCGCCAACTGTCCATCTACTTCAACAGAGAATCTATCCAACCTCCTGTCAACTGTCCATCTACTTCAACAGAGAATCTATCCAACCTCCTGCCAGCTGTCCATCTACTTCAACAGAGAATCTATCCAACCTCCTGTCAATGTCCATCTACTTCAACAGAGAATCTATCCAACCTCCTGCCAGCTGTCCATCTACTTCAACAGAGAATCTATCCAACCTCCTGTCAGCTGTCCATCTACTTCAACAGAGAATCTCTCCAACCTCCTGTCAACTGTCCATCTACTTCAACAGAGAATCTCTCCAACCTCCTGCCAGCTGTCCATCTACTTCAACAGAGAATCTATCCAACCTCCTGCCAGCTGTCCATCTACTTCAACAGAGAATCTATCCAACCTCTGCCAGCTGTCCATCTACTTCAACAGAGAATCTATCCAACCTCCTGTCAGCTGTCCATCTACTTCAACAGAGAATCTATCCAACCTCCTGCCAGCTGTCCATCTACTTCAACAGAGAATCTATCCAACCTCCTGCCAGCTGTCCATCTACTTCAACAGAGAATCTATCCAACCTCCTGCCAGCTGTCCATCTACTTCAACAGAGAATCTATCCAAGCTCCTGCCAGCTGTCCATCTACTTCAACAGAGAGTCTATCCAACCTCCTGCCAGCTGTCCATCTACTTCAACAGAGAATCTATCCAACCTCCTGTCAACTGTCCATCTACTTCAACAGAGAATCTATCCAACCTCCTGCCAGCTGTCCATCTACTTCAACAGAGAATCTCTCCAACCTCCTGTCAACTGTCCATCTACTTCAACCGAGAATCTATCCAACCTCCTGTCAACTGTCCCTCTACTTCAACTCGGAATCCATCCAGTCCTCCATCTAGCCCTGTGATGAACTCCCAGTCTATAGTCTCTGCTGACGAAGCATCAGTTGTTGAGACTTCTTCAGATGGACGATGTTTCTTTAGAGCTGTAACCACAAGCATGAATCAATCTCTACAGAATGCTGTGAGGATTGACTGCAAAATAGCAAATCCATTTTTGAAAACCAGCTCTGGCTGATCAAATGAAAAACCAAATGATCGTGCACACTCTATCTAATTTGGAGAAGTTTACTCCCAGTATGATAGGAGATGCTTTAAATGTTGACATGCCAGGACATATTCGGTTTCATTCTCCTTTGGAGAGAGTAATGCATATGGCAATGCCAACATCTCAAGTTGGAGAGTTTGAAATCCAGAGAACAGCTGAAGTCATTAAAAGAAAAATAGTTGTCTTATGTGAAAACAATGTTATACTATTTTATGGCGAGGATTCTGAGAACTTCATGCACTTGATGAATACTGAGATCGGAGACAACACTGGACACTATGACTGCAAGATCGAAAGAGTGCCAGCACGGCAGCCAAACGTGGACCGTGTACTTTCTCCATCAGTTCAACGCAAAATTCCTGGTCTTCCCAGCACACTAAGAAAAAGATTTCAAAAATGGAGAGCTCTGAAATCTTCACCACTACTCCTTATAAAAAAGACACTGGAGGAAAAAGCAGCAAGCAGTGGAAAACAGGAAAAGGAAAGAAAGGGTGTGAGAGAGAACATGAAGAACAGAACAGGTTGTTAACGACCAATCTGTCGCCCCTGCCCAATTTGTTGCCCGGCAACAGATTGGTCTTCAAACCAGGACCAGTCTGTCGCCCAGGCAACAGATTGGTCTTCAACACCAGGACCAATCTGTCGCCCAGCGACAGATTGGGCCGGGTGTTGCATATTTTGATGGGATAGACGTTATAGGGAAGACATCATGATTGAAGTGGGAACATCTGAGCGATAGAAAAACACAGCGTCACAGCGAACTACTTTTGAAGTTGGAGTGTTTCTACTCCTGTGGCGGGGTCATAAAGAATCGCGGCCCCTGTAACTCCAGGGTATTGGGGCCAGTTCTCTTCTAATTTGGTGTGAGGTTTATTGTACCAATTCCTTTTGTGATAGTCACTTCTGGCAGGCACCTCCCGCACACGTTTTCTTAGTCTAGAAAAAAAAACCCAACTAGAAATGAAAACAATATAAAAACACTCAGAGTCTGTATTCATATTGAGATAGCATGAGAATTGGCACCATGCCAGCGTAGAAGCTCTTCCAAAAATCTGTTAAATTCTATTGGCCCCAATGTGAATGCAGGCCCACGTCAATAACAAAAATGACGTGAAAATACATTTAAACATGAAAAAAGACCACCGTTCAAGAAAAGTAAAAACGGAACATTGAACAAGTCCTAAAACAATGTCACACATTAAAGGGGTTTTCGTGAAACCTCCTTCAAAGTCTTTTCTGGAAAAAAAATGGTAAATAGGTTTTCAGTCTTCTGCAATGAAAAAAAATATGATTTTGGTGTGTGTGTGTGTGTGTGTGTGTGTGTGTGTGTGTGTGTGTGTGTGTGTGTGTGTGATGATAGTTGCTTATGGAAGAAGAGTTTACGTTTATAGGGTCGATTTATCCAAGAGCGATTTATCTGATTTTTTAACAGAGATAAAGGAGGCTTGTGTATAGAACCAAGCCTTTGGGTCAATTAATCTGGAGGTGGACTTATGTGGAGTCGACTATATGAAGTCATCTGACCGACAAATCGATATTTTTTCTGAACAGTCGAGAAATCAGAATAATGGATAAGTTGACCTTATTTTCTGAAAAGTCGAGTTTTCCGACCGATGGATAAGCCAACGCACAAGTCAACGTATAATCCATTTCGATTCACTCAACACGCGGATAATTTTAAATTCGAATAATTAAAGGTCCATAGGTGGTTCAAACGCTCTTTTAATTAACCCTTACCATTATTATCAATCCACCATTACCACAACCGTTACAAAGACATCACACCACCCCCCTAAACTAGACACACAACCCTATCGTATCACACACACACCCCTCCCCCCTCCTCCCACGCAACACCCCCCCCCCCCCCCTCCTTTTCCTCTCCCATAATCCCCCTTGTCATTTCCGCCTAGCGGCTATTCTCCCCACCACATGGACAACAACAGATGAGTCATTTTTCGTTCTTTGTTTGTACTGTTCTAAATGTTAAATGTGATTTATTTTTTCGCCTGAAGAAGACCCAAGTGGTTGAAATGCATCGTGTCTTGTCATGTGCTTTGTTTGTCAGTGTCATTGGCGGTAACTAACAAACTCTCTTTCTAAATTTTTAATTAACGGGTTTTATTGCACATGGTCAAAGGAGACGTACTTACTTCTAAATAAAATATAGATAGATAGTGCACCAAAGTGACCACAGGTCATCTACGTCATGAAAGTTAGAAGAAAAAAAAAATGCTCATCACACAATAATATGCAATCAAATAGAGAAAACATGGAATTCACATCACAATGAAAACTGGTCATTCTTGCTGATTACCGGTCATCTGCGTTGTAAGGAGCAGAGAAACGCCCATACCACAACAATATTCTGTCTGTCAAACATTTTTTTAAAATATGGAATTGGCATCAAACTGATCACTGGTCATTGTCACTGACCACTGGTCATCTAAATTGCAAGAAACACAGAAATATTCATATAATAAACAGTAAGCAATTACGTTTTTGAAACTGGTCACTAATCATTGTTGCTAACCACTAGTCATACTACGTTTTAAGAAGCACATACACCTATAACACATGAATACAGAATGAGATAGTGAAAATATGACAGTGACATAAAACTGACCACTAGTCTTTCTTGCAGACCATGGTCTTCTACATTAAAAAAGAAAGCATTAAACATATCAATATGGAGTGAACTCAGGAAAATATTAAATTTACATGAAACTGACCACTGGTCAATCTTGTTAACCACCGGCCATCTACATTGTAAACTGTACAGAAGCGTTTATAACACACCAATATGCAGTGAAATAGCGAAAACGTGAAATTTTCATGAAGCTGACCACTGGTTTTGGCACTGACCAGTAGTTATCTAGGTTGTGAATATTATAAAATTGCCATTAGAGCATACGCAGCCTAAGTAGTGAACATTTGGGTTTTACAATAAGCTGAACTACTTCGTGGTCACCCCATTCGATAGGGAGAGTATTGGACAGGTAACGTTTACGGCCAATGTTTAATACCATGTCCATATAAACTTACCAAAACAACATAAGCAACATTTTTGTGTGTTTTGCCTACTTTCCAGCGTGAAATATATTATTTGGATTTGATAACTAGTTGATTTAACTACTTGACACTTGCTTGTTTGATTTTTCTGATTGATTATGCACTCTTTAAGATTTTGTCACTAGAAAAACAACAGTCAACTCCTGTCTCATTCCATCACTTCTTTTTATTAGATTTTATTATCATTTGGCTCTTAGTTTGGTGTTAAGGAAAGACAAGAAACTAATAACGAAATTGAAAATAACTATAAAAAAAAAAATTAAAAAAATTATGGGGCACTTCCCACACTTTCACAATCGGAGAAAGTGTAGGGGCGCCTCATACTTTCTCTCACGTGGGAGAGAAATGCGAAAGGTGACTGTCAAGGGACTGAAACCTCTCACAAAAGGCCTTAAGCGCTTAGAGGCAAAGGAATGTTTGTACGAAGTAGAGAAATAGGTAATAGACCTATTAGCAGTACGCCTTACCTAGCGCACACGGTCGAACCGTGACAAAGAGGGCGAAGTGGTCAGGTGATAGTTACCACCTAAGGTAGTAAGGACCCTCCCCAGTTCAAACCTTCCCGATAGCGAAAGGAGGGAGGGATGTAACCACTAGGACTCGAGTGGGCGCTAAATACTCAGTCAGCTGAGGTCGCTTTGTAAACAGTCATTGAGGAACAGGAGTCTTGGACTCGTTCAGATGGTATTGCCGTGAGGCACGGTGTTGGCGCTATTGTCAGGCCAGTTGAATGCGCGTGGACGTTGTTGTCGTAGCTTTTCTCTAGGATAATTACTATGTAAGTGGCCCCCGAAGTCGGCGGGAATTTTCGATGTCCATCTGGTGCCAAGTGGTTGTTTGCTGATCAATTAGGTAGGGATGTGTGTAAATGCTGATGTGTGGAAGAATGTAGCGAATGGAGAATTCAGGGTACTTATGAACAGGGTGTTTGAGAAGCAGCTTGAGGAAAGCTCATTCTTTTGTGATCATTGTTTTATCTTTGTAGTCCTTTGTTGTAACTTGTGACGTTAGGCTTTCTCTGGCAACCATCTTCTGATGACTTTCTGTTGAATTCATTTGTTTGTCTTTTTGTAGTCCTTTGTGGTGACTTTTGGTCTTTTTTTTTCCGTTTGGCTTCAGTTTTTCTCTGGCAAGCAGCTTTAGAAAACGTCTGATCGTTACCCACCACCAGGATGGACTTTGGTCACACTTCAGTTGGCAATGGAGCTTGCTATATTCGCTGAGAACAAGCATAATCTAACGCAGCTAACCAAGATGCTCGTTTCGTTTAAAACATGGGGAGAAGAGGGGTGTTTATAGACACAGCACTTTTGAATGGACCTCCGTTTTCTGTAGCCTGTGTATGTGTGTGCATGTGTATGCATATATATGCATTATGTGTGCTTTTGTTGCTAGGGAACCTTATGGAATCGGGCATGTGATCTTTGGAAACACTTACGCGTACACTAAGATCTTCCTTGGGTTACCGCTCCTTTGCAGCACACCAGGACATGAACAACCACTAATTGCCCTGGCAGTGTGAGCATGCAGAGTCGTCCAATTTTTACCTTTCACCAGGAGTATATTTAAGAGCAGAGATTGTCGTAATATTTGTTTTGTGAAAACCGAGTTGTTACTCTCGTTTCGTGTGTTTCCGGTTTTTAGTCGTCGTTGATTTTCAGATTTTATTCCAAGATCGCACAGAGGCTTGTGGTATTCGCACATGAATAAACGGCGCTTGTGTGTGTGTGTGTGTGTGTGTGTGCGTGCGTTCGTGTGCGAGACACACACATACAGAGAGAGAGAGAGTATGAGTGTGTGTGCGGGCGCGGGCGAAAATGTGCGTACGTGTGTGTGTGCGTGCATGCGTGCGTGTGTATTTGCATGAGTAAGCTATGTGTGTTCGTATGAGTTTGCGTGCGCATGTGTGTGTGTGTGATTGCATGAGTAGTCTTATGTGTGTTTACGTACATTTGCATTCACATGCTTGCGCACACGCATGCGTCTGTGTGCATGTGATTGCATTTTTAGGCTATGTGTGTTTGTGTGAGTTGTATGCAAGTGTGTGTGTGTGTGTGTGTGCGCGCGCGTGCGCGTGCATGTGTGTGTGCATGCATGCGTGTGTGTGTATTTGCATGAGTAGGCTATGTGTGTTCGTACGAGTTTGCATGCATGCGTGCGCATGTGTGTGTGTGATTGCATGAGTAGTCTTATGTGTGTTGATTTACATTTGCATTCGCATGCTTGCGCACACGCATGCGTCTGTGTGCATGTGATTGCATTTTTAGGCTATGTGTGTTTGTGTGTGGTTGTATGCGAGTGTGTGTGTGTGTGTGTGTGTGTGTGTGTGTGTGTGTGTGTGTGTGTGTGCGCGTGCGTGCGTGCGTGCGTGCGCGTTCGTGTGTGTGTAAAACCCACATTGTAGCATCATCACCGTGTCAATTCCATCAAAAATTATATAATAAAAAAGTCAGTATCTCCTGTTGATTCATGAAGCCAAACAGGCAGAGTAAATAAAAGAAAAAGAAACCTGTCAGAATGTCCCTTAATCGGCTTTTGACGTTTCAAATAGTCTCCACCTGCCAATTTTATCCATGTGGAATTGTAACCTTAAGTTTCCGACAACATATGCACACCTGCAGTATTAGGCCTAATGTATTCATAAATAAATAAATGAATATAACTGTTGAATTCCTTCTCTCATACTTTGTGTGTGTGTGTGTGTGTGTGTGTGTGTGTTTGTCATTCCACACATACCCAGAAAAGAGTTATCTGCATGACCATAACTTTCGAGCGAAGAAATGACAAACGTATCTCCTTTTTTTTCCTCTCTCTTTTTCTTCTTCTCAATTCCCATGATCCCTGGGAGGCAGAACACACTGTACTACCATGCCCTTCATCCCCGACTGCAGACTCATACCTGCACCCTGGCTTGTCATGCGGGCTAAAAATGTATGTTGAAACCGATATCTCTTTCATGTCCAACTCTCGCTACGTCTTCTTCGTTCCTTTGATTGTTAGAACTTGCTGTTTTGGCTGCATGCTCACTTTTCTTTTCTTCTCCACTTCTGGATTAAAAAGAAAAGAAGAAGAAAAAAACAAAATCTAGTGCCAAAATGATGACAACCTAAACCGTCACAGTCATGAAGCAACCTGATGATGGACAGACACAGGAAGAAGAAAATATTAACAAAAAAAATGAAGAAAAAAAAAGAAAAAAGCAAAACACAAAATTAAACAAACAACACTCATCTCCTTAAAAACAAAAAGAAGAAAAAAGAAGAAAAGAACAGTCAAAGAAAGTAACACAAAAAAAGGGGGGAAAAAAACCTTTCTTCCCCCTAGATGGAAGCTATACATTCACGCAAACAAGAGTCCCGATACCAAACTGCGACTTCTTTCCACAACTCCACTATTTCATCCATAAATACAATGACCATATTTCATTCATTTATCATAATCTTATTTCCATCATCAACACTCCGCCAAAACAAACACCAAACCTTTTTTTTTTTTTTTTTTACAAATTTATTTGGTCGACCAACTGTCTGTCAGTCAGTCAGTCTCACATGTCCCACGCATCCATTGCAGTCACACTCACAGCAGCCTCCACAGACGTACATGTAAGGAAGGACAGGCAGAAACAACTGATTTCCTATGTACAGGTCAGCACTGGTGGGAATGCTAATGAAGCCAAACTGAATCACAGTACTACATGGCATTACCAGGTAAACAAACATACAAAAAAACAAAAAACAAACAAAAATACCACTGAGCAGAAGTTGAACCAAAATATCATCACATGTACACACACACACAAAAAAGTGGTAAACTGAAGATGCTATACAGACATGGGGCCATGCCAAACATACGCGGCCACCTGATGCAGGAACCAATAACCACATGAAGAAAGAGCTTGGGAAAGGGGTGGGGTTGGGGGGAGCGGAGAGAGAAGGCAGGAAAGGTTCATCTGAAAAGCAGCGTACCATTCCTACACACCCTCTGTCCACCACTGCATGGCTGTGAAACGTATGCTCGAGAAAAAAAAAAAAAAATCACTGATTTTAATTAAAACATCTATCATTCCTCGATTGTAACATTGCCACTTTCAACAAGCACTTGATCACCCATAAGTCGATTCAATCAAGTCACACGCACCCCATGGCGAAGTCTTTATCCCTTCCTCTGACTGCGCCTGTTACACCTCATCCTTGTCTGTGTATAAGCCAAATTACAAATTATCCATCTCTCTGATCGGTTCAATATGAACTGGAATACATGTTCAACCCATCTCCTGAAAGCAAATGTCTCATCCTCAAAAAGAAAGACCACAGAGAATTAAAACTCATTCCAGTAATTAAGATACCTCCTGCTTTAAACCCATTCATTATTTGGTGTTGAGACCAATGGCTCTAATCAGCACCTAAGTTGCCTCATACCATATGAATCCATAAATACAATACCAATCAAGATTGCATGTGAAATGGTTGTATCTAGCAAAAAGTGTGCCAGGACAAAATTTGAGAACTGAGACCTAGACCAAGCTTGAACTAAACGCATGTATGCATACACCAACATGTAGCTTACCCTTGAAAATCTGTTTTCTTCCTATATTCAGCAAAAGCATGTTGGTGTACACATACACGTTCAGTCCAAACCTGTTATGGTTCTCAAATTTTGTCCTAGCACACTTCTTGTTTGAAAATACCTACAGCCATTTCCAATGCAACTGCTAAGCATTCACATGCACTTGTACTATTTTTCCATGGTTGTTTAATACGAACTCACATTTTGTATGGTTCTTTCATGACTGTCTTTACCTATGCATCTAAAACACAGTGAAACAGGTACATGTCACAAACCAAAACGATGTCCATACATCACAATTAAAAACCTGCTGACCAGAATGAGGAAAAGGTCCAGGTATGATACCTTCTACGATCAAGTTAACTCTCTAGGGAGCAGAGCAGGGCAAAGAGGATACAGGGCAGACACTGAAGTGAGTGGACCGGGGAGGGGAGTTTTGCTGCAGCCTAGACGCCCACACCTGTTGTGAGGGGAGGGAGACAACTGGTGCAGTGTTCCACGGTCCTGGTGGACTCTAGGACCTGTGACGGCATAAAACACATGAGCAAAATGGTGACGTTGCATGCATCATGTGGCAGAGGGTCAAGTCAAGGCAAGTCAATGTTGTTTATACATCAGCTGACCACAAACACTCAATCAGGATGCCAAAGGTCACAAATGGATGACTGAACTGGATGATAGGGGCAAAAACCCAGTGGGTGGGGTGGGAAGAAAAAAAAAAACGTGGAGCAGCTGCACTGCCCTATGGACAGCCACACAGAGCAGTTCTAATCTTTTACTTGTTCAAACACACGCACAGACTCACATAGATGTACATATGCCAATTTCATGAAGCCAGCCAGATCCAGGCGCCGTGTGTAAGCTGACTGGGACAAGCGAGTTACTCCTTTTTTTTTTTTTCCTCCAACCATCAACTGTTTTCACCACACTACCTGTAGACCATGAAGCGAACAAAAGAGGGGGGAAAAAAAAAAGCAAGAAATACATGAAACACATGATAACCTTAAGACTGGCTGACTGTGATCCATTCTACTTTGGGGTTCTCTCCATTCTACTTTGGGGTTCTCTCCATTCTACTTTGGGGTTCTCTCCATTCTACTTTGGGGTTCTCTCCATTCCACTTTGGGGTTCTCTCCATTCTACTTTGGGGTTCTCTCTCCCGGTCAGTGCACACATCTAATGCAAGGTCTCTAGTCACATCTCTTTCAGGTTGAAGGACATGGGGATGATACTGCTGTCCCTCTCAGGCATGGAGATGGTCACAATATCTAAAACAGTGCTATCAGTTAAAACAAAAGAAAAAAAAAGAAAAAAAAAAGCCATACAGATAAAACAAACATTCCAATAAAATGGAATCTAAGTCCAAGACTTGCCAAATTCTTCAAAAGTTTCCTAACATAGAAAACAGAATCTGGGATACTGGGTGTCAACGTCATTGCAAGTTGTTTATAACCCAGCTGACCGCATGAGGGCCACATCAGAGCGGCTACCATCTTGAAATCGATTCCTGATATGCATGAACAAAATCCAAACATGCTAATGATAGCTTTAAACTGATCTATTTTCCACAAATAAAAATATTCATGTCGTTTAGAGATTTAAACTGCTGGACTAGCCCTGAACAGAGTCTTCATGGAGCTTTCTGTGAAGCTCTTATATCTAATCGCTCTTATATCTAATCTCTGCAAATTCAAACATTCTTTCAAAACATGTGTCATAGTGAGTGACTTATCATGTTGTATGTGCCATAGAGCCCCAGCAAAGAAGTGAATTTTTATTTCATGTTCTGAATAATGATGATCTCATTGTTGTTTGTGTAACACTTCATGGCAAGAGTGCCTAAACATTAGCTAAGCAATTAAATTTTAGGTTATAAAACCACTTCATAACATAACATGGACTTAACAATACTGAGGTTAGTGACATGTTTTGTGATTTCTTTTCTGTTGTTGTTGATCTGTTCAGACTACTAACTCATAACTTCTGCAACTTGTTTCAAGAGGGTGAGAAAGTCTGCCTTAAATGCATCAACATAATGAACAAATGCTTCAGTTACTTCAGTCAAATATCAGAGCTGCTTATGCGATAATATCTACTCCTCACACACACACACAACACACACACACACACACACACACAGCCACACACACACACACACACACACACACACACAGAGGCAAACCACACACTTGCTCACACACCAACCAGGTCAGAGGATGAAATCAAATGTGATAGCTATGACAACATTCATTGCTACTGTTACTATGTATTGGTAAATCAACTACCCCTGTTATGTTTCCCATTTCTTAATACACTGAAATCAGAATAATACTAAACCTGTTGAGAGGGTGAACGCAACTGTAGCTCACTTTTTCATTCTTTCAACACTGTATCAACGCATAGCCTCTTCTCTTTCCAACACACATTTCAACAGACACATTCAAAACCCATGTATTCATCAGAAAGCTTCCAAAGACATGCACCCCAAAATCAAATTAGCATAAATAGACATGAAGTACTAATGTATACTGACCAGCACATATATACAAAATCATGTTATGACCACTCTTGTATTACACAAACTAAGTTTGAAACCCAACTGCATTGAATTAAATAAAGCCAGACAACAATGTATTCCAAAGTATTGAAATAAAGTACAGGTCGTATAAATTATGTACAGAGGTCAAGGAGGATGCCTTGCAGTGCAATTGAGTAAGCAAAGATTAAAAAAAGCCCCAAAACTCTTTTCATAACCACAAAACCTTTGTTCTCTGTCACTTCGAACAAAGCCAGAACCATACACATTCCCAAAGTCTCTTACAACCAGTTTCATATGTCTCTTAGGTTACTATATGCATCACAATATTGAGCCTGCAACCTTGTCTTTTTTTCATCACACACACACACACACAGAGAAAAATCAGCCACAACTCAACTTGTTGCTAGTTATGACTGAAAAGCCGGGTTAATTTTTTTTGCTTAGAGCTAGTCAGTAGCTTAGACCATGTCAGTGATGGACTCAGAAGGACAGATCAATATTGAGCAAGACAGCCGTCAACAGGTTGGAGAGGGAGGGGGGGAGGGGACAATGGGGGGGGAGGGGGGGTCCTACAATGTCCATTCCTGTCACTTGCACTATGATGGAAGAAAAGTACCTGATCCAACTGTCAAACATCAAAATAGGACCTCATGGCTTTGGGGTGTTTTTTTTTGACGATTTCTCTGAATTTACCAATGACCTGGAATATCAGCACTTGAACCTTTTGCTGATTTCCATCAATGAAACAGGATATCGCTTTTTAGATACTTCCAATTACTTTACAAAGGATCTGGAGCACAGTATGTCGCCAAATGGTATTTCCAAAGAAAAACAAAATGCGACATAGTTTTCTGATGATTATGTTGAATTTACCTAAAGCGTAAGTACTTGATCCTACAGCAAAACAGGCTGCGCCATATTTAAACCATTCCACTTAGTTTACCAAAGATCTCGTCTTTGGGCACTGCTGATGAATAAACACAAAGCATGGCATCATTTTTGCTTGTAAAGATTCCCCTGAATTTACCACAGACCTGGAACATATGCACTTGTTGAATTGCTGATCTCTAACAAGAAGTCAGGATGTCACTTTTGGACAGTTCCACAGAATTTAGGTCTGTAGTGCATACGCATGCATGCACACACCACACACACACACACACACACACACACACAGAAAACAGAATTACACAGAAGCAGAGGGGCAAGCATGACTGACAAGGGCTGAAGCATGTGAAAACCCAGGTTTGGAAACGAACAGAAATCTCAGAGGTCTGGGGGGGCGGGGGGGGGGGGGGGGGGGGGCAGGTTCAGAACGCTGTGATGACCGGTCTGTCACCATCCAGCTAGGGCAGATAGTCTTTTCCCACTTCACAGGCCTGGACACAGACCATCCCACTCCAGTCTTAACACTGTTGAAGATCTGGTCAGAATCTCCCGCATCTGAAGTTTCCACTGAGCTCTCTACCACTTCATGCACATATACACCGGATTCATGCATAACCTACATGAATCTTTTCCTTTTGAGGCGGATGAAGAACGGGTGTGCTTGCATACATACATGTACATTGGATATAATGCACTTCAATAATCTGCGAAGTCTTTAATGAAGAATGATCTGACACTTTCTTTTTTTTCCTTTTTTTTTAAGGAAGAAAACGTGTGCTTGTGTACATACATGTACATTGGATAAAATACACTTCAATAATCTGTGAATTCTATAATGAAGAATGATCTGGCACTTTTCTTTTTTTTTTGAAGGACAAAAGGGTTGCGGTTTTGTTTTTAAAAATTTTGTCCACTCTCCAGAGAGATTAAAGCAGTCCGGCACTGTCCTTTTCTTCTTTTTTTTTCTGCTTTATGAAAGTTATTTTCATGTTTCATTTTTTTTTTTAATTATTATTCTTGACTGTCTTGCTCTACACATAGCTCAACATTTTCATCATAATCAAATGAAAAATAAATTCTTCATAATTAGAAGACAATTCACCATATTAGAATCACAAACAAATCCACCACATCAAATCCTATATTCATAATGCTGATTTTTTTTTCTTTCCCTGAACTTTAAGCTGAACTCGGTTGATTTTGACCTGAATCATACACTGAGTTTTATACGTAATTTTAATATCAACATTAGTGAAAGATGATTGATCTGTCTCTACCTGGTCTATTTAAACCAATCAATAGCAGGCAAACTAAGGGTCTTTTGTTTAAAAAGTTAAATAACTGGAGCAATTACTTTACCCAAAGAAATATAAACAGCAGTGAAAGATGGGAAACTTTCACACAGATTTTCTGCAGCTTACTGAACAACTTTATTTACCTAAATTGCTTGTAAACATTCCATAAGAATATTGACAGGGCCCCTTTGACAAGCATAATATATATATATATATATCTTTTTTTAATCTTATACAAATAGCCGAGCAAGGAAAACACGTGAACTCCCTATAACACGCCACAATGCACACAACAACTCACAAGAGGAGTCCATGATAGGCACAAAAAAAGTAAAATAAAATAAAATAAAAACGTCATATCAAGGGGAATTATCCACTGGCAAGTGAAGTGAAGCATGGTTAGCTCCCTTACTGACTTCAAACGTCCTTCACAGTCGTGTTTTCCATGCAATACAGGCATGATAAAACGTGTAACTTCAGGGGATTTATCCATAGATAAGTGAAGTGAAACCTGTTTCTCCTTATCAAACTATCGTTCACATTCACATCGTTTATGCCATACACTTTAAACAGAGCACTGCCTTGCTGTACTGACGGACATGTTCAAGAGCCAGCTTCATGGGATGCATTCAAGCTCTTCGTGTTTTTTCAGTTGTTTTAATTTCCCCTACAAACACACATCAAAACGAGATACAAGATATCCCGAAGCCAGCAGCTACATGCTGTTTGTCGTCTGCTTCTACTTCACGCCCCATTGTAACACAGCACTTTACTGAAAGGTATTCCCACTAGCTGCTGTCGTTCGTTTATTCTTGGCTAATTTCCACTCCACAGCCTTCTCCTGATAACCAGCTGCTCACTCTCAAGTAAAGTAATAGCCACACACTGATATGTCTTTCAAAAAATGGACTTGGGTTTATTGTGGTAACTCTGCCCCACCACCCTAACCCTCCACATTGACATGAACACGTACTCTTGAAAACTTGCAATTTAAAAAAAAAAAAAAAAAAAAACCCAATTCAATCATATCATATACTTGAATAAAGAAAAAGTGCTTGGCAAAAAGACCAGAAGTGCGCACAAAGAGGGTGGAAGGTGTATTACTGACGAGACAAAAAAAACACAGTATTGCCACAACGCTGGGACTGTAAGGCACGCCTTGTTTGTTTGTTTGTTTGTTTTGTTTACCCCGCTTCAGTTAGAGGCAGTTGTAGCCAATGCTGCTCATCTATTACTATAAGCTTCAGACTGGACGAAATAGACACCATCTCACTCATTCCAGCCGATCCTGACCAGCTGAGGCCTCCCATACCACACTCTGCTATGACGAGCTCGGCACCCTCCGTCACACCTCCGCAGCACAATATGTCAACATTTCTTTCCGCTTTCCTGGCCACCCGGTGTCCCACACTGGCCTTGTAGGTGTGCGGACGTGGTCTTCTCCCATCCAATCACAAAGAGGTTTGGAGCCAGCCAGGAAGGCTGTGTATGCAATACGTAGCTATCAGAAAGAAAACACAGACTCACGGAAGCACATTCTTAAGCACATTATGGGTTATTCTCCATGAAGATGGCGTTTAAAATAATAAACACATGGAATTATTATTCTCCCAATGGTATTTAAAAAATAAACACCGAGATCAGAAGAAGAATCTAACTCCAACTCCATAACTCTCCAACTTCCTCCCAACCATCCCCCCACCCCCACCCCACCCCACCCTGCTACCACAGATGCTTGATGTAATAACTTCTGTCACATTTAAAGCTTTCTCTTTTAAAAGGCAGCAGATACCCACCCCCAAAAAACAAAAAAAAACTGCAGAGTTCAAGTCCAATCACCAAACTGCCATTCAAGCTGCGTACACACTCGTCTCTCTCTCTCCTCCAAATACAAAAATAGACAATTTTGTACTCCCACTTCTTGAACCATGAAACAGACACATGAACATAAGCACATGCCTCAATCACCTCATCACTGCTCAGACACAGCACAGCACACGAGTTTGCTGGTACGCAATCATCCAACAGATAGAAAAAAAAGGACAGCATAGTGGCCCTGTGGGGGCATACGGTGTTCACACAGTCACCAAGTCAGGTCTGGCTATACCAAGGCAGCAGCCAGCTAATACCACTTGCTGGAGTTGTTCTGCCCCTATTTCTGATGACATCTGCCCGCCTACTCCCTTTGGCCAAGCCCAGACAGGATACAGTATCCACAGACTCGGCTATGCTCTTTGCTGACGTTTGAAGTGTAGGATATCACAACAGAAAATGGCGGAGTACAACCTGGAAAAAGCAGTCATCGCAGTATGCAGGTGGTATAACTGGTATCCTTTGTTAAAATGTGATATGTGGAGAAGTGTATTGTTACTTTTGTTGCGTTGATAGAACTTCAGTAAGATGAGAGTGCGTGTCTGTACAATCCTCCACTGCTGTGGTGATGTAAGTGATTGTACGTCGTCATTCAGCGTGGTGACGACGTCCTCCGGAGGTGGAAACTAACTCCCTCTGTTTAGGCAAGGGTTCAGTTACCTGCAGACTGACGTTACTAATCCGATTAGCTACCTTCGCTGTGCAGACATGTCTGGGTCAGTCACCACTCAGACAGGACCGAACAGTGACGGCTGAAGATGCCTCAGTATTGACCTCGAACACTTCCCCAGAGTGGCTGCGCCTTTGAAGGGAGGCACTCCCTTCATTCCTCACAGACACATGGGTTACAGACAGACCTGCCCGCTACACCATCTCCGTTGTGGCAGCCCACAGCTGCTAACCGTCAAGCCTGCTTCTCACAGGTTAGTTAGTTGTTTGTTAGCTGGATGACCATCATCTCCGTGCAACATGGTTAGCGTGTAGTGGTTCAAAAGTGGTTAGGATGTCCGGGGAGGGGGAGGGGGGGGGGGAGGGGGGTTTACATTTTGTGATTTGAATTCTTGCTTGTCCTAAATGTGGACCAAGTCCAACAGGCTCCCTGTGCAGAAGTGGAGATTTGTACCTTGCCCTATCAGGTCAAGGGTTGAAGGTGCCAACGTTCCCACCGGCTGTCCATCAGTGGCCACTGCTCCTGTGCACTCCATGGGTCATCTCTGTGAACACCACACTGGCTGTAGTCCTAACACACTGGCCACCAGTAGCCCCACACTGTTAATTAAGGAACTGGGACGGACGAAGCCTGGGACTTTACAAACGTGCTGATGCCGGCCCAGTTTCCATTCAATGCTCTTGTTGAGATCGGCATCACCTTCCTTCTCTGTGTTTCTTTGAAAGACAAAGACATCCCCCAAAGCGTCAAGATCAGTTCACTGCTTGATCCAGGCACACCACGTTTTTCAGAGGTATTAGTTCAAACCCAATACAGGTAAAAAGAAAAAAAAAATCCTGTGCCACTGTTTCAAAGTGTAAAAGCAATAATAATTAAAAAAATTCCATACTAAAATAGCATGCCATATGAGTGCAACTGAAGCATGTGGTGGCCATGCGGGGAAAATGGAGAGTATCACAACCAAAACGTCTGCTGCTGTACTCAAATCTCCTCCCCACTCATCACCTCCAAGTCCATCCTGGCCATAAACAGCCTGTGTATCTCCCTGGCCATGTGTCACTTGTGTCATTTCTCTGGTCGTTTGTTACTTGTGTCATTTCTCAGGTCATTGTCACTTTGATCTCTCTCCAGGTCATTTGTCACCTATGTATTTCTCCATGCCATTTGTCAACTATGTATTTCTCCATGCCATTTGTCAACTATGTATTTCTCCATGCCATTTGTCAACTATGTATTTTTCTAGCCATTTGTCAACTATGCACCTCTCCTGGCCATTCTTCATTTGCATATTTCTCTAGTTAACTGTCACCTATGTTTTCTCTAGGCCATTTGTCATGAATGCACTTCTCTGTCATTTGTCACCTTCATATTTCTCCTGGCCATTTGTAATGTATGAATTTCTCACATCATTTGTCATTTATGTATTTCCTATTACTATTTGTCATCCAGTATTTCTCTGGTCATTTGTCCCATGGGTATTTCTCATGGCAATTTGTCATTTATAAATTTCTGTGGTCACTTGACATTTTATGTTTCTCACGGCTACTTGTCACCCTGTGTTTCTCCGGTCATTTGTCATATGCGCTTCTCCTGGCCACTTGCCACCAGTGTAGAAGCAACATGAACTAAATCAAATGGAATCATTGATCACCCATGTATTCACCTGATCATTTGTTGTGTGTGCGTTTCTCTGCATCTGTCACCTCTGTACGTGTTGACATGAATTTCTTTTGTCATTTGTCACCTACAGAGTTTCTCCTGGCTGCTGGTCATCTGTGTACTTCTCTGGTAATTTGTCACCCATGTAATTCCCTGGTCTTTTGCCATCCATACATTTCCCTGGTCATTTGTCAACTAAGTAGTTCTCTGGTCATTTGTCATTAATGTATTTTTCTGGTCATCTGTCATCCAGCCATCTGTCACCTGTGTGTTTCTTCTGCTCATTTGTCACCTTTGTGTTTCTCAGGTGATTTGTCCCTTAGGTATTTCTCCTGGCCGTTCGTCACCAATGTATCTCTTCTAGCGGTTTGTATCAATGTCTCTCTCTCTCTTGGTGCTCTGTGGTGTCTCTATGCTGCTGTCTGTCCATCAGCCACCCACAGCTCGGCTGGCCACATTTCACCCCACGACTCGTCAGCACAAAACCCCTCCTCCTCAATGGTGTAGATACGGCTGTGGCCCACACCACCACCCTTCCTTTCTGTCCACATCCATCCCGGGGCCCCAGTTAAAAGCTGACTGGACAGGAACTGCCACTGGGTTTCAACACTGCCTCCAGTGTGCTCCAAACCAACATGAAGCAGAGGTGAAGATCATGTATAGGAGGGGGTTGATGGGGGGGGGGTGGGGGTGGGCCGCCATGCTCACTCTCATCTGCGGTAGTCCTCCAGGGGTTTGACAAGGCCCTCTGCCCAACAGAGCACATCGTCACATCACAGTCATGGAATGCTACTAGTCGGTATCACAGTCCTCCATCTTTTCTGTCACAGTCATGGTCTAAACTTTTCAGAGAGCAAAACAGAAATATAGAAATGATCGCAATGAGACTGCATACTTCATCTTGATGTGTTTTAACACTCCGTGCTACTAATAATCAATAGGTTGTCAGAATGCATTTTCAGCTTTCTTTTAATTCTCTTTTATCTACGCACATGTGTCTTTTTTCAAGTAACCACAGCAATAACATGATTATGATCATCAACACATTTTCAACACTGCGATTTCAGCGACATTTCCTTTTGCCTTAGCAATTTTTAGCCCACTGGTGATCAACAAAAGCTGCTTGAGGAGAGTGCTTGTCACTCAACATCAACTCTGGCATCAAAGTGTACAACAGGGATTCACTGTCTAAACTGCATTCACTTTCATGTGGAAAGAAAAAGACATGTTGGACACGTAATCCACAGAGTATATTCATATATACAGTATCACACTCCCAGCTTCACCATGAAGAGTTGCTATCCAAGTTGAAGGTAGCGCTGTGTTATCAAACACAAAAAGATCACCACCACTTTCACTTTCTCTTCTACACTCTCCATTGCACACACACACATGGTTCACATTGAGCTGCCTCTTCACCTTTGCTTACAAGCATGACTTCACCTTGCATTTGTTTCCAACACAAAATTCTGATGAGAATTCTGGACCTTTTGCCCACAACATCACACAACTGAACAGAAAGAGAAAGACTTTGGACTGCACCATGCTGTTCCACAAACATGTGAAAGTTGCATGAAATGATGCCGTTCACTTTAACTCTTTCATTCTTACTTTTCTATGAACCATTACTTCCTCTTGTTCCTAGATTCTTATAATATGGGTATTCCTTTCATTCCTGGATTTAATGAAAAATAGAAGTGTAAAATGAGAACTGCCACGTATGCAGAAGCAAACCGGCCAGAATAGAGTGGCGACCACTTTCCCACGCGGCAGGGGCCGTCTAGCATCCATTCCATTCATAAACACTGCCCCACAAGTGACCCGACGTGTACCGATGACGCGACTCATGTGAAGTTCAAAACGCTTACCATGAGAACTGATTTTCCGGGCTGCAGGAAGGAAAGGAGGGATTTTGTGCTGCCCGGTTTTCCGGGCTGCAAACCGGAAAACTGGGTTGTAGGGATGAAAGAGTTAGCCAGACTTTTTTTCTTTTTTTTTGTGGATCCTCCAACTTCCAATTTTTTCCCCATTTTTTTTTTTTTAAAACTAGTGGGGCCTAATCCTCTTATTTTTTCCCCACCTTTTTTTTCCCGAAACTGACTCAAACTCACAATGCATTGTCTGTGTGTTTTTCACAGATGGACATTCGCTTGCTGGTTTTAGTGTTTTAACTTTTGATACAAAGTTATTTTAACCAGAGCAAGTGAAATGCAGATGCTCATGGCTGTACCTTTTATGTCTGTGAATTACGACTGCCAAGCACTATATCAACAAAATCTGCTGTGTCCATAAAATCTGTCTGAGGTTAGAAAGATGTCGGCCTTCTACATTTATTAATCACTTTTATTTAGTGTCATCTGGTTTGATGACGTCCTAATTTCATTTTCTATAAAAGGTAGATCTTCCAAACTGAATGAAGAACTTGCAGGGAAGGTACACAGATACTCACCATTGTAGACACGGAGAATGGCTTCACAGACAAACTTGTATTGACTCTGAAACAAAGAACAGAAAATCACATGGTACGAAGCTGTGGACCGATGTCCCTCTCGATTCTAACAGATACCATTCCATCCATCTTAGCCTAATTCTCACCCAACTGACCACATACAGCCATCTTGGGGCTGTCACCACAGAGAAAAAGAGTCTTGTCAAGACAATACAAACACAAACGCAACACACACAGATTAATTTTTATGGTGCTAGCCATTCTACTTGATTCTTCACTCTCAAATTCAAAACGCTTGCTGGAAACAAATTAAAACACCAACAATGCTCTGAACAAATTCATACTGGTAAACGGATACAATCAGAATGAACGGTTTGTGATCACTTCAGATAATGTTTTCCGTTTCATTACACAGTCGCTTAACACCCGCTACGGTGTACAGTCCAACTACCGAGCTGTCAGACAACAACAGAAAAGCTGGCCTATGACAAGTTGTAACAGGAGTGTAAAGACATCCCAAACATAGACAAGCGAAGGGTAACAAAGGCACAACAGTAAAGAAAGAGAGAAAAGGCAGTGTCAATGAGACAGGGACAAAAAGCGGGAAAATTACATGCACAGAATTCATCATAAAACACCCTCTGGTATCCTCTCTCCACCAAAACTGTCCTCAAAACTGACCATGAGCTGAAGGCCCAAGCCAGGCAGACCAAACTCAGTGGGCGAGGATGAAGGTCCCACTGTGCAAAAAACGAAACAACCTCAGTGGGTGGGTAGAGAAGGCAAGGTGAGCAATGCCAGCCACCCTGAATTCAAAGCATACCTCTCTCTGTCTCATCGCGAGCGCGAAACTGACTGTCCTTGGAGCAGCTCTTTCCTATTCTACCTTCCCTGCCTCACTTCACATCTCCTTTCACAAGGTGCACACTGCAGGCGGTACTCACAGAAGTCTGTATGAGCATGGCGCGCTGGTCTCGCATCTGTCGCACGACGGTCAGCGGGAATACAGGCTGGTTGGCTTCGATCAGGTACATGGCCGTTTCCATGGTGATCAGAACCCCTGTCCTCCCTATGCCCGCACTGACAAATAATAAAAACAAGACATTGAAAAGCAAATAAAGGAGTAAATGAACAAACCGTGGACATCAAAGTGATATCCAGTCAATCTAACACAGGAAAAAAAAAAAACAATGTTACAGAAAAACAGGTCTTAAAGAAGAGGCATAACTTCACTGGGAGGTAACTCTTGTGCAGACAAAGGCAAAAATGCCCCAGAAAAAACAACAACAGAAACAAGTCATTAACGGGAGAGACGCTTTATTCAGAGTTAAATCTGGAATGAACAAAGGCTAAACTGTTGCAAGAAAAATAGTGTTTTCACTCATTGTGGAACAATTCCTAGAGAACTCGTTGCACCGGATGTCACTCGGCATTGACTTCAAAGATACTCGTAACGACGAGCTCCAAGTCCAAAACTCATCCAAATCCAAATTTTCTCAATCCAGACGTGTGTCATATAGAAACGCTCCTCTTAACAGTCTTCCAGCCTTCACTTGACTTGCATTTGGTGATCTCTGTTCAAATTTTTTTGTTGAAAATGTCAAAAGGTGTAAGCAGGCCTCAGATCCAATGACTTGGATGTGTTATTAGTCTACCAGCTCATGTACTAGTAAATTATGTCTAAAAGCTTCTGTTTTCTTGGGGGGGGGGGGGGGGGGGGGGGGGTGTGCATCAACCATACCTGCAGAGTTTGGGTGTGTGTATCAACCATACCTGCAGAGTTTGGGTGTGTGTATCAACCATACCTGCAGAGTTTGGGTGTGTGTATCAACCATACCTGCAGAGTTTGGGTGTGTGTATCAACCATACCTGCAAGTTTGGGTGCTGAATTCCATCTCTATCATTGTCAAAACTGTGCTAACTTGTTTATTTACAAAATTATGTCCATTTCCAACACGACTGCCACTACAGTGTACAGCACACTGGCAAACACTTACACGCATTCACATTCACACACACACACAACATACACATAACACACACACACACACACACACATACACACACACACACACACACACACACACACACACACACACACACGCAACACACACACACACACAACACACACCCACACACGCAACACACAACACACACAACACACACACACACACACACACACACACACACACACACACACACACACACACACACCACACACACACACGCAACACACACACACACACACACACACACACACACACACACACACACAACACACACACACAACACACACACACACACACACACACACACACACACACACACGCAACACACACACAACCACACACACACACACACACAACACACACCACACACACACACACACACACACACACACACACACACCTGCAATGTACAACAGTGGGCTCCACCATGCCCGCTCGAGCCTGCCGCACTTTGATGACAAAGTCGAGGAAGTCGCTGGGATCATCGGGGACCCCGTGATCGGGCCAGGCGATGTACTGCATGTGGCGGATGTGTCGCTCCTCGTTGGTCTCCACATGGGTCAGGTTGAAGTCGCGGAAGGCGAAGGACGGCGTCTCCTCCTCCTTGACGCAGGTGATCTGCAGGGCGCCGAAGTCCTCCGTCTCGTACAGCTGGGGCCAGTACTGGTGACATTTGACCCGACCCCGCTCGACCTTCGTCGTCAGCATCACCACTAACGACGACTGCTGCTCCCACACCATCTGCAGGTGAGCAAGAACGTCCATGTGCGCGCGCACACACACACACACACACACACACACACACACACACACACACACACACATTTACATACACATTAACAAAAATGCAAAGACAACACCTTTACAATCAAAGAGTAAATGACAACATTGGAACAGGCAGCTGTACGCTCACGTAATTTCCACCCCCCCCCCCCCCCCCCCCCCCCCTGTGTCCCCTAGTGCTCCCCCCGTCATCCCCCCACCCCCCCTCATCGCTCACCCCTCCCCCTCTTTTATCCCTGCAACCCTTGTTTCTTGGCAAACAGCAACACTCATTTCTTTTTTCTCGTTCCTTGCACATTTCATTCATCTATCAAAGTGCCTTTTCTCCTAAATTTCACTATGAATTACTACAGAACAAGCTGTCATAGATTCTGCTTCCTTTTCAGCATGCTGTTCCCAGGAATTCAGTTATGTTGCCAAAACTGACAGGTCAGCATCTAGATCACATATCTAGGTCTAACAATGAAAAAACCGACTGTTTATGAGCAAAAGCTGCAGACTTGTTTATCCAGTTGATCATTATTCTGCTTAATGGGCTGCTTTCCTCTTTGTACCTGAACAAACGGAAGTATGCCTGCCAGAAATACAGACTGTGCTATATGGACTGTGCTATCTTCATTACCTGCACAAACGGAGCCATACATGAGGACTACACTACCTTCAAAGTGTGGACTATTCTATCGTCATTCACTTACACATACGGAAACCTGTCTACCAGAAGTGTGGACTGTGGTATCTTCGTTACTCGCACACAAAAAAAACCCTGTCCTACCAAAAGTAACGACTATGCTATATCTTCACTACCAGCATCAAGACAAACCTACCTTTCAAGAGCATGGTTCCTGCTACCTTCATTACCTGCATAAACACAAGCCTACCTACCAAAGGTGCGGAATATGTTTTCATCATCACCTGTACAAACACAAACCTACGTAACAAAAACGTGGACTGCACTACCTTCATTACTTGCGCAAAAGAAAACTTACCTGTCAAAAATGGGGACTATGGCATCTTCGTATCATCAAAGACAAAACTACCTACCAAAAAAGTGGACAATGCTATCTACATTACAAGACAGCTTATGTTCCAAAAGCACGAATCATGCTATCCTCATAATCTGCTCCAAGACAAACCAGCCAGCTAAAAAGTATGCAGTACACTACCTTCATTACCAGATGAACCTACCTGCCAAAAGTCAGTGCAGGTGTTGGGAAGGGGACCCTGAGCGGCGATGTAGCGGTTGATGATGCCAGACCCTGGGATCTCCATCTGCAAACACAGACCAGTCACTCACTATCCATTTCAGAATACATGGCAGATCACGGCACAAATCTGCCCTGCATTCAGCTCAGAGTGACAACAATGGCAAGCGTGATTATCAGCAGTACCTCACTACAAACATGCCAAAATGGCACACAGAAAGCAGGCTGTTACATGAATGTTTACCAGCACAGGAATGTTTCAAGGCAAGGCAGCTTTTTTTGTTACAGGTCATTGGGAAGACTTGGACCAGATAGTCAAGTTTCATCCACACAATAGGTGCATCTCTGAGAGTTTTGCTTAAACTTCCTGAGCAGCACAGCAGGTGTCTGTATCTCTCGGTCCTGGTTGATGCTGGGAAATATGAAAGTAAGCATACAGTACAGCCCTGTCATGCAGTCTCAGACCAGACTGAAAATTCTTAAAATTGTCTTCATCGTTCTCATCCTCATTGATCAGCATAAAAAAAAAGTCTCAAATTCTGTAACCTTTCATGCCCTGCTCTCATGGTGACCTCAGTTTCGATTGCCTCTCCACATCTATGGCCTTGGTTTTGATTTTGTCAGGGTCACCAACATCGGCAAATTCATGGGGACTGAACAGACGTGGTGGCATCCTCTGGAGGGAGAGCTCACTCACATCTATTCCATAACTACCCAATTATTGTCACCACCAGACCGCTTAGTAGTTGGTGTCCTGCATATGTTGGATCAGAACAGGCACCGTTGAACGCCATCAAACTGACTCAGCAGCAGTGCAGTGTCTCCTCTGGTGGGTTGCCACTTGACATTGACTGCTCCCTGTACTGGTGCTACGGCTGTGGCAGGCTGGGCTGGCTGTGGCTGTGGCTGTGGCTGAGGATTCAGAGTGAGCAGCGTAGGTGCAGAGCCACTGGAGACATAGAAGATGGGACAGCAACAACAACACAAAAAGGGAGACAGTCCATACTTAGAGGTAAATCTAATGCAAGACAGGCAGACAGACCTCTCAATAAAGATTGCCTCCCTTTTAACCCACACGGTGCTTTCTATGATAAAACATGCTTACAGGTGGAAATAATTTCAATGAAAACAAGTCTTTAAAGTGGGGAAGACTTCATTCACAGGATCTTTACAGGGAGGCCTCACTGTGCTAAATCCACCTCCTTCCCCCTTTTTAATCCCCTCGCCTGCAAACTCCACCTAAATGCAGGTTGGTATACATAGATCCCAAGAGTGGTAACTACACTCTGAGTTAGTCGCTTCTTCACCTGGATAAACATGTACTGGCCCATGTAAAACAAGAAGAGAAAGATAGTGGTACTTAGTAACCCTGTCTGTGTGCCCTGTCCACACTCAAACATGATACAGTCACTTACTGGCCAGCTTACTTATCAAACTCGAACACTTGTTCTTCACTTCTAAACCTTGATTCACTTCCCCTCTCTTGTTGGAAAGAGATTTTTTGCTTTGTCTCGGGTTTTGTTTTCCTTCCTTCCTCCTTTTCAGGGAGAGTTTTTCTATGTCCATGCTATATTTAGGGTACCTTCCTTCCCTTTAAGAAGATATTTTCTCTTTATTAGATTTACCTTACTTAACTAATGTTTTTTTCCCCCTGTCTAAATACCTTTCTTCATCTCCTTTCCATCCCAGGAGATACTATTTGTACTTGCCTGCAATGTATATGTATCCCCACAGGTCGTTCTCTCTATTTTATGTTTACCTCCCTCCCTATTTGAGAATATTCTTCCTATTGTGCAGTCTTTGTCTCCTGTCAAAGTGACATTTTTCTTTCTTTATATCATATCTTCTTTCTGTCTCTCCAAAGACGTCAGTTTTCTCTGTGCGTTAACCACTTTCCATCCTTCTATAGACCCATTTGCCTTCCTCAGTTCAAATATACAAGGCTGTTCTCATCCATACTCCATTCTCCTTTCCTCCTCATAGACAAGTTTTTCTCTGTCCGCACAATGTTTACGTTTCAAGGAACACTCCCTCATAATCATTAAGACTCAGTTGTTCAGGGTTTCTGAACGGCTTTAGTGACAAGTACTCCTGTACTGTCCAATGAACCAAGAACAGGAAGTCAAACTGCTACTCACATTTACATAGTTGGCATTGACGTAATCCCCATTGCCACTGTCTTTCAAGATCACTCTTGTCTGGTCGTCTGCAAACAAACGAGGATACGGAATGTTATCATCTTCTTGCAAAACAAGTAAAAAAATTAAACTACTGCAATCCTAACATTTCTCACAATATATGTTACACAGTATAAAGACCACACAACAAAATAAAGCTACAGCAAACTTTATATTTCCAAACATATCACATAGTGTCTAAATAAAGCTACGGCAATCTTTATATTTCCAAACATATTACACTGTGTTTAAATAAAGCTACAACAATCTTGATATTTCCAAATGTATTACATAGTATCTTCAAAGGTCTGCATTATGAACTGAATCAAAGTTTAGCTGCTCTGCACTAAAACCGAATGAAACGTCACGTTAGACATTTATTGTCAATTTTTCCTCATTGTTTTCATGAATGGCAGTTTCTTTGTTTCTTTGGTGGTTGGAACTGTCTCTTCACAAACTTATTTTGCTTTGTTTCAGGAACAACGGCATGTGTCAATCACCTGCCATCTATTTCTCTGGAAAATGAAACAGACTGCAGTGGAACTGAAAACAAGGTGAAATACAAATGAAGACACAGAACAAGGTGTAAAATGTCTTAATGCCTTCTACAGATATTACCAACAACAGACATTAAAAAAAAAGCACAAACAGTACTTCAAAGACGATCGTCAGCATAAGAATGCACCATGCAACTTTCATTTGGTGTCTTCTGTTGTGTTTGTGGAGAATTAAGTGTAGTATTTGCGTTTCCTTTTGAGCACAAAACACAACCAGTAAGTAGGAGTGCACAGCTCTGAATTGACACACAACCCAGCCATTGTGGACAGGATAAAAGCATGGGACAGCCAGGTAGACGTGTGTGCATGCATGTGTGTGTGTGTGTGTGAATGTGTGTGTGTGAACCTACACGGGGAAATGTCCCTGTAGCGGTTCTTGTTGATGTTGACGTCCAGTCTGGCCATGTTCACCGTCAGCCCTGGCTTCTTCCTGTACAATTGCTGCAACACATGACCCAACACTCCAGTCACCATCAACAACGTTGTCCTCCAGTGTCTCTCTGCCATTGTTTCCAGCCTGGCAGACCACTCAGGGCCTTGTCCAGGCTGAACTTCTCCAAATTACTCCCACATACTGAGGTACCACAGCAGCAAGATACACACAAGACACTTGTTGCAAGATAAACAGAGACACTTACAGTAAGATACATAAAGACACCTCTAGTTCGATACATGAAGACACTTCTAGTGAGATACATAAAGACACTTCTATCAACCCTGAAAAAAAAAGAAAATGTTAATGACCAACAAAGTCTGAGGTAGTTCCACACATACACAAACACACACACTCACTGACACACACACACACATATTTATGCATTCATACATGAACACACACATACTCACAAACACACATGAACATACATGCACTATATCTCTCCATTTCTCATGCACACGCACGTACACACAACACACACACATGCACACGCACACACACACACACACAAAACACACACACATGCACACACACATACATAAACACACACACACAAACAAAGAGAAACACACACACATACACAACACACTCCTTCCCCCCCCCCCCCCCCCCCACACACACACACACACACACATATACTGACCCCACGCCCCAAGGAACTGACCTCAAACTGGGCAATGGCAGCACCACTCTCCAGACCCTCCTGCAGCAACATCAAAGAAGAGTCCAACGTGTTGGCCGTGGCGGAGGAGCTGGCAATCTGGTGGGTGTCCGGGATGTAGGCGAAGTCAGGTTCATCCCCCGTGTCCTCCCCCATGTACACTGTGACCACAGACAGAGGGGAGAAAGGAGGACAGGGAAGGGGGGGGGGGGGGGGGGGAGGGGTAAGGCAGGGAGAGGGTGGAGGGGGTGTCAAAGTCAGAACCAAGGTCAACACATCGGCGTTATTTTATAGCGCAGCTAATCATCAGGGGCTATATCAAGGCGGTAACCTCGTCAAAATCAATTGCTTTTCTGCTTCAAAAAAAAAAAAGACAAAAATTTCCTTTAAAACATGCAAAAATCACCTAAAAGCCTTTCTTCTATAAAATCTTTGACCAGATGAACAATATCTATCTCTTTCAGACACGAAAAAAGAAAATCACATCCAAAGAACTTCTCTGAATTCCATGGAGTCTGCTGTAAAGTGTTTATGTCAGACACTGTGTGTAAGTCCCAACACTCGTCAAGAACATGTTCTACAGTGAAAGGCACATCACGTAGTGTGTCAGGTGCACAGACAGGGGATGACGTCGAAACATTTGTACCGACATCTATGCGTCTAACACATTAAGGTCATAGACAGAAAAGCAAGTCAGAACACATCCATGTGTATCAGGTAGTACTGCAACCATAGACAGGACCACATCATACATATATATGTGTGTAACCTTAATCCATGTTCCTGTGCAATCAAATGTACAGCACAACTTCACAAAGGCAAAGTTAAAAAGCAGCTTAGTCTCTAACTCAGGTTCTTTCAATTTAAATTCCACTGTGTCACCATTCATCTTGCTTGTGTGGACGAGAAAGTGGGTTGTTTTTTTTTTAAAGGAAAGATGCCGCATCAGAACCTGCATGCAGACACTTTGTCCAGACCACCACTGATCACCCAAAGTTATAGCAACAAAACGTATCGCACATAACACATCCAGATTTGTCATCTACACACACTGTGCATGTGGTCACCGACAAACGGGGTTCACGCAGACTTCCAAACAAACAATTTAAGGACGTTTTAAGAAAGACTGTTATATAGAAAATACAAATGCATACTTCAGATGCTTCACTACAGTCACCTCAGCAGAACCTAGTTAGTGGCAAACCATATGGAAGATACATCATGAACTCAAATTGTTTTCACAAGTGTTCTTCATGCTCTGTACACAAGCTTATGAAGAATATCACACAATATAAAACCGCTGCAGCTAACTCTTCATTTTCGAGTATTTCAAGCACTCTGAGGTATTCATAAACACTAGAATCGGAATTTCAAGGACTTCTTTAGAGTCTGAAAAGAAGTTCTAACAACTCAGAGACTTTTTAAGGACTTTTGAGGACTTGCATGGACCTTGGACAAAAAGGGTATGGTTGGAACACTGATACACTTTCACACATCCGCATGTGTCAGATACACTGTGATCATAGAAAACAGGTGGAAAATCGGAACACACATTAACATGCTGGTGTGCGCTTCTGTACACATGTAACCTTTACTCTTATGGGTACACATGTTCTAAAAAACAGCTGCCTGTACACACACTCCTACACACAAAACATGGCCATACTGACAAATATCCCCCCCACTGCACTTTAACCTCTCCAGTGAATTACTTAGGTACTCTCGCTTGTTTGCTTGTATATTTACACACCTGTCCATCTAATGTAGGCCCCACCCCCCTCCTTCCCCTACCCCATCTGTCCCCACACAACCAGTTGACTAATAACAAAGAGATTGAAAGGAGCTGTAAAAATTCATATGCTGCACACAGTAAGCACTTACCACCCCTCCTACTACTGTTCTGACCTATTTTGCCTGTGAACCATAACCAGTTCACAGCTCGTTTCCCTCCGATCTCTGCCACTGACAGGTGATCCTACATTTTTTTTCCCAGGGGCTGTTTGGGAAGCTTTGAGCCTGAAGAGGATGTCTGGTGCTGTGAAAGTGGCTGCCATTTTCAAAGTGCTTTGATTCCAGTCCCAAACATTTAAAAACAATGCTTTTCTGCTTTTAAATATTGCTTTTATGCACAAGTTGTATGCAACTAATGTGGGAATCTCCCTATCAAACACCCAGTGGACAATGGGCAGCCCAGGCGCTGCTCAGTTCATGACCACAACTCAGAAAGCAGTGTACACTTGTATGGGTCTGTACTCGCTTTAAAACGCTGACAGCTCAGAAAGCAGTGTACACTTGTATGTTTCTGTACCCACTTTAAAACGCTGACAGCTCAGAAAGCAGTGTACACTTGTATGGGTCTGTACCCACTTTAAAATGCTGACAGCTCAGAAAGCAGTGTACACTTGTATGTTTCTGTACTCGCTTTAAAATGCTGACAGCTCAGAAAGCAGTGTGCACATGATGTTTCTGTCCTCACTTTAAAATGTTGACAGGTCAGAAAGCAGTGTGCACTTGTATGTTTCTGTACTCACTGTAAAATGCTGACAGCTCAGAAAGCAGTGTGCAGTTGTATGTTTCTGTACTCACTTCAAAGTGCCGAGGTAACGCATGAAATGATCAAGAAGTGGGGAGCCGACATCAAGCTTACAGATGGATTCCAGATTTTCAAAAATAACTGATCACAATGATCAGTTAAGATGCTTTAAAAGCACACGCAACATGGAAACAGACACACACCCAGTAAACAACATCCACTGGTAGATTGCTAAACAAAAGTTGTTGCGATTTAGACTTGCCAGATCTCTTTGTAATTTTCTTTTTCTTTTTAAAAGTAATCACGTTTCACATTGTTAGTTTGTTTGGTGCTCCAAAAATATAATTTGGTAGTTGGAGGAACGCTCCATTAAAAAAAAACAAACTCTGGAGGTTTAAAAGGGACAAAGCCTGACATTTTTTTTTTAAAAGGAAAAAGACAAAGTCACATCACTAGTAAGATGTACTACCAGTCAACCGCTGTACAATGCTTACCGTTAGGTCGGACAATGAGGACCAGTTCACCGGAGTGAGTTTCCCTGGACGCCTTGATGAACATGACCACCTGTCGACACACACACACAGTTCCACATGTTAATCCCAGACATCATGGATCCCACAGAAAAGCAAGTGCTGGTCTGACTTGCTTTAAACGTTTACCAGCCGAGTCGTCCAAAAGTTGACGACAGGATTTCTCTCCCTTGAGGCGAGTCGTCCAAGTCTGGATGACGGACAGACAGCAGTACATTCTGCCGTGTCGTCCACAATCAGACGACGGGAACATAAAAAATTCCTACACTTTCCATGAAATGGTCCAAGGGAAATAAGCTCTGTAACTAGTCTTGGGGATGTTGGAGCGAGTTGTCGACCATACTTTCAGTGGCCTATTGTGAACTTGGCTGACCCCAGGAGCTTTGAAACAAAGAAACTGGCGGCACCACCACGCGGCGCGTGGCACGTATTTCCTGTGCCAGAAAAAATGTCAGTCAGGCAAAGGGGTGGTAGCAATTTCTCGCTCAATGAAGCGCTTGAAATCGTATTACAAAGTGGATCTGGTGATGAGGGGAGTTGAGTGTTTGTTCTTTCCTGTGACACCTAACACAAGACCGTCAGTTGTTGTAGAGCTACCGTAAAAATAAATTAAAAAGTGGCCAAATCTGTGCGTCGGCAGGGAATGAGCGCTGTGCGCGAGCGTGCGGCAGCAGGGAATCATGCCGTCGTGCCGCTCTCGGCTGGATAGAATTAAGCCAGCTGGCCAGAGAACCCGCTGATCCCGAACTTCCACACAAAACTCAAGCTTGTTCAGAAACATCAGTGCCCTTTTCATGACCACCCTAAGGTGTTCTGTGTCACCTGACATCTTCCTCAGTGGAAGCTGACAGAGAAGAAAAAAGTGAAGTTGTGATGGGATAACATATATTTAAGGGAAGGCTCAAACAGCATTCTTTTGTAGAGTTAACAACAGTCATGAGTCTGACTTGTTTGCAGGGTCAGATTTTGCGGCATGAAACGCCTCCTGCCCACCCCGCAGTAAACAGAGGCATGACTCTGTTCAGGGAAGGGTTGGGGGGCAGAAAAAGTGTTCAGGGAATGGTTGGGGGGCAGAAAAAGAGAGATGGTCTTCCATAATGCCAAGGTGCCATAAGATAAGATAATGTTGCTTATAGCCCAGCCGACAGCAAAGGGCCACATCAGGGCTGTGCCAAGGTGCCATGGTGAATCTCTTAAACAGTTCACTGCCCTCTACGACCAAACAGGTTTAGGACATTAACCTTTTCCTCTAAAAAGTTTATTTCCTAAGTATCTGTATTATGACAAGACTTGTTCAATTGAAAAAAAAAAAAAAAGAAAACCATCAGATCTGCCCCTATTGGTGCCCAACAGTCGACACTGGCATCTACATAGAGCTGATCCCTACATGCCCGTACCTTCAAAAGGCCAACGGCATACTTGCGACCATCTCAGCATGTGATTTCATTGAATTCACTCTGTTGTATTTTTCAGGGGTGTTCCGGGCTGCCAGCCTTCACAAAGGATCTCATGGCCATTTCCCCCAATCATTGACAGATTTCTTTGATATGCCATGACAGGGCTTGGGGAAGACAACATTGGTGTACGGTGGACATGACTCACGTGAGTGAGAGATCAAAAACGCCTGTGGTACATGTATCTGTGTATTTCGTGTGTTTGTGCTACTGTCTGCATGGAAGAAGGGTGGGTAGGCTGGTTTTCGCTCTTTCTCTCTCTCTCTCTCTCTCTCTCTCTCCTCTCTCTCTCTCTCTCTCTCTCTGTGTGTGTGTGTGTGTGTGTGTGTGTGTGTGTGTGTGTGTGTGTGTGTGTGTGTGTGTGTGTGTGTGTGTGTGTGTGAGAGAGAGAGAGAGAGAGAGAGAGAGAGAGAGAGAGCTGGAAGACTTCAGAGCCAGAGAGAAGCTATAAAAACTGATACATAGGCATGGATGAACTAGTTATTTTTTTAGCTAGCCGGGACACAGAGAGGGAAAGAGAAAGAAAACAAGTGGAGAGAGAGAGAGAGAGACAGACAGACAGACAGACAGACAGACAGATGGAGGCAAATGCTACCAGACTCGATCCATGTTCAATGGAAGCACAACATGACAGAGTCTGACCACTTACAGGAACGATAATGCAAGGTAATGACTGTTTACCAAAGTGACAGCTGGAGGTCATGGTGCATGAGTAAACAAGTAGTTTCTGTAGAAAGCAGGCTGACTTGGGTCACAGGAGACAAGCAGTTGCTGATGATTTTACCTTACTCATGGCCTTGAGCGGCAGAAAGAAAACAGAGACAGAACAAAGGCAGGAGAGAGAGAGAGAGACAGAGAGAGACAGACAGACAGAGAGACAGACAGACAGACAGACAGACAGACAGACACACACACACACACACACACACACACACACACACACACACACACACACACACACACACAGAGTCCTTCTACAACTTCCTTACTTGTTTGTGTCAGGAAGGACTGGTTCATTCTGACCTTCGATGATGGCATGGTCATTTGTGATTGTCAGCAACCATTTGAAATAACACACACACACATTTTTGTTGTTGTCTTTAAATGAAAACAATTCTCTGAGTATGACCTCCCACCCCCTTCTTCAACCCTTTCTGCGTACACAGATTCCAGTTATAACTGAGGATGTGTGAGAAAACATGATTCTGTTTTGGGGAGGTACAGAAACCCCTCATTTTATGAGATGGTGTCTGATTAAAAACGAATGAGCTTCCAGTCTAGAGCTCACCTGTTCATGGGTGTGCTGGGAGACGTCCCGGCCATTGATGAGGAGCACCTGGTCCCCCTCGTTGAGCCGCGGAATGGCCAGGTCAGCCGGCGTCTCTGGCGCCACACGGGACACGATGATGGGCATGCCCTGGTCAGCCCCTCCCTGCCAACAACATCCACAGCATGGTCATCCTGCTTTTCGTCCCTGTCCACAGTCCTCAGTCCAAATGGCACAGCTGACTAAGATCCTGTGAATCCTGTCCTCACTTCAATTGACACAGCTGAACAATGTCCTGCAAGTCCTGTCCTCAGTTCAACTGACACAGCTGAACAATGAGGCTTGTCCTCAGTCCAACTGACACAGCTGAACAATGTCCTGTGAGTCCTGTCCTCAGTTCAACTGACACAGCTGAACAATGTCCTGCGAGTCCTGTCCTCAGTTCAATTGACACAGCTGAACAATGAGGCCTGTCCTCAGTCCAACTGACACAGCTGAACAATGTCCTGTGAGTCCTGTCCTCAGTTCAACTGACACAGCTGAACAATGTCCTGTGAGTCCTGTCCTCAGTCCAACTGACACAGCTGAACAATGTCCTGTGAGTCCTGTCCTCAGTCCAACTGACACAGCTGAACAATGTCCTGTGAGTCCTGTCCTCAATTCAACTGACACAGCTGAACAATGTCCTGTTAGTCCTGTCCTCAATTCAACTGACACAGCTGAACAATGTCCTGTGAGTCCAGGTCCTCAATTCAACTGACACAGCTGAACAATGTCCTGTGAGTCCTGTCCTCAATTCAACTGACACAGCTGAACAATGTCCTGTTAGTCCTGTCCTCAATTCAACTGACACAGCTGAACAATGTCCTGTGAGTCCTGTCCTCAATTCAATTGACACAGCTAAACAATGTCCTGCGAGTCCTGTCCTCAATTCAACTGACACAGCTGAACAATGTCCTGTGAGTCCTGTCCTCAATTCAACTGACACAGCTGAACAATGTCCTGTGAGTCCTGTCCTCAATTCAACTGACACAGCTGAACAATGTCCTGTGTGTGAGTCCTGTCCTCAATTCAACTGACACAGCTGAACAATGTCCTGTGAGTCCTGTCCTCAGTTCAACTGACACAGCTAAACAATGTCCTGCGAGTCCTGTCCTCAGTTCAACTGACACAGCTAAACAATGTCCTGCGAGTCCTGTCCTCAGTTCAACTGACACAGCTGAACAATGTCCTGTGTGTGAGTCCTGTCCTCAGTCCAACTGACACAGCTGAACAATGTCCTGTTAGTCCTAGGTCTTCAGTCCAACAGGCACTGCTGACTAAGGTGCATCAAGTCCTGTCTTCTGTCTTCTGTCCAAGTAAAGTCATTAGAATGGCCCAAAACACAATGAAATCTTTCAGTTAAAGACTCACCTGTTTAATGCTCTCTCCTTTTAAAAACAAGTCTGTCAACAGCATTTTTCTCTCTTTGTCTGAACTAGATTTGTTTCCCATTCAGCCATGCCTCTCACTGGAATACCCTCCGACTGTTAATTCTGACCTCAGGCAGCTGATTCTGACTGCATTCTCAGTGGCTTACCCTCAGATTGCTGATTCTGACATCATTCTCAGTGAATTATCATCAGATTGCTGATTCTGACTGCATTCTCAGTGGATTATCCTCCGATTGCTGATTCTGACTACATTCTCAGTGGATTATCCTCAGGCTGCAGATTCTGACTGCATTCTCAGTGGATTATCCTCAGATTGCTGATTCTGACTGCATTCTCAGTGGATTATCCTCAGACTGCTGATTCTGACTACATTCTCAGTGGATTATCCTCAGATTGCTGATTCTGACTGCATTCTCAGTGGATTATCCTCAGATTGCTGATTCTGACTGCATTCTCAGTGGATTATCCTCAGATTGCTGATTCTGACTACATTCTCAGTGAATTATCATCAGATTGCTGATTCTGACTGCATTCTCAGTGGATTATCCTCAGACTGCTGATTCTGACTGCATTCTCAGTGGATTATCCTCAGATTGCTGATTCTGACTACATTCTCAGTGGATTACCCCAAGGCTGCTGATTGAGATGACCTCTTCATTAGATTACTCTAAAGCTGTCAATTCTGACCGCCCCCCTCATTGGAGTACCCCCCCAGGCTGCCAATTCTCCACAAAACCCCCTGCGTCCCCCCCCCCCCCCCCCCCTTACCAGATTTACCCCCAGGCTGTTGATTCTGACCACCCACACACAGACACTTCGAGACTGGCCTTGCTGCAATCTAAGCACTACAAGACGTAAGGACCACTCAACATCAGGTTGTCTTGAGGCATCCCACCAGAGGAGACACTAATTTAGAACTGATCTCTTTTTAACCCTTTCAACACTGCTCTTACCGTCAGTCTGCAGTGTGTGAAATTAAGCCAGCACAGACAACCTCTGTGCAATCCAGTTCTTTTTCTTTTTTCCTTCTTTCCCCCTTTCCCATCCTCCTTTTTCACCCCCTTTTTTTTTCCATTTCAAATTGTCTAATATTATGGTGAGAAGACATAAAAAGAATTACAATGACCCCCACTCAATCCCCACACACTCACACCTCCCTTCCCCCCTCCCCTCCAATCTCCTCTCCACACTTACCTCCACACCCCCTCCTCCCCAACTGCCAACACCACAAAGACAGTACCACCCACCTTGACGTTGAAGCCAAAGCGGCCATGGTGGTCTGGCTTCATCCTGATGGTAACCAGACCCTGTCCATCAGGGAGACCGTTCCCATTCGTCTGCAACACACACAGCATCACCATTCTCATCAGCAAAACTGCCACACCTGTCTACCTGGTCAGTTCAGGTGTAACACTTACCCATCTCTCATACCATGGTCAGTTCAGGTGTAACACTGACCCATCTCTCATACCATGGTCAGTTCAGGTGTAACACTGACCCATCTCTCATACCATGGTCAGTTCAGGTGTAACACTGACCCATCTCTCATACCATGGTCAGTTCAGGTGTAACACTGACCCATCTCTCATACCATGGTCAGTTCAGGTGTAACACTGACCCATCTCTCATACCATGGTCAGTTCGGGTGAACCACTGACCCATCTCTCATACCATCTAGCAGGAGAGATCTGAAATTAGGATCTGCTTTACACAAAATTGCCACCAGAATGACATTTTTCTTTACTATCTCATCATCTTTGCCATTTCAATCTGTTTTACACTAAATTACCACCAGAATGACATTTTTTTTCCCCACTATCTCAACATCTTTGCCATTTTGATGGCATCGCTCGTGCACCGTTCATTCTGAGTCTCTCTTCACTGAAAAAAAAAACCCTGCTTTGTCCCATCACAGCCCTTGGGCTCTAGCAATCCATACAAAGCAGTTAATACCAAGTCTTTTATTTTTTTTAAAATACAAAAAAAAACACTTTTTTTTTTAAACCCACCAGTTCTGACCCCACATTTGCGCGATGCCACCTAGTAAGCATGTTAGTTGTGTTTGTTTTACTGATGACAACTGCTAAATGACACGAACCAGCATGAGTTGATGTCCCCCCCCCCCCCCCCCCCCCCAAGGTGGGTGTCCACCATGCTTGCCTTGCTAATGATAATCCACATGAAGGTGCCAATACCCAACACCCTCAACATGACACTCACAAAGGGCACAGACGTGGAGAAAGAATGAAAAAGGGGGGTCACCCTGACAGCAGGGCATGAAGGACCACAGAATTCGAGACATTAATATGACAACACATTGAGGCGGCCACCAAAGATGCTAGTTTGATACAGAGTACACGATTTGAACTTGGAACTTTTATGAAAGACACTACGTGTCTCTGTGTGCCTGTGTGTTATGTCTCTGTGTGTCTGGCATGCATGCCTATGGTAGGAGATGGTGAGCTTGCCCGCAGTGGAAGTCATACAACAGGGGGTGGGGCAATAAAGACATCAAATAAATAATCGTTTTACAGCTTTCTGAATGCTGTGGTCAGGATCCGGGTTTGATACTGCTTTGTCAAGTGGAACAAAAAGTTTTATGCCAGGAACAAAAACTCTCACTCAAAGCGCGCCTGCATGTTTAAGTGTGTGTGAGCGTGTGTGAATAAGTGTGTGTATGTGTGTGTGTGCGTGCGCGAGCGCGCATGTATGTGTGTGTGTGTGTGTGTGTGTGTGTGTGTGTGTGTGTGTGTGAGTAAGATAAGATAAGATCATGTTGCTATTTAGCCCAGCCGACTGCAAAGGGCCACATCAGGGCTGTGTGAGTGGGTGTATTTGTCTGTCTGGCTCTGTCTTGTCTCATTTTCTTGTGTGTGTGTGTGTGCGTGCGCGCGCATGCACGTGTGTGCCCATGCACTCATGCATGTGCATGCGTGCGTGCATGTGTGCGTGCATGTGTCTCCATCTGTTTTGGTCTGTAAGTGTCAACATGTTAGTATACCAGACGTACATGCCTCAACTGTATGATTTCGATTGCTTTCTAGAAAACATTTCCATTTTTGTATAAGCACACACGCATGGTCAGTATGTGGGTATGCATGCACCCATGTGCATGTGTGTGTGTATATATGTGCTTTCACGTTTGCACACAGGTGACAGGTCAGAGGGCAGATCTAAAGGGCTGGTAGCTGTGTATGCTACACTAACACAGAGAGAAAATCTCGGGCAGAATCCACTAGCATTTCAAGTTAACTCTTTGTGTACATGGATCTGTGTGTGTGTGTGTGTGTGTGTGTGTGTGTGTATGTGTGTGTGTGTGTGTGTGTGTGTGTATGCATGCATGCATGCATGCATGCTTGCGTGCGTGCGTGCGTGCGTGCGTGCGTGCGTGTGTGTGACTGTGAGTGTGTGTGTGTGTGTGTGTGTGTGTGTGTGTGTGTGTGTGTGTGTGTGTGTGTGTGCACATACGTGCGTGCGTGAGCGTGTGTGTGCATGTGTGTGTGTGTGTGTGTGTGTGTGTGTGTGTGTGTGTGTGTGTGTGTGTGTGTGTGTGTGTGATGGATGTGGGGTATGGGTGGGGTAGAAGGCATGTCATGTCTTTTCCTTCAGAGAAGGATCAACATATGCAAGGGGATCAGGATTTATGGTGCATTCCATGTGAGGTACCACTCTTGTTCTTTAAGAACACTGGGACTCGCATGATGCCAGACGTAAACACTTTACAGCAGACTCCATGAGCATTTTGTCTAGAGAGGCTGACCCCACAGAATGTGAGTTTTTAGTTCCTGACAAATATAAACATTTTTCATCTATCATCCACGATCTTACAAAAGAAAGATTTTAAAGGAATTTCAACATGTTTTTTTAAAGACCATCTGTTTTTCTGATTAATATGTACAGGATTTTGTTTGTTCGTTTTTTGTCTTTGTCTTTTTTTGTACTCGCAGTTCTTATAGAACAGGGAGCACTTTACAATGGGAATGAAGAAATGCTGTGTGTGTGTGTGTGGTGTGTGTGTGTGTGTGTGTGTGTGTGTGTGTGTGTGTGTGTGTGTGTGTGTCTGTCCGTCTGTCTGTCTGTCTGTCTGTCTGTCTGTCCGTGGTCAAAATGTGTTCCACTCGCTCCAGACAAAACTGCTGGACCGAACTTTCTGAAAATCTGTAGATATGTTCATTATGGGTCACGGATGATGCCTGATGTTTTATTTTACCAGAATAGCCATTACTAACCGCTGTAAATGATAATTTTCTGATGTACAGTTTAAGTAATAATGGTTTATGAACTTAAGTGTAACCAAGTTCAGTAAGCTCCTCGGTAGTATAGTGGTTAGTATACCCACCTGTCACGCGGGAGACCTGTGTTCACTTCCCCGCCGGGGAGAGCAGCATTTTTTTTTTCTTTTCTCTTACATACAAAATTTCTACCACCAAAAGGGAGAAAGTGCTATAGTGACTGATTTATATATATTTTTCTTTTCTTGTATTTCTTACTGGGAGTACGTTTATATGCTTTGCATCTTGTTTTATCTAAGTAGAGAGCGGTTGCTATACAGCCTTTTTGCAGTCGACTGGGCTACGAACAATATGAACTGAAATAAACGCAGGATTTGTTGAGAAATCTACTATTACATTTACTGTCTCTCTAAAACAGGATTTGTAGAGAAATTATCTATTTCTACATTCACTGGTTCATTAAAACAGGGCTTTGCTTCCCCATTTCCAGGGTAGGTTTCCACCCCATTGCAACGCAATACCACCTAGGCACCGGGCTGGCAGGTCCCATAAAGCCAGGGGCTGATGACATGATGTTCTACACTACATTACAGGGGAACATCGGCAGCTTGGTGATGCTTGAAACCCTCACTGAGCTCATGAAGCTGATAGGATGAAAGCGTTGCAGGGGATGATTTTGAACTCTCTCTGTCTGTCTGTCTGCCTGTCTGTCTGTCCATCTCTCTTTCTCTCTCTCTTTCTCTCTACCTCTCTCTCCTCTCCTCTCTCTCTCTCTCTCTCTCTCTCTCTCTCTCTCTCTCTCTCTGTCTCTGTATCTTTCTCTCTCTGGACAAACCAAAAGGTGCTGCCCATTATTCTCTGTTGTCTCTGCAATGCTGCTATGAGCGTCAGTTTTGTTTTATTAGGATTAAGTGACACGTGATGTGAACATAGCTTTCAAGCCGGAGCTGCTTATGCAGACGATGGTGGTATCATCCCAACAGTTTAATTGAATCCCCATGCTGAAGAGACGACGGTGGTATCATCCCAACAGAAGAGGGAGATCACTGATATTTAATCTGGGAACGGGAGTGGGCCTAAAAAAGAATCCTGCCCAGAGGTAGGCCACGTCAGAGAGAGACAGGGGGGAGGCCCCGAGAGAGAGAGAGAGAGAGAGAGAGAGAGAGAGAGAGAGAGAGAGAGAGAGAGAGAGAGAGAGAGAGAGAGAGAGAGACAGACAGACAGACAGACAGACAGACAGAAAGAAAGACAGACAGAGAGATAGTGAGAAGAAAAAGAGGAATAAGAAGAGGAACTATACTCAATGAGAACTGAGATCTTTTTTTTTTTATAGAAAGTCTATTCTTAACAGGGACAGACAGCCAGGGGATGGAAAAGAAGAAGAAGAAGAAGAAGAACTACATTTGATGAATACTGAGATTATATAGAAAGCCTACTCTTCACAGAGAGAGAGAGAGAGAGAGAGAGAGAGAGAGAGAGAGGGAGGGAGGGAGATACACACACACACACACACACACACACACACACACACACACACACACACACACACACACACACACACACTGAGACTGATACATGGGGGCTGACAGACAGGCAGACAAGAGACTGGGACAGCAAGGCACATGCACAGAGTGAGAGTGAGAGTGAGAGAGAGAGAGAGAGAGAGAGAGAGAGAGAGAGAGAGAGAGAGAGAGAGAGAGGGACAGACCTGAGAGAGAGACAGAGACAGAGAGAGAGCATAGTGAGAGAAAAGCCAAGCCAAGCCCTCCACTTTCTAATAGGATGGTGCATATCCAACCCATGACTCAGACACATCAAGTGCAAAATGCATACACACAGGTTGACATCAACGGGGGTTTCGCACAAAGCAGAGGAGGAGTGGGGTGGTGGGTGGTGGTGGGGGGGGGGGGGGCACTTAAACTGGTCTCTCCTCTCAAACACTGCATGGAGGAATGAAGCCCTTCAAAAAAACTCTCTCCTTTCTCTCTTCTGCATGGCTCCTGCTTACAAGTCACCACTTAGGTGCCCTGTACCCAGACCACCGCCCTTGAGAGAGAGAGAGAGAGAGAGAGAGAGAGAGAGAGAGAGAGAGAGAGAGAGAGAGAGAGAGGAAAGAGAGACAGAGAGAGAGAGAGAGAGAGAGAAGAAACAGAATTAACACACTGTGTTCAACTGAAATAGACTATAGATAGACAGATAGATAGATAGACAGATACACTGATAGACTGATTAATTGACAGATAGATAGGTAGGTAGACAGACACAGACAGACAGATAGATAGACAGACAGATAGATTGATAGATACAGATAGATAGATAGACAGACAGACAAATATATCTACAGATAGATACATACATGCATACATACACAGGCTATATCATTTTCACAACAGCCATTAAACCTCTCCCAACATTCCCCATACAGCCCTGATGTGGCCCTTTGCGGTCGGTCGGCTGGGCTATAAGCAACATTATCTTATCTTATCCTAACATTCCCCATCCCCACCTCCTCACCCCCCTTCTCTCTCCCTCTCTCTCTCTTTCTCATATTAGACTCAAGCCCTACAATCCTGTTTACATGACAGGTTTCAGGGTTCAGCGTTTCAAACCAGGTAGCTGACTGCAGATGACAGCTGCTGATGCCTTAAACTGCACAGCGAGAGCGCACCTCTTCAGCTTTGTTGGTCTTACTCTGTGGCCACAAGTCTTCTGTCCTTTGTTGTTTGCATGTTTTTCTTTTCCTTCCATCTTTCCCTTTCCATCTCCCCCTCCAGACACACACACACACACACACACACACACACACAGTGCATTTTCCAACCAATACCTGTTCAAGCAACAATTGAAAAGAAGAAAAAGAAACGTCCTCCCCAGCACCTTCGGGTGTTTCTTTTTCTTCTTCAAGCAACAATTGATCTGCCTGCAGGTATAACATCTGCAGATGGTAAAGAATTCAAAAGCACACAGAATCAGTCCCTCCCTCACACCCCCCCCCCCCCATTCCTCCTTCCTTCCTTCCCCTCACAAACACCCATCACCCACCCCCACTCTCCCTCCCATTTCCTATCCAATACCACCACCACCACCCCCTTTTTTCTTGTTAGTTTTTGTTTTGGTGCATCTGTGGCAGTATGAGCTTCCTCAAAGAAGTGTAAAAAGATGAAAATAAAAACAAATCAAACAACAACAACAAAAAACTGCGTCATATCGACACACACACAAAAAGAGATAGGAAAACCAGAGTTTTTCAACGAACTTGAAAAAGAGCTTCAGACCTGTCAAGTTTTGGAAGTAAAGGGTGGGAACTACAAAAAAAGGAAAAAGAAGAAGTGTTAGAATGGAGAGAGGAAGAAGCAGAGGAGTGGAGAAAGAGGGCAGACAAACAGAGGAATGTGGTTGTGCTAATCAGGGTGGGGGGAGAAATGGAATTTTGATACTCCCAGCACATTAACCTCTAGGCCCTCTCTCTCTCTGAGCACTGAGCAGGGTGGGGAGACATGGAATCTTAATACTCCCAGCACAAACCTCTAGGCCCTCTCTCTGTGTGCACTGAGAACACCACGCTCACAGTTTAGACATGAGAACACCATGCTCACAGCTCAGACAAGGCTTCAGGACATCCCAGTTTCATCTTTTTTTCTGACTCTAATTTCCTTCTGGGACAGCTAGAACAGATAACGGCTGAGCTTTCTCATATTTTAC
>CM031599.1:34465188-34475188 GCA_018398815.1 Conus ventricosus | reverse complement strand
AGAGAGAGAGAGAGAGAGAGAGAGAGAGAGGCAGGCAGGCAGGCAGAAGACAGACAGAAGAGACAGAGAGAGAGAGAGGCAGAGCAGGAAGACAGACAGCAGAGACAGAGACAGAGAGAGAGAGAGAGAGAGAGGAGAGAGAGAGAGAGACGGGCAGGCAGGCAGGAAGACTGACAGAGACAGAGAGAGAGAGAGAGAAAAGAGAGAGAGAGAGAGAGAGAGAGAGACGAGAGAGAGAGAGGGAGAGAGACAGAGAGAGAGAGAGAGAGAGAGAGAGAGGAGAGAGAGAGAGAGAGAGAGAGAGAGGATAAAAGAAGAAAAAGAGAGATGGAAGAGAGAGGATTGATTGATTGACTGATCTTTAGTAACCAAGGATGAAGATTTTAGACCAAAACCTACTCTTACAATCTGTCCTTGTCAGGCATACATTATGAAAGAGAGAGAGAGCGGGGGGGGGGGGGGGTGCAGGTGATTTCTCTCTCTCTCTCTTCTCTGTAACTAATCCTCGCTTCTCCTCGTCTCGTGCGCTTCACCAAGCCTCTGCACGCTCTCATTAGCATGGTCGCTGTCAGGACAAGCCGCGATGAACGAGGCTACCAGCAATCCCCACCCCCACCCCCACAAGGAAACCGTGAAATCAACCCTTGGGGGGGGGGGGGGTGGGGGGGGGGAGGGGTAGAGAATGGGGAAGTGGGAGATTAGAACCGGGATGGTGGGGGTGAAGTGGTGTTAATACAGAGAAGGGGGGGGGGGGGGGGGCGAAGGGGAGAAGGTGGTGTACAATACGAAGCAGATGAGAAGGAAAACGTAGCACAGAGATCGGAGATACTAAGTATACAACGGCACAGCAGACACTATAAACAAACCTGCCGTACACACCTCACCAACCTACACCATGCATCTGTGTGTCTGTCTGTGTACACACGAACCGAACTACCACACACCATCTGTACACTGGTAACTGTTTCACAAGTGATTATCGTTGTTGGATGTCAACAGCAACTGCCGGGAATTTAAACCAAAAAAAAATGCTTGCAATTACCACCAAAAAACCCCAACTGATTCCATCGACCCCAGCGGTAACTGCTTGTTTGGGTTTTTCTTTTTTTTTTTTTTTTTTTTCCGTTTTGTTTTGGGGCCCGTTTTCTTTCAAAGGCAGCCACACTCCTGATTTGACACAGCTATTTTCGCTCAGTGACACACTGACCCCTGTTGTTTCAACCTTGTCCCCGTTTCTAGTGTCACCAATGTGGGGAAAAAAAGAAAAAAAAAACGGAGCCGGTGGAGGTGGAGGGGGGGGGGGGGTTTTGGCGGCGGACCAGATTCGTTTGTAATGTGGATTAATGCATGCTGATTAAATAGTTGGGCTTTTTTTTTTTCTTTTAACACTGATTTCATGCTAACGATTCAGCAAAACCAGTGTGTTTGCTAATGGCACAAACAATCTACACCTTATACCACCTCCCTTTTATTTTAGAGATACGAAGACAAAAACAGAGACTGAGACACCGACAGACACAGACACATAAACACTTGGACATACAGAGACAAGGGATACACAGAGAAACGGGCATGTACACAAACTGTGCACGTAGCGAGTGGGCATACAGATAAGGGGGGGTACGGACAAAATCCCCCCCCCCCGGAGAAAATCCCCCCCCGGAGATATTCCCCCCGGAGATAATCCCCCTGAGTAATACAGATGTGGAGAAAATCCCCCCCCCCCCACCCCCCTCCCCGTGCGCCTGATCCAAGATTGATCCAAGAAAATGTTTTGTGACTGTAGTGGTGTTATGTGTGCTTGTTTCGTCGATGCGAGGGCTTTTTCAACCAGAGCACTGGCAAGTATCTGGGCTGGACGACCTCCAGATGCAGCTGACTGCTGGGACTGAGTTCGTATTTTCCCACGTAGTTTGACGATTTCCACGGCATGTGGGTCAGCTTCGTGAGAATGCATGGTTCTTACTTGAATATCTTCATTGTTCAGATCTGTAGTTATTGCACCTTTACATGAAAGTCCTTTCCTCTGACTGCATTCCCAGCGGATCCGAGTCTTCTTTGTTGCCTTCTTGGTGTAGAGAAATCCTTGGTAGGATATCTTTGCTCCCCCTTGTTGCTTGTCACAATCTCCATTGTGCTTCCCAAAGACACACACTGACAAGTGTCCAACAAGTGTGGCCGAAACTGAATTGGTTAAAACAACTGTGAAGTCAGTGAGTTGCCTTCAGATCTTGTTTTGTAAAGTTTGTGCTCAGGTGGGGGACTTGGTTTCAACAAGTTTAAAGTGAGTGAGTGGGTGGGGTGGGGGGATTTTCTCCCCATCTTTATTACAGAGGGGGGTGGGGGGATTTTCTCCGGGGGGATTATCCCCTGGGGGGATTCTCTCCGGGGGGGATTTTCTCCTACACCCGATACAGGGATATATACAGACTGAAAAAAATATATACAGGGATACACACAAACTGTGACATAATAGTGACAGATACACAGAGACTGGGACATATGGATTCAGGCATACAGAGACTGAGCATAGCTACGTAGAAGACTGGGATATAAGACAGGGATACACTGAGACTGTGTAGTGACAGGGATACACAGAGACTGTGTAGTGACAGGGATTCACAGAGACTGTGTAGTGACAGGGATACACAGAGACTGTATAGTGACAGGGATACACAGAGACTGGGACACATGGATTCAGGCATACAGAGACTAAGCATAGTTACATAGAAGACTAGGATACAAGACAGGGAGGGATACACAGAGACTGTGCAGTGACAGGGATACACAGAGACTGTGACATAAGAGACACGGATATATAGTGACAGGGATACATGCAGTCTGTGACTGGTCAAGACAATGGATACACAGAGACTGTGACATAAGAGACACGGATATATAGTGACAGGGATACACAGAGACTGTGACATAAGAGACACGGTATATAGTGACAGGGATACATCCAGTCTGTGACTGGTCAAGACAAAGGATACACAGAGACTGGGACATAAGAGACACGGATATATAGTGACAGGGATACACAGAGACTGGGACATAAGAGACACGGATATATAGTGGCAGGGATACACAGAGACTGGGGCATAAGAGACACGGATATATTGTGACAGGGATACACAGAGACTGGGACATAAGAGACACGGATATATAGTGACAGGGATACACAGAGACTGGGGCATAAGAGACACGGATATATAGTGACTGGGATACACAGAGACTGGGACATAAGAGACACGGATACATAGTGACAGGGATACACAGAGACTGGGACATAAGAGACACGGATATATAGTGACTGGGATACACAGAGACTGGGACATAAGAGACACGGATATATAGTGACAGGGATACATGCGGTCTGTGGCAGGTCGAGACATGGATACATAGAGACTGGGACATAGGAGAAAGGGATATAGAAAGAGACTGGGATAGACAGTGACAGGAATACGCAGAGACTAAGGCATACTGATACAAGGACACAGAGACAGGGACATAGATACAGACAGGGATGCATAGATGGTGGGGACATAGCGATACACAGACACACATAGAGAGATATGCACAGAGACTGGGGCATAAGAGACATGGACACACAGAGACAGGGAAATGTAGAGACAGGGATACACTGAGACTAAGACAGACAGAGAGATACATAATGACTGGGAAATAAAGAAACAGAGATACACAGACACTGGGACGTAAAGAGACATTCATACACAGAGACCGGGACATACTGTGACCGGAATAGAGAGAGACTGGACACGCGGAGACACACACACACACACACACACACACACACACACACACACACACACACACACACACACAAAGACTGGGGCACATGGAGACTGGGGCATACAGAGACAGGGATACACAGACTGGGAGACAGAGAGACTGGGGCATACAGAGAAAGAGATACACAGACTGGGAGACAGAGAGACTGGGACATACAGAGATACACAGACTGGGAGACAGAGAAACTGGGGCATACAGAGACAGGGACACACAGACTGGGAGACAGAGAGACTGGGGCATACAGGGAAAGAGATAGGCATACAGAGACAGGGACACACAGACTGGGAGACAGAGAGATTGGGGCATACAGGGAAAGAGATACACAGACTGGGAGACAGAGAGACTGGGGCATACAGAGACAGGGATACACAGACTGGGAGACAGAGAGACTGGGGTATACAGAGACAGGGATACACAGACTGGGAGACAGAGAGACTGGGGCATACAGAGACAGGGATACACAGACTGGGAGACAGAGAGACTGGGGCATACAGAGACAGGGATACACAGACTGGGAGACAGAGAGACTGGGACATACAGAGACAGGGATACGCAGACTGGGAGACAGAGAGACTGGGGCATACAGAGACAGGGATACACAGACTGGGAGACAGAGAGACTGGGACATACAGAGACAGGGATACGCAGACTGGGAGACAGAGAGACTGGGGCATACAGAGACAGGGATACACAGACTGGGAGACAGAGAGACTGGGGCATACAGAGACAGGGATACGCAGACTGGGAGACAGAGAGACTGGGACATACAGAGACAGGGATACGCAGACTGGGAGACAGAGAGACTGGAGCATACAGAGACAGGGATACGCAGACTGGGAGACAGAGAGACTGGGGCATACAGAGACAGGGATACGCAGACTGGGACACACAGAGAGTGATGCACACAAGGACTGGAACATAGCAGAGACTGTAGCACAGAGGCGGGGACATACAGAGACTAGGACACAAAGAGACTGGGATACATAGAGACTGGGATACATAGAGACTGGGATACATAGAGACTGAAACACACAGAGACTGGGATACATAGAGACTGGGATACACAGAGACTGGGATACACAGAGACTGGGATACATAGAGACTGAAACTCACAGAGACTGGGATACATAGAGACTGGGATACATAGAGACTGGGATACATAGAGACTGGGATACACAGAGACTGGGATACATAGAGACTGGGATACATAGAGACTGGGATACATAGAGACTGAAACACACAGAGACTGGGATACACAGAGACTGGGATACATAGAGACTGGGATACATAGAGACTGAAACACACAGAGACTGGGATACATAGAGACTGGGATACATAGAGACTGAAACTCACAGAGACTGGGATACATAGAGACTGAGATACATAGACTGACACACACGCAGACTGGTTCATATAGACGCTGACAGGGGAAAAAATAATAAAACATCAACACTGGGAGGTGACACCCACGAGACGGACACACATAACAACATGGGACACAACAGATGAGGAAACAGGATCAGAAACACACACAGACTTTGGGATACACAGATAGACAGACAATAAGACGGAAACACAGAGACAAGAGAAGCATACAAACGCGGGGGGGAGGGGGGGAGGGGGGGGAGTCACAGACACACAGCAATAGGAGAGAGAGAGAGAGAGAACGTTGCCTTAGCCCAGCCGACCGCAAAGGGCCATAATCAAGGCTGTCACCGCGCACGGCAACAGGCACAGGGACACATACAGGCGGAGATACACAGAAACACACACAAAGACGGGAACACGGAGACCACAATGCATGGATGAATATATACGGCAACACAAACAACGGGAACACTCGGACAACAAGACATGGATACACGGCACAAAAAGAACACAGGAACACAGAGACTGGGGGAACGCAAAGACGGGTCACCCCCCCCCCCCCCCCCCACCCCCTCCCCGACCCCGTAAGACGTCACAAGCGGGAATGACGCACACACTATACATTTATCTATTACAGATGTTCCTGACAACTGAGGAGAACATTCTTCCGCCAGTTCAGCGGTTTTCTTCCGAAATACTTCGCTTTACAACGAATTCAAAACAACCCCCCCCCCCCCCCCCCCCCCCAAAAAAAAAAAAAAAGAAAATGAAATAAATCACAGTATTTACTGTCTTGCCCTCAACTACACTTCTCACGAGTGTTGATAGCCTGCAGTTAAGACGACGCGCCAGACACCTGCTGCGAGCCACTGTCGCTTGTATACGGGAGCTTCCGCCAGAAAAGATGGGGTGGGGGTGGCGGGGGAGCGGGCGATGGGAGGCGGGGCGGGCGGAGTGGGGGGGAGGAGAAGAAAACCCGCCCCAGCCGCTACAATGGTCTAAAGACGAAACCACTCCACGTGCCTGGCTGGTCTTTTTCAGTGGGCTCATCCATCCGTGGCAGAGAGGGACAGACAAATCTCTCCCCCCCCCCCCCCCCCCCCCCACCCACCACCCCCTCTCACCGACTCGTGCTTTTTCTTCCACCCCCCCCCCCCCCCACCCCCCAGTCCACAATGGGCAAGCCTTGCTGGCGAATATGAAGTACAATCCCGTCCTGGCTCTGCCTGCCGGAGCGTCTGTACGCACTCACGTGTGATTCGGAAGAACAGGGGAAGGGGGAGAAGAAAAAAAAATCCAATGCGTGTACATAGTAACCAAGAGAGAGAGAGAGAGAGAGAGAGAGAGAGAGAGAGAGAACGAACGAACGAACGAACGAAATGTTGTTTAATGAGGGAAAAGAATAAGCGCCAGTCAGTGGCTTTTTTCCATCCAGCCCTCAAACAATAAATACATGGTAGAAATCATTGCATCGAACTGCATATAAACTCATAAACAGAGAGAGAGTGTGAGTGTGTGTGTGTGTGTGTGTGTGTGTGTGTGTGTGTGTGTGTGTGTGTGTGTGTGTGTGTGCCAGAGAGAGAGAGAGAGAGAGAGAGAGAGAGAGAGAGAGAGAGAGTGTGTGTGTGTGTGTGTGTGTGTGTGTGCACGCGCGCGCGCGTATATGCGTGCGCGCGGCCGCGTGCGCGCGCGCGCGCGTGTGTGTGTGTGTGTGTGTCTGTGTGTGCGCTCGCGCGCGCGCACGTGTGAATGAGCGTGCAAACGCGCATACCGCATGGAAGTGGATACAAAGAAAATACAGACACTGGGTACATAATTATAAAAGAACACGACAAAGAAAAACGGCCAAATCAAAACGAAAACCGGACCGACTGCACATGTGCACACGATTCACGGTTTGCACAGGTTCATACCTCCCCATCACCCATGTACGGCCGTCCTGAGGAGTCGAACTATCTCTATCTCCACATGGAAGAAAAACCTGTCTCTCCATACCTCTCTCTCTCTCTGGAGCCGTCCCCACAAGAACCAGTGATAAGTCATAATTCTTCCTTCCACGTCCCCCTGTTCACTTGCCAGTTGACTTCAACGTGGTGACATCCCTGATATGGCCCTTCGCGGTCGGCTGGGCTGTAAGCGACATGACCTCACCTACCTTGCGTCCCCGTTCCCTGCCCGCTTCTTTCAACACCACACCATCCTGCTCTCCTCCACCACACCACCCTGCTCTCCACAACCACACCACCCTGCTCTCCTCCACCACACCACCCTGCTCTCCTCCACCACACCATCCTGCTCTCCTCCACCACACCACCCTGCTCTCCTCCACCACACCACCCTGATCACCTCCACTCCCTGCTCTCCTCCACCACACCACCCTGCTCTCCTCCACCACCTGCTCTCCTCCACCACACCACCCTGCTCTCCTCCACCACACCATCCTGCTCTCCTCCACCACACCACCCTGCTCTCCTCCACCACCTGCTCTCCTCCACCACACCACCCTGCTCTCCTCCACCACACCATCCTGGTCTCCTCCACCACACCACCCTGCTCTCCTCCACCACACCATCCTGCTCTCCTCCACCACACCACCCTGCTCTCCTCCACCACCTGCTCTCATCCACCACACCACCCTGCTCTCCTCCACCACCTGCTCTCCTCCACCACACCACCCTGCTCTCCTCCACCACCTGCTCTCCTCCACCACACCATCCTGCTCTCCTCCACCACACCACCCTGCTCTCCTCCACCACACCACCCTGCTCTCCTCCACCACACCATCCTGCTCTCCTCCACCACACCATCCTGCTCTCCTCCACCACACCACCCTGCTCTCCTCCACCACACCATCCTGCTCTCCTCCACCACACCACCCTGCTCTCCTCCACCACACCATCCTGCTCTCCTCCACCACACCACCCTGCTCTCCTGCACCACACCATCCTGCTCTCCTCCACCACACCACCCTGCTCTCCTCCACCACACCATCCTGCTCTCCTCCACCACACCACCCTGCTCTCCTGCACCACACCATCCTGGGCCCACCCTATCTGCTTTCCTCCCTCTTCCAAAACATCAGAAAAATGTGATAAACCTGGGAATGAACGAATACCTTGTGTGCATGTGCGTGTATGTGTGTGTGTGTGTGTGTGTGTGTGTGTGTGTGTGTGTGTGTGTGTGTGTGCGCGCGCGCGCGCGCGCGCGTGTGTGTGTTGGGGGGGGGGGGGGGGGGGGTTGAGAGTGAGTGAGAGAGAGAGAGAGAAATGAGAGAGAGCCAGTGTGTGTGTGTGTGTGTGTGTGGTGCGTGCGTGCGTGCGTGCGTGCGTGCGTGCGTGCGTGCGTGCGCGTGTGTGCGTGCGTACGAACGCACGTGTGTGTGTATGTGAATATGAGTGCGCGTGCGCACGGTCTCTCTCTCTCTCTCTCTCTCTTCTCTCTCTCTCTCTCTCTCTCTCTCTCCTCTCTCTCTCTCTCTCTCTCTCTCAAATCTGAAACACATCTCAAAAGAAACGACAAAGGAAAGAACTAACCAACAAAACCGGTGCTGGAACCAGCCAACCACCCCACATGTTTCCAGGCTACCCCCTCTCCGCCCCGTCCTGGCCGTGACAAAAGCTGGCCGCGATAAGCGCGTGTATCGGCGCTCTTAGTCATACACCCGGGACCGTCAGGTCCTGAGCACTTTGACCCGCCACTGGCGCCGAATTCCCGACGGCTCTCCTTATGTTATATAGCCGATACGAGTTTTACAGACTTGGGTGAATCACGTCGCCCAACATGTATGGTAATCTTGTTTTCATAAAAAGACACAAGGGCGAAAAATAAAGAGGCGATTCAGACCGAGGTGGAAAATAATGATGAAGTTTAGATCAAGATGAAAAAATAAATAAAGATGAAGTTTTGACCCAGATGAGCAATAGAGATGGAAAATAAAGATGAAGTTTAGACCAAGTCAAAAAAATAAAGATGAAGTTTAAACCAAGATGGAAAGTGATGATGATTTTTAGACCAAGATGGAAAATAAAGATGAAGTTTAAACCATCTGGTTTCTATTTCAACTTTCTTCTGTTTAAAATACTCTCCATCTTCAACAGAAACACGATAAGTGTTATGTTCATGGGCTAAAGGTTTTAAACAACAACAACAACAACAACAACAACAACAAAAACCACCTTTTCCATGTTCCGTCAACAATCATTACTTCAAACACCGAAAATCGTATTGTGTTCTGATTGGAAGGATGAGCCGTCAGAATGTTTACTTTTCCACGTAATATCATGCCGCCCATCCCCATCCCCTCCTCACACACACACACACCACACACACACACACACACACACACACACACACACCACACCACGATCAGCGCCTCCTTGTGCTGACACATGTTTCATGACATGCTGGCATGATCAGACCTGACCAGGTTTGGAAACAAACTCAGATCCGTCCAAACCTAAGAGAGTTCCTCTCATCCACGTCTGGTGGTCGCAAAGAAGAAAGGGTTCTGTGCCGGGGGTGTCGTATATAATACTGTCGCCGTGGAATTGTATCGCAGCGACAGCATTTCACGTGAAATACTGTTGCAGCGACAATATTTGCTGGAAAAAATTGTCGCGCGACAACTTTTCACGAAAAATGTCCTATAGAATATTGTAGCTGTCCATAAAATGCAGTATTTCCCGGGAAATACTGTCGCTGCGACACGATTTTATGAGCGACAGTATTATATACGACACCGGCAGCACACCGGCCATTCGTATTTTACTCATTCATACCTTTTAAAGAGTGAAGAAGCTCCATGGTGCATTCCATGTCA
>CM031599.1:34437688-34455188 GCA_018398815.1 Conus ventricosus | reverse complement strand
GTGTGTGTGTGTGTGTGTGTGTGTGTGTGTGTGTGTGTGTGTGTGTGAGTGGGCGCGCGGGTGTGTGTGCGCGTGTGTGTGTGTGGCGTGTGTATGTCTGTGTGTGCGAGTGTGTAAGTTTGAGTATATGTGAGGGTATGGGTGTGTTTGTTTTGAGATGTGTGTGTTTGTGTATTTATGTAACAGGGTTCATAGCCTAAGAGCATCCCCAAATTCCCAAACTTTTCCCAAACTTTCAAAACCCCTTTCTGGATTTTTCAAAGACCTTTATTTTATTTAAGCAGCCCTAAAACTGAAGTTAGGTAGATAAAAGGGACATGTAAATAAGCACAAACACAACAGACAGACAGATTACCTTTTAATAGAACAGTTCCTTGTTATCACACCAATCTTCTAGCCTTATTATTGTCCATTTGTGATGACCCACAGAAAATGTAGACTATTATATTCCTTTTTTTTCAGCCACAATGCACTGCCGTTGTTTGAAAAATGAATCAATGGATTCTGTCCTATATGTCACAAGACTTACAACAACTGTCAATTCCAAAGGCAGCCAATGTGTTGTAGTGGAGATTACCTTTTAATAGAACAGTTCCTCGTTATCACACCAATGAATTTGGAGTCAAAGTATCTTGTAAGAACACAATTACGGTCCCAGAATCTGACATACACATCCAACTGTTTTTCCTGGAGATTCTGGTTCAGCGTTTCATCAAAAAGAAGCACATAGTTTTCTGCTGCCTTTACTGTTTTGTAAGCTCGGACGAAAAATATGGCCCAAGACCAAAAGTACACAAGTATCTTGCTTTTGCTTCTCCACAGGAAAACGCTGCAGCAATGTTGCTGTCAGGAAACATGGCTTGAAACAGCTGTTTCATGCCATCACATGATTTCATACTGTAATGGGATGTTATGCACTTCATTGCCCACAACACCTCGGCTTTCAACACTTCTGTGCCAGACACGTACGATGCCAAACTACCACACTGTTTTTCTTTCTGCGTTGCAGCTGATGAGACGGGAACCTCTGAAGATGTCACTGGTGCAACAGAGGAGGAGCTGGTTGTGGAAGACTTCTTGCTGTGGATGCCCATGAAGTCACCAATGGGTGCAACCACTTTGTCAATGGAAGCCACATTCTTCTTGTGCTTTGCACCTGAAATACAAATTTTCTTTTGTGTTTATAAAAGTTTTAATCAAGACACCAAAAATCGTTCTTGTTTATCATCATATCAATTTTATTATTACTAGTAGGCAAAATCTTTATAATCATCACAATCATTATCACTATTATCATTATCATCCTAATTATTGTCACAATTATATGTCTTTAACATTGTTTAAAGAGACAGTGTATGATGTTACTGCTATATCTGTATCAGAAATTTTATAAAAAATTGTAAATATTGATTGATCATTATAAAATTCTGTCAATATACTGTTAAATATTAATTAAAATGAATGTTCTTGTTATTGTGAAATAAATACCAGTATAACTTACTGTTTTATATCAATTGCTATTAATGGTATTAACTTTTAAAAAAATCACTATTACATTTACAATTATGTACTCTCTGTATGGAAAGAAATACTATCTTCATTTCACATTAGTATTAATTATAACATGATTATAAGTTCACATGAATATTTCCTATTAGTATTGTTCCCAACCTTTTAAAAATATAATTAAAAAATAGTATGAATGAAAATAGTGGGTAGCAGTGCTGGTAGTAAACAGCGTAGTAGTACTAGTAGTAGTATAATAATATCAGAGCAGAAGTTCTAGGAGAAGCAGTATTAGAACAGAAAGAAGTAGTACTAGTAGTAGTTGCAGTAGAGCATGAGGTAATCACCACTTTGCAAATTCTGGCAATATTTGTAACAGTGTTTCCTTCAAAGCGCAGGTCACATGGTCACATTCTTTTTTCTTTTCTTTTAAAGGGCAAAAACGTCAACCTGAACAACGTAAAAAAAATTAAAAAAACAAGTAGGTTGAGGTATGGCTGATGGGAGAGCGTTTGGATAGCTTGGCTAACTACTGAAACAAAAGGTTCACCAAAAATCATTTTCCGTCTTCGTCTCATTTTTCTTCCTGTGACCAAGAGAATGTGACCGGTGATCCCACGCGATGAACACTGTATTGACTTACCGCCGTTATGGCTGATGAGGGCTCCTTCACCATCGATCCAATATCGATGTTTTTTCTGCACGCTGCACAGTACGCAGACCGCTTGTTGCCAGCATTTTTCCGCAGCCATCGTTTGTAAGTCGAATTTTCGAGCCACAGCTCGTTGAAAACGCACTGGTCCGGCATTTTGTTTTCTCTGAGAGACCCGGATATTCCAAGGGAAGTAACTCGCGTTGCGCTTGAAATCGAGAGTTCGTCTGCTACTCAATTCGCTGCGGTTTCATCCGATCGCATTTATTATATTTTATAGTTGTTTCCTCTTATATGTTAAAATTTCATGGTCCCCGATTTTTTCGGAGTGGATATCTTATATTGGTGACATAACTCTAAATTCACAAACTTTCACAAACCATATTCATGTTTTCTTATTTTTCAAAGACTTTCCAGGGCCTGAAAATAACATCTTTTTTCCCCAAACTTTCCCAAACTTTCCCAAACGCTACGAACCCTGTGTAAGTGCGTGTGTTTGTGCGTGTGTGTGTGTGTGTGTGTGTGTGTGTGTGTGTGTGTGTGTGTGTGTGTGTGTGTACGTGTGTACGTGTGTGTGTGTGTGTGTGTGTGTGTGTGTGTGTGTGTGTGTGTGTGTGCACGTATTTTTGTGTGTTAATTATGCTTCTTTGCTTTGAATGAAAAACGTTCATATTCTGTTCATAATGTTTTCTTAAATGTCAGTACAACCGTGAGTTAATCTGACAATAAATTGGTTTCAGTGTGTGCGCGCGCGCGCGAGCGCGCGCACACACACACACACACACACACACACAAAATCCTACAAACACATCGAGACCCCCCCCTTATGTATACACATAACCCCAAAAGGTTACTCGTTGTTGTTGTTCACACCACGAATACGTGTATTCGCAGATGATACGAGTGTGGCAGATTCTTCAAACACATGGACGCGTACATCCTCTGGGTTTCTATTTCATCTGCCCCAGTAGCTACAGGTCTTAATGCGGTCACCATTCCACCGGTCCGCAATTCCACTGATTATGATCCCATTCAGGTAACTAACTGTTCCTCACATCACACGATTTCCTGAACTGCACCTGCCACACACACACACACACACACACTCTCTCTCTCTCTCTCTCTCAAAACCACCGCTCACTTCAATCCGCATGCCACATCTCCGTGGGTAGGTTTCGCACGTGTTCACACAGTGATTTTAGTGATTTCAAACGCCGCCACAGCCTACAATCCACTTCGCACTGAACTCGCAACACAACAACGACGACGACGACGGACGACGGCCTGTTCCCATTCCACGGAACGTTACAATCTGACACGTAATCACCTCAGCAAGTCAACGGCGGAATCCACCCCAGGCCCCAAAGGGAAACGTGCGTCTCTCCCCTTCTCTCTCTCTCTCTCTCTCTCTCTCTTGCTCTCGCTCTCTCTCTCTCTCTCTCTCTCGCTCTCTGAGCGACGTCGGCAATGGGTTCACCTTGTGCCAGCACTTCATTTCCCCCTCGCCAACTGTTCGTCCTTCCTTCTACCGGACTCAACCCCCTTACTTCCCCTTGCTGAAAGAGAGAGAAGAAGAGAGAGAGAGAGGGGGGGGGGGGGGGAGGTGACACACGCTTCATTCACAGCCACCTCACACCCCAGCGACACATTCCTGGCCTGTCCCCGTCGTACTTTTTCCTGGTAGACAGTGGCAGAACTGTCGTTTACTGGGCCCTCAGACTACAAGCAAGGCAGGGCAGGCAGGCCTCGGCGACAGATGACTCGTGGGAGGGAGAGAAGAGAGAGAGAGAGAGAGAGAGAGAGAGGAGAAGAGAGAGAAGAGAGAGGCGAGGGGGGGGGGGACAGAAAGAAGAAGCCAGGCGGCCACATTCTTTCGGCAGTTAAACTACCACTGTGGGCTGGTTGTCTGTGCGGGCTGGGGGACGGCGGGGGCTACCACTAGGGCTGCCATGCCAGCCCGCCCGGCCCTTCGCCGGCCCTTCTTGGCACTCCTTGGCGTGACATTTCGTGCGGCTCCCTACCCTACCTCACCCTACCCTACCCCTACCCTACCTCGTCCCGTGCCAGCCTGGGCTCCTGCCCTGGAATGCTTGTTGGCTTCGTGGTTTTCACACACACACACACACACATTATGCGCAACAGCCAAGAATACATGCTGGCTATAGTATTCCCTACATTCACACACACGCGCGCGCGCGCGCGCGCGCGTGCCCACACACACACATATTTTCTAAACCCTGACAAGACATCAGTTGACAAGCACACCTCACCTTACAGCGCGTCACTCCTTGCCTTGCTCTCTCTCTCTCTCTCTCTCTCTCTCTCTCCCACCTCACATCGAATCCCCCCTCCCCCCGCCCCCCGCCTCCACTTACCCATTCACCCCATCCCGTAACATCCCCTCTCTTCTGCTTGTACGTCGCTTGTTCAAAGCTACTCTAAAGCACAACGACGGGCAGGTAATGAAAGGTAGAGTCCACAAAAAATGCAAAAATTCCGCTCTGACAACTGAACAAAAAAAATATACATTAAAAAAAAAAAAAAAAAAAAAGACAACGACAAGAGGTCGTCCGTCTCCGGATCCGATTTGTTCCTCTTTCTGCACCTTCAAACATTCCGAAGACGGCAGCGCAAACAAGCGATAAAGCCACTCGCGCACGCGTCTCTTCGCTCACCACTTCACTCCAGACGATAAGAGCCGGAGGGTTAAAGGGGGAGAGGCGGGCGGAGAGTGGACAGGGGGGGGGGGGGGGGGGGGGGGAGGAGAATGGGAGGGACCAGAGGTGGGTAGTTTCTCCACGGGTTTTCTATTCTGACCTTGAAAGTTTTCTCCCTTCCCTCCCCCTCCCCTCTACTGCTTTTGTTTGTTTTGTTTTTCTTCTTTTCTTTCCCCTTCTCTCGGTGTATGCATGCAACGGGGATGTCGTCGTGGATAAGTAAGATCTCCCCGAACAGGTCGTTTAGGCTCGGCCCAATCTGAAATCTGAATGACAGGCCTAGAGGGTATAGAGACAGACAGACATACTGCTGATTTCGACGATCAGGTCGTCTTAATCAGAGCTCCCCCACCCATCTCCCCATCTCTCCTCCCTCTTCCCAACTGATTAACATATTAGTTCCGTGCAGCTCAGCAGCTCACTCACGACACACAAACCCATCCGGCCAAGAATGATTCGCCTGACCGGATTCTGACAAGAAATCTTATTACTACCCCCAACCCCCTCCCCCCTTCTCCCACCCAAAACTGGGATGGGAATAGAAAACTGAGTGACGGGGGGGGGGGGGGGGGGGGGGGGGGGGGGCGCGCAAAGTATGATACAAAGTAGACAGGCGAGTCAGACATCCGTGTCCGTTTCTGAAGAATGCAGCATGTGGTGGTGACTTCAACAACAAACACGCGAATGTGTAAACCAACACCTGTGAGCAAACAATGCAAAGCCGTCACTCACGAGTGCGGGACAAGACACGAGAGAGAGAGAGAGAGAGAGAGAGAGAGAGAGAGAGAGACGATGGGCACAAACACCAAGACACGGTCACATTCACATACGACTCCTATAATACACGAATGTCAAGTTCTAAACGTCGCAATTTTGTGTATTCACCACCACCACCATCTCCAAACAAGTGTTGCGTGGACTCCCCCCACCCCCACCCCCGTCCTTGTTTTCCCTGTATTTACAGAGTCGCAATTCCACACAACCCGTCCCCCCTCACTTCACGCCTTAACCCACCCCCCACCCCAACACCGACATGAACAGTTGGTTGCGGTGGAATGGGTGTTTCAACAAACACGGCCATTGTAGAGCTTCTGCTTTTCCTGGCAGCACGCACACACACACACACACACACACAACTAACATGCTCTTGAGAGAGAAAAGGGGGAGGGGGTGACGGGTGAGACTGGGAAGGAAGGGGGGGGGGGAGGGCCGCGAGGTGTACGCATACCCTTAACCCTTCCAATTTGGGCGCATGGATAGCTCAGGTTGACTGCACTCTGAACCGTCACGCAGAAGGTGGCGCGCGAACTCCAGCCCGGGACGCCCAACACGGGACCGTCAAGGAATGAGCTCTTTGTTGTCTTATCAACATCGGGTAGTAATGGCAAGGTAGATGAACCAACTGGGCCGATCAGGCAGCGTGACAGCACACTCCTCCAATACGTCTCGATAACACAAGAGATGGCAAACACGAAGACGACGTAACAGCCGAGTGTCTGGTTCCCGCTTCCTTCCGTTTACAGACCCACTTTATATCTTTTATCTTTAAAACGAACGACACAAATAGTGTTTGTCAGGACAGCATGTTTGAAAGAACGTCTCTCTATCTATATGCCGCCCTTATTGCTTTTTCTTCTTCTTCTTCTGTGCGCCATGAATAGTAACCACCTTTGATCGGTGCACGAACACACACACACACACACACACACACACACACACACACACATCTATAAATTTCGATAAATACGGGGAGGGAGGGGAGTGACGATCATGAATTTTTGTGCGCGCCCCGTAACCCTTTGTGAAACGTTGTCTTCGGTACCACCCTGCTCCTGCTCCTGTCCCCGCCCCCCCCCCCCCCCCCCCCCCAAAGAGAGAGAGTGAGACTCAAGATAATTTATTCATTTTAGGCCTTTGCCCCTCATGAAGGGGTGCAAGGAAATACAATCACAGAAGCACCATAAGAACCAGACACAGATAACTAACATGAATTCAGAAACGATCTTAAGGGATCGCAGTTTAAACGCTTTAAATAGATAAATCGACAAATTTCTGACTGTTTGTTCATGAGTACAGGCCAAAAGAAGTGCTAATCTGAAATGGTTTGGGACTTTTTAATACTTCAACGGTATATACTGAGAGATAAATCAACCCTGGAGAGAGAGAGATAGAGAGAGGGAGAGAGACACACACACACAGACACACAGAGACAAAACGAGACATAGACACAGAAACAGAATTACTAGCAGAAAGGCAGGCAGAGATGGATACAGAGACAGAGAGGGTGAGAGAGAGGGAGAAGAAGAAGTAAGGGGGAGGAAGACAGGATGGAGGACAGAGACGCAATGAAAGGACAAACAGAATAAAAACACAGTAACACAACGCATTCGGATGTTACCGCGCTACCGACACGGTACAGCCCCCGAGAAAATTACCCCTGGCGACGACGCACACACACACATCCGCGATCATTTACCACCTCATTTTCAGCCATTGTCTGTCTTCAACAGAAAGAGAAGAAGAAGAAGAAGAAGAAGAAGAAAGAAAGAAAGAAAGAAAGAAAAAAAGCAACAACAACAACACTTAAGAGAGGATGGGGATGAGTGAGCAAGTGAGTCACCTTGTCGTCGTTTCATGCCAGCCTCGTTTACAATAGCGAAAACATGCTCTGACAGCGGCATTTTAGAGCTAAAGGCCCTCTTACATTGCGATGCACTGAGTGGGCCGGCGGGGGACAACGAACCCTATTCCAAACGGGATGAGCCTAAAACCAAACGGTTCGAACCCAATACCAAAACAGAACGAACCCAATTCAAACTGCGATGAACTCAACGTCACGCGGGATGAACCAATTCAAAAACGGGATGAACCCACTACCAAAACGGGATGAACCCGACACTAAACGAGATGAACCCAATACCAAAACGGGATGAACCCGACACTAAACGGGATGAACCCAATACCAAACGGTTCGTGTGTCGGCCTTAGCCGTACGCTGAAAGAGTGAGAGAAAATCCGTTTTGACCAGTCTGCTCCCAACCAAACAGGCTAAAGAGATCGTGTTTTCATCTTCGTCCCACTACTGGCGGGTTTACCTGTCAGCAAAGAAACCGTAAAGAAAGCCCCAGAACCGATGTTAACTAAACATTGTGGAGAGATGGGATGTGACCCATGGATGAAGCAATTAATTTGTGACGCCGATGCGTGTTGCAAATCCGGATCAAACGGTGGATCCAAGATCCATTCAACAAGGTGATCAAACGTTTTCCAATGAACATAAACAACATAACGCAATTTTTCTTTTTAATGAATTAACTTTAAAGTAATAACATTTTCATAGAATGTTATGACTTCCGAGTGATATAAATGTTGACATATCGTATTTTCTATATCCTTTCTCAAAAACGAACAACAAAAAGTACATGGGAAGTAACTCTTTCCATCTGTACCTCATATTACTTTCCATGGCAAAATGAAAACACTTATGTTCATTCATGAACTGACTCAAAGGGCGGTCAAGGGGCTGATCCAGGATTCGTTCGACCTCGCCGGAGATCTGTGCTCTTCTGGTTGTATAAAAAACAAATGAACGCCTTTCCTTTGGTTTGAAGGCAGAGTGAATGCATGGGGTGATCACGCAAGAGAAAAAAATTGTTACTATGTCGCGAAACGAATGGAAAAAACGAATTACTACAAACAATCACTGCGTTTGAACTCCTTGAACGAAGAAGGCCAAGAGGAAGAAGACCAAGAGGTCCTTGATCCTGGTGGGGGAAAGAAAAAAAAACCAAAGGCCCCTTGGGTTTTTACTGGATAAAGCCCAAAAAGAACCCCCGGGGTTAAACCGGAAGAAAAAAAACCAAGCGGCCCAAAGTCGGGGTGGGAAGAAAAAAAAGAGGATTTTAAAATTCTGATGGGGGAAGCCCAAAAGGGGACGACATTAAATTTTGGGTTTTTGCACAAAAGGGGGCCCAAAACAGGTTTTTAATCGGGTTTTAAAAAAAAGGAAAAAAAAAAAAAAAGGTTTTTGAAAAAAGGGGAAAAAAAAACCAAAGGGGGCCTTGTTTGGGTTTGGGAAAAAAAGGTCCACGACGACCTTCAGTCTGGTGGAAAAAAAAAAAAAAAAAAAAAGAAAAAACCTTGAATTGAATTTTAGAAGAAAAACCTAGCCCAAACCTTGAGTCTGGGTAAAGGGAAGAAACCAAAGGCGAATTGAATCTGGTGAAAAAAGCCCTTAGACGCCCCTTGGGAGTCTGGTGGAAAAAGCCTAAAACGCCCTTAAAAACAGGGGAAAGAAAAAGTTTAAGGGGCCCTTTGTGTTGGTCTTAAGAATTGAGAGGACATTTTTGTCTGGGGGAAAGAAGAAAAGAGGCACCAAAGTCTGGGGGAAGAAAAAAAAAAAGGAGGAATGACCCCTTGGGGGGAAAAGCCCGCCAAGAGAATATACCCGGTTGGGGAAAAAAAGGGACCAACAGGGCCTTTCGATTGCAAAAAAAGAAAAAAGGAAGAATCAAAAGCATATAGCTTCTTTTTTTTGACTTTTTGTTTGTCCATAGGTTTCATTTATAATAACTGGGATTTTTTGGGTTCCCCGTTTCCTTCCGCTCCCCAATAATTCGGGGTTGAAGCCCGGACCTTTTGATAAAAATTTTAAACCTAAAAAATTACGGGGCGGGACCCCGGGTCTGGGGACGAGGGCGGCGAAAAAAAAACCCTCCCCCACTGGGGGGGGGCAACGGGGGCAGCCCAAAGGGTTTTTCCAGGCCCCAAGCCCCCAATCTTGGGGGGTAAAAACAAATTTAAAAAAAAGAAAGGTCATTGTGTCTTAAACACCCCCGACCACATTTTTCAGCTTTTTGATTGTAAACCCTTTTAAAAAAAATTTTTTTTTTTTTTTTTTAATTTAAAAAAAAAATGGGCCCCCATCCCCCTTGTCCCCCCATCGTGGGGGGGCAAAAAAAAAAAAATTTTAATTTTTGTTAACCAACAAGTTAAAAAGGGACGAGGTTTCAAACGGCCCCCCCAAAAGCAAAAGGGGTTTCTTTCGAGTGTGTTACAACCCCTTAAAATTTCTGTTTTTTCCCTGCCCCCCCCACCCCCCCCCCTAACCCCCTCAACCGCCAATTAAAAATTCGGGGGGGGGCCCCTTGGGGGGGGTTTCAAAAAATGCAATTCTTTTTGGGTCCCCCTTTAAGGGGGGGGGGGGGGGGGGGTTTTCCCAAATGCAAAAATTTTGAAGGAAAACGAAAAGGGTTTCCGGGGGGCCCCGGGAAAGGGGAAAATTTTTTATGGGTGGGGGGGATGGAGGTTTTTTAGGGGAGGGAAAAAAAAAAAAGGGGCCCCCCCCCCCCCCCCCCCCTCCCCCCCCAACCCCCCCCATTTTTCCCCCCTTTGGGGTTTTCAAAAAAAACAGGGGGAAGGGGAGATTGGGGGGGGGTGGGGGGGGGGGGGGGGGGGGGGGGGTTTTTTTTTTAAGTAAAAGGGGGGGAAGGCCCCAAGGGGAATTTTTTAAGGAGGAAAGTTTAAGGGGGGAACGGGGACCAACGGGGGGAACGGGGGAAAGAAAAAAAATGGGGGGGAAAAAAAAAAAGGGAAGGGGGAAATTTTTTTTTTTTTTTTTAAAGGGAGGGAAAACCCAATGAAGAAGGGAACAAAATTTTTTTTAGGGAAGGAGAAACACGAGGGAAGAGAGAGAGGGAGAGGGAAGAGGAGAGATGGGGAGAAGGGGGAAGAGCGGAGGGGGAGGAGGGGAGGAAAGAGGAAAAGCCCGAGAAAAAACCCCCAAGACAAAGACGAAGAACCCGAAAAGGTAGGCCCCCCGCCCAAAGGGGGACGGGCCCCCAAAGGCCAAGGCAGAGAGGGAGGGAAAAGGCCAAGGTGGGGTTTTAAAAAAGGAAAAATGGAGGGGTTTGACCCGGCTGAGAAAAATGGTTGCACTCCCCCCCCCCCCCACCCCCCCCATAAAATTACCCTTTTTAAAAACCCCCCCTAACCTTTTTAATTTGCCCAATAATGCCCAATCCCTGTTTTTTTACAGTGGTTTGAATTTTCCCAGTTTTGCTTTCCCGTAAAGCCCTACAATTTGTAAAAGCATGCCTGTCCTTTTTCCAGCTGGTGTGTATTTTGGTTTTTCCACGTCGTAAGTCCAAAACAATTTTTTACAGCAATGCTGCCCTTTTTACAGGGGGGTTTGGGTACGTTAAAGTATCCGGGAAACGCCCTAACAATTTGTTCAGGCATGCCTTTTTTTACAGGGTTTTTTACGTTAAAGTACCAAAGTCGAAAACCGCCCCAAACCCAATTTGTACAGCATGCCTGTTTTTTTTAAGTTGGTGGGGTAGGGTTCGGTTTTCCCAGGTAGTAACCTAACAATTTGTACAGTCGTTTTTAATTTTAACTTAAACAGCGTTATCTGTTTTTTTCCCAGATTTTTTCCCCCTTTAAAAATTTGTTTTACAACACGCACGGGGAACAAAAAAAGGGGAAGGATTTTTCAACTCAAAAAAAAAACCCAAAAAACGAAAACAGAAAAAAAACCTTGAGCTTTTCCCCCCAAAAAACAAACAAAAAACAACAACAAAAAACCCAACAACCCACACACAAAAACCCCACACACAAAACACCACACCCACACACAAAAACACCCCACGCACACACGCAGCAGCACGCACCCCCACCCCACCCGCACACCCACACACAAACCCCCCCGTTCCTTAAGGAATATAGTAGAAAATTTTTATTACTTTGCCTTTACCAAGCCTTTTCCCTTTCAGTCGCTTTAAATTCCTATAAAGACAACAACGTTTTCACTGGTTCCCCCCTTTCCCTTATGAAGGAAACCGCAACCCAGTCCAGAGCTAATTAGGGGAATTTACACCGGGACAGACGGGCCCAGAAGCAGACTTTGGGAACCCGCCCGCCCCAAATGATTTGTGTGACTCCGGGGGGCAGGATGATGTCCCAAATTTCGGGGGGTTTATCCCCGGAAAAATGTGGCCCCGTAAAGGAGCGCCAAAGGCGCAATAAAAACCACGTGAGACGGGCCCTTTAAAAATTTTGGGCCCTTCCCGGGGTTTAAAGAGGGTAAACAGGGAATGCATTGAAGGGGTTGGGTTTATCTGTGGGGTTTTCCCTTTTTTTGGGAAAAAAAAAAAAAAAAAAGGGGGGGGGGGGGGGGGGGGGGGGGGGAAGGATTTAAAAAAAAGTCTCAAATTGCTCCTGGTTTTGTTCTTAACCCTTTTTTTTTTTTTTTTTTTGGGGAGGCACCGGGGGGGTTTTTTAACCCGGGGGCCGGGGTTAAAAATTTTTTAACCCCCTTAGTTTCCCCTTTTTTTTTGGGGTTTTAAAACCCCTGGGGGGAAAAAAAAACCCCCCCCCAAAAAACCCCCCCCCCCAAAAAGGGGGGGGAAACCCCCCCCCTTTTTGTTTTAAAAAAAATTTTTTTTAAAAAAAATTTTTTTTTAGGAAGCCAAAAATTTTTTTAAAAAAATTTTTTTTTTCCCCTTTTAAAAGGGGGGGGTTTTTTTTTAAAAAAAAAAAAGGGGCCCCCCCTTTTTCCAAAAATTTTTTTTTCCCCCCCCAAGGCCCTTTTCCCCCCTTTTTTTTCCCCCTTTTTCCCCCCCTTTTAATTTTCCCCCCCTTTTTCCCCCTTTTCCTGGGGTTTTTTTTTCCCCCGGGGGCCCCCCTTTTTTTTTTAAACCAAATTTTCCCCCCTTTTTTTTTTTGGGAAAAAAAATTTTTTAATTTTTGGGGGGGTTTTTTGGGGGTTTTTTTTGGGGGGGGGGGGTTTCCCCGGGGGGGGGGGGGGAAAAAAACCCGGGGGGGAAAAAGGGGGGGGGGGGGAAAAAAAAACCAAAAAGGGGGGGAAAAGGGGGGGGGAAAAAAAGGGGGGGGATTTTTAAAAAAAAAAACGGGGAAAAAAAGGGGGGGGGGAAAAAATTTTTTTTTTCCCCCCTTTTTTTCCCCCTTTTCCCCCCCCCCCTTAAAACCCCTTTTTTAAACCCTTTTTCCCCCAAAAAAGGGGGGAAACCCCCCTTAAAGGTTCCCCCCCAAAAACCCCAAAAAAAACCCAATTTGGGGGGGGGCCCCCCTTAAAAGTTTTTTCCCCCGAAAACGGAAAAAAATTTTTTTTTTCCCCCCCCCCCCAACTTCCCCCCCCTTTTTTTTTTTTTTCCCTTTTTAAACCCCCCCCCCATTTTCCCCCCCCCCTTTTTTTTTTTTTCTTTTTTTGGGGGGGTTTTTTTTTTCCCCCCCCTTTTTTTTTTTTTTTTTTTTTGGGTTTTTTTTTTTTTTTTTTTCCCCCCTTTTTTGGGTTTTGGGGGGGGGTGTTTTTTGGGGGGGGGTTTTGGGGGGGGGGGGGGTGGGGGGGGTTTTTTTTTTGTGTGTGTGTGTGTTTTTTTGGGGGGGGGGTTTTTGGTTTTTTTGGGGGGGGGGTGTGGTTTGGGGGGGGGGGGGGGGTGTGTGTGTGTGGGGTTTTTGTTTTTTTTCCCGGGGGCCTTTGGGGGGTTTTTTTGGTTTTTGGGGGGGTTTTTTTTTTAACCCCCGGGGGTTTTTAAAAAAATTTTTTTTCCTTTTTTTAAAAAAAATTTTTAAAAAAGGGGGGTTTTTTTTTTCCCCCCAATTTTAAAAAATTTTTTTAAAAAAGGGGTTGTTTTTTGGGGAAAAAAAACCCCCCCCGGGGAAAAAAAGGGGGGGAAAAAAGGGGGGGAAAAAAGGGGGGGTTTGGGGGGGGGGGGGGGGAAAAAAATTTGGGTTTTTTTTTTAAAAGGGGAATTTGTTTTTTAAAAAAAAACCGGGAAAAAAGGGGGGTTTTTTAAAAAACCCCCCCTCCCCTTTTTTTTCCCCCCCGAAAAAGGGAAAAAACCCCCCCAAAAGGGGGAAAAAAAAACCCCCCTTTTCCCCCCCTTTTTTTTTCCCCCCCCCCCCCTTTTCCCCCCAAAAGGAAAGGGGCCCCGGGGGGAATTCCCGGGGGCCCCCCCCCTTTTTCCCCCCCCCCCCCCCTTTTCCCCCTTTAAAAAAAAAACCAAAGGAAAAAAAAAAAAAGGGAAAAAACCCCAAAACCCCACCCCAAACCCAAAACCCCCCCCCCCCAAAAAAAGGGAAAGGGGGAAAAAAAAAAAAAAACCCCCCCCAAAAAAAAAAAACCCCCCCCCCAAAAAAAACCCCCCAAAAAATTGGGAAAAGGGGTTTTCCCCCCTTTTCCCCCTTTTTTTTTTGGCCCCCGGGTTTTTCCCCCCTTTTTTTTTTTTCCTTTCCCCCTTTTTTTTTTTTTTTTTGTTGTTTTGTTGGTTTTTTTTGGTTTTTGTTTTTTTTTTCCCCTTTTTTTTTTTTTTCCCTTTTTTTTCCCCTTTTTGGGTTTTTGTGTGGTGTGTGTTTTGGGGGGTGTTTTTTTTTGGGGGGGGGGGTTTTTTTTGGGTGGGGGGGGCCCCCCCCCCTTTGGGGTTTTTAAAATTTTTTTTTTGGAAAATTTTTAAAAAAAGGGGGGTTTTTTGGGTTGGGGTTTTTTTTTTGGGTTTTTAAAAAACCCCCCCCCCGGGGGGGGGTTTTTCCCCCCCCCCCGCCCAAACCCCCCCTTTTTTTTTTTAAATGGGGGGCCCCCCCCCAAAAAAATTTTGGGAAAGGGGGGAAAAAAAAAGGGGGGGTTTTAAAAAAAAAGGGGGGGGGGGGGGTGTGGGGGGGGGGGGGAAAACCCCCCGCCCTAAAAAAGGGGGGGGCCGGGCCCCCCAAAGGGAAAAGGGGCCCTTTTTTTGGGGGGGGGGGGGGGAAAAGGGGAAAAGGGAAAGGGGGGGGAAAAGGGGGGGGTTTTTTTGGGGGGGGGGAAAAAAAAAGAAAAAAAAGGGAAAAAAATTTTTTTTTGGGGGGGGGGGGGGGGGGGGGGGGGGGGGGGCCGGGGGGGGGGGGGAAAGGGGTTTTTGGGGGGGGGGGGGGGGGGGGGGGGCTTTTTTTAAAAAAATTTTTTTTTTTTTAAAAAAAATTTTTTCCCTTTTTTTTTTTTTTTTTTTAAAAATTTTTTTTTCCCCTTTTTTTTTTTTTGGGGGGGGTTTTTTTTGGGGGTTTTTATCCCCTTTTTAAAAAATTTTTTTTTCCCCCTTTTTTTTTTTTTTTTTTTTTTTTTTTTTTTCCCCCTCCCCCCCCTTTTTTTGGGGGGTTTTTTTTTTTGCCCCCTTTTAAAAATTTAAAATTTTTCTTTTTTTCCCCCCTTTTTTGGGTCCCTTTTTTTCCCCCCTTTTTTTTTCCCCCCTTTTTTTTTTTTTTTCCCCCCGGGGGGGGGTTTTGAAAACCCCCTTTTACCCGCCCAAAAAAAAGGGGGGGGTTTCCCCGGGGGCCCCCCCGGGGGGGCCCCCAAAAATTTCCCCCTTTTTTTTTTTCCCCCTTTTTCCCTTTTTCCCCCCCCCCTTTTTTTTTTTAAATTTTTTTTTTTTTTTTTTTTTTTCCCCCCCTTTTTTTTTTTTCCCCCCCAAAAAATTTAAAATTTTAATTTCCCCCCCCCCCCCCCCCCCCCCCCCCCCCCCCCCCCCCCCCCCCCCCAAGAAAACCCCCGGGGGGGCCCCTTTTTTTTTTCCCCTTTCCCAAAAGGGGGGGGGTTTTTTTTTTTTTGGGGGGGGGGGGGGGTTTTTTGGGGGGGCCCCCTTTGGAAAGGGGGGGGTTTTTTCTTTTTTTCCCCCAAAATTTTTTTTAAAACCCCCCCCCCTTAAAAAAGGGGGGGAAAAAAAATTTTTTTTTGTTTTTTTAAAAAAAAATTTTTTTTTTTTTTTAAAAAAAAAACCCCAAAAATTTTTCCCCCCCCCCAAAAAAAATTTTTTTTTCCCCCCCCCCCCCCCCCCCCCCCCCCCCCCCCCCCCCCCCCCCCCCCCCCCCCCCCCCCCCCCCCCCCCCCAAAACCCCCCCCCCCCCCCCCAAAAACCCCCCCCCCCCCCCCCCCCCCTTTTCCCCCCAAAAATTCCCCTTTTTTTTTAAAAAAAAAAAATTTTTTTTTTGGGGTTTTTTTTGGGGTTTTTTGGGGTTTTTTTTCCCCCGGGGGTTTTTTTTGGGGGGGGGGTTTTGGGGGAAAAAAAAGGGTAGTTTTTCCAAAGGGGGTTTTTTTCCCCCCCAAAAAAAAAAGGGGGGGGAAAAAAACCCCCCAAAAAACCGGTTTAACCCGGGGGCCTTTAAAAAATTTTTTTTCCCCCTTTTTTTTAAGCCCCCCCCCTTTGGGGGGGGAAAAAAAAAAAAGGGGGGAAAAAAAAAAAAAAAAACCCCCCCCCAAAACCCCCCTTTTTTTTTTCCCCCTTTTTTTTTTCCCCCCCCCCCCCCCCCCCCCCCCCCCAAAAAAAAAACCCCCCCCCCCCCCCCCCCCCCCCCCCCCCCCCCCCCCCCCCCCCCCCCCCCCCCCCCCCCCCCCCCTTTTTTTTTTTTTTCCCCCCCCCCCCCCCCCCCCCCCCCCCCCCCCCCCCCCCCCCCCCCCCCCCCCCCCCCCCCCCCCCCCCCCCCCCCCCCCCCCCCCCCAAAAAAACCCCCCCCCCCCCCCCCCCCCCCCCCCCCCCCCCCAAAAAAAAAGGGAAAAAAAATTGGGGGGGAAAGGAAAAAGGGCCCAAAAAACCCCAAAAAAAAAGGGGGGGGGCCCCAAAAAGGGGGGGGGAAAAAAAAAGGGGGGGGGGAAAAAAATTTTTTTTTGGGGGGTTTTTTTTAAAAAAAAAAGGGGGGGGGTTTCCTGGGCCCCCAAAAAAGGGGAAAAAGGGGAAAAAACCCCCCCCAAAAACCCCAAAAAAAAATTTTTTCCCAAAAAACCCCGGGGGGGGAAAAAAAAAAAAAAAGGGGGGGGGGGGGGTTTTAAAAAAAAGGGGGGAAAAAAAAAAAAGGGGAAAAAAAAAAGGGGGGAAAAAAAAAAATTTTTTTTTTTAACCCGGGCCCCCTTTTTTTTTTTAAAAACCCCCGGGGGGGGGAAAAAAAAGGTTTTGGGGGGGGAAAAAAAAAAAAGGGGGAAAAAAGGGCCAAATTTTTGGGGTTTTTTTGGGGAAAAGGGGGGGGGAAAATTGGGGGGAAAAAGGGGGGGGGGGAAAAGGGGGAGGAAAAAAAAAGGGGGAAAAAGAGGGGGGGGGAAAAAAGGGGGAAAAAAAGGGGAAAAAAAAGGGGGGTTTTTTTTTGTGTTTTTTTTGGGGGTTTGGGGGGGGGGAAAATTTGGGGGGGGGGGGTTTTTTTAAATTTTTGCCTTTTCCTTTAAAAAATTTTTTTGGGTTTTTTGGGGGGGGGTTTTGTTGGGGTTTTTTGGGGGGTTTTTTTTGGGGGGGGGGGGGGGGGGGGGAAGAGGAAAGGGGGAAATCAAAGGGGGTTTGGGGGAAAAAAAAAGGGGGGGGGGGGGGGGGGGGGGGGTAAAACCCCCCCAAAAAACCCCCGGGGGGCCCCCAAAAAAAAGGGGGGGGGAAAAAAGGGGGGTTTTTTTTTTTTGGGGGGGCCCCCCTTTTTCCCCCCTTTTTTCCCTTTTTTTTTGGGGGGGGGGTTTTTTTTTTTTTTTTCCCCCCCCCAAAAAACCCCCCCCCCCCCCAAAAAATTTTTTTAAAAAAAAACCCTTTTAAAAAAAAAAAGGGGGGGGGGGGGGGGGAAAAAAAAAAAAGGGGGGGAAAAAAAAAATGGGGGGTTTTTTTTTTTT
>CM031599.1:34415188-34427688 GCA_018398815.1 Conus ventricosus | reverse complement strand
GGATATTGATGCCTTGGGGGTGTAGTGTGCCCACTGGGCACACTACACCCCCAAGGCATCAATATCCAACAATAACCAAACACATACCCACTCTTCCACATCAGTTGGTAATATCCCCTACCAACACACACACATACACACACACATACACACACTTACATACACCACCACCATCCTCTTCACTCACTTCATACAGTAGTTACAGCAACCCCCATCTATCTAATCTTAATTTTGTTTTGATCCTTCCCCTTAAATCCCCCCACACACACACACACACCTTTCCTTTTTTTTTTTTTTTTTTTTTTTTTTTTTTTTTTATCATTATCTATCCACCATTACCACAACCATCACAAAGATATCATACCATCCTAATAAACTAGACACACAACCCTATCATATCACACACACACCCCTCCCCTGACGCAACCCCCCCCCCCCCACCCCCCCCCCCCCCCCCCCCCCCCCCCCCCCCCCCCCCCTCTGTTTCCTCTCCCATAATCCCCCTAGCCTCATGTCATTTCCGCCTTCATGAAGAATTACGGATAAGTCATTTTTCATTCCCTTTTTTGTTTTTCGTAGTTTGTACTGTCCACATGTTAAATGTGATTTATTTTTTCGCCTGATGAAGACCCAAGTGGTTGAAATGCATCGTGTCTTGTCTTGTGCTTTGTTTGTCAATGTCATTGGCGGTAAGTTCTAAAACTCTATTCCTGATCTTGCTTCGTTCGCCGCCTTCAGTCACTCCATTTTGAAATGAATACGTGAGGTTTCACATCACGTCAGACTTCACTTTTGGATAGCTAGATACGCGGGATTTTACACCCGTTAGACGCCAGATCTCACACCACGTTAGACGCCAGATTTGACACCACGTAAGACGCGAGATTTCACACCACGTTAGACGCAAGATTTCACACCACGCAAGACAGAAGATGTCACACCACGTAAGACGCGAGATTTCACACCACGTTAGACGCAAGATTTCACACCACGCAAGACAGAAGATGTCACACCACGTAAGACGCGAGCGAGGTTTCACACCACGTAAGACACGAGATTTCGCACTACGTTCGCTAGACGCGAGATTTTACACTACGTTAGACGCGAGATTTCACGCCACGTTAGATTTCCTTTCAAGATAACTGGGTATGTGAGATTTCACACATGGTTTTCCTGTTGGGACAGCTACTTCGAAAGAAGCGAGATGTCCTACTTCCTTTTCGGACGGCTGGACAGGTGAGATTTCCCTGCAGTTTATACCCCCTCTCTCAGGAGTGTAGGACATCTGATATTTCACACCGTGTTAGACTTCCTTTCCGTGTAGCTAGACAAATAAGATTTTCACACAATTTCAAACACTTCCTCGTATTTAGACACACGAGATTTCACACCATTTTAAACTCTCCTTTGAGTTAGCTCGAGACATGAGATTTCACGTTATTTCAGCCAGTGTGATTTTGCGGGTGCATTCGTTCTTAGGCCTTCCACTGTGATAAGCATAGATGATGCCTCATAATACCTGCAATAGTTTCTGAATGATAGGTACAAAGAATGCGTGTCCACATCATCGGTTACAGCAATCTGTTGATCGCTAAACAGCTGCGTTATTTTTTTTCTTTTAAAGTCACTGATCATCATCACAACGACGTTTTTTTTTACCTATGGTTACTATACTTTAGTCGTTTCTGATCTACGGGTCACTATCAGGCAGTGCTTTTTTAATATCTTTTAGTCACTACTCTTCAGTGTTACCTTTTCCATTATCTGGTCACTATACTGCAGTGATTTGTCAGCTATCGGTCACCACACTGCAGTGATTTCTTATCAGTTGTTCACTACACTGCAGTGATTTCTCAGCTATCGGTCACCACACTGCAGTGATTTCTTATCAGTTGTTCACCACACTGCAGTGATTTCTTATCAGTTGTTCACCACACTGCAGTGATTTCTTATCAGTTGTTCACCACACTGCAGTGATTTCTTATCAGTTGTTCACCACACTGCAGTGATTTCTTATCAGTTGTTCACCACACTGCAGTGATTTCTTATTAGTTGTTCACCACACTGCAGTGATTTTTCATCAATTGTTCACCACACTGCAGTGATTTTTTATCAATTGTTCACCACACTGCAGTGATTTTTCATCAATTGTTTACCACACTGCAGTGATTTTTCATCAATTGTTCACCACACTGCAGTGATTTTTTTTTTATCAATTGTTCACCACACTGCAGTGATTTTTCATCAATTGTTCACCACACTGCAGTGATTTTTTTTTATCAATTGTTCACCACACTGCAGTGATTTTTCATCAATTGTTCACCACACTGCAGTGATTTTTTATCAATTGTTCACCACACTGCAGTGATTTTTCATCAATTGCCCACCACACTACAGTGATTTGCTATCTATTGGTTACCATACTGAAGTGATTTTTAAAAATCTATTTTGGTCACCATACTGCAGTGATTTTTCTTTTATCTTTTGGTCAACATACTGCTGGGCTTTTTGTTTATCCATTGGTCACCATACTGCAGTGATTTTTCTTTTATCTTTTGGTCAACATACTGCTGGGCTTTTTGTTCATCCATTGGTCACCATACTGCAGTGATTTTTTTTAAATAATCTTTTGGTCAACATACTGCTGTGCTTTTTGTTTATCCATTGGTCACCATACTGCAGTGATTTTTCATCCATTGGTCACCAAACTGCAGTGATTTTTTTCTTATATCTACTGTAGTGATTTTTAGTCAATTGGACACCATACTGCAGTGATTTTTAATCAATTGGTCACCACACTGCAGTGATTTGTTATCTATTGGTCACCACACTGCAGTGATTTGTTATCTATTGGTCACCACACTGCAGTGATTTTTTTCTTCTCTCTACTGTAGCGATTTTTAATCTATTGGTCACAATACTGTAGTGAAATTTAATCAACTGGTCACTATACTGCAGTGATTTGTTATCTATTAGTCACCACACTGCAGTGATTTTTAATCTACTGGTCACCATACTGCAGCGATTTTTAATCAGTTGGTCACCACACTGCAGTGATTTGTTATCTACTGGTCACCATACTGCAGTGATTTTTTTTTTAATCTTTACTGTAGTGATGTTTAATCCATTGGACACTACACTGCAGTGATTTTTTTTTGTCCACTGGTCACCAAACTGCAGTGATTTTCTTCATACTGATCACCATACTAAAGTGAGCTGTTATCTACTGGTCACTATAGTCCAGGTTTTTCTTTTCTATCTTATCTAAATTGGTCATTACACTGCAGCGATTTGTAGTTTATTGGTCACTACACCATAGTGAGCTTTGATCTGTTGGTCACTTGACTGCAGTGAATTCTTTTTTCAAATCTAATAGTGAATATACTCCAGCAAGTTGTCTCTAGTTCTGGGTGTGTGTGTGTTGTTGGTTGTTGTTTTTTTCACTCTTGTTCGTTTGTTTTCTTCAGTCTGCCGTTAACTTCACTGGTCGAGTCGTAGACCAGACCCAGGCTGGGTTTTCAAACCTCCAACAAAGCAGAACTTTCAATCGTAACTCACAACATCAAAACTTCAACCTTTCACAACATTCAACTCCCCATGTGCCCCGAACCCTTGTCTAACCCTGTGACTGTGTGAAATCTTATCTTTAAAAAAAAATTAAAAGAAAAAAAAAAAACAAAAAAAACAAAAAAACGTCATTGGTAAATCGCGCTCGTAGTGTGGAGGCAGTGGAGTTGTCTTCTCTTTTCTCCACCCATAATTGAAAAGTGGAGTTGCCTTTTCTTTTCTCCGTCCATAATGGAAAAGTGGAGTTGTCTTCTCTTTTCTCCACCCATAATGGAAAAGAGGAGTTGTCTTCTCTTTTCTCCAACCATAATGGAAAAGTTGAATTGTCTTCTCTTTTCTCCGCCCATAATGGAGAGAGAACGTCGGCCCTCGTTCGTAAGAAAGTCGGTTCAAAAAGACCAGGAAGGCCACAATAGGTGTTTCACGCTATGTACAGTGAGGAATGGACGAGCCGACTCCCCTAATTTCACCCTACTGGCTGCACAGTCCTTGAGTAGCGGAGTATCGGGGCTCTATATGTAAGCACGTGAGGGGGGAGGGGGGGAGGGGGGCGGGGGGGGGGGGGACGACAGAGGCACTGCCAGAGCTTGTTAATAGCAGTCCACGACTCCCGCTGATCCCACGGCCAGATCAGGTTTGTTGTGGTTCACATGGTTTACATTCTAGGCCCTGCGAACATGCTTCCGTGCTTGCGTGCTTGTGTGTGTGTGTGTGTGTGTGTGTGTGTGTGTGTGTGTGTGTGTGTGTGTGTGCGCGCGCGCGCGCGCGTGCGTGAGTGCGTATGCGTGTGTGTGTGTGTGTGTGTGTGTGTGTGTGCGTGTGTGTGTGCGTGCGTGTGTGTGTGTGTGTGTGTGTGTGTGTGTGTGTGTGTGTGTGTGTGTGTGTGCGTGCGTAGGTGCGTGCGTGAGTGCGTGGTGTGTGTGTGTGTGTGTGTGTGTGTGGTGTGTGTGTGTGTGTGTGTGTGTGTGTCTGTTGTCTGTCTGTTTGTTGTCTGTCTGTCTGTTCATGGGCGCAAGCGAATGTTTGTTTAGAGTACAGGACGCAAGGAGAGAGAGAGGAGAGTAGAGAGGAGAGAGAGAGGAGAGAGAGAGAGACAGACAGACTGCAGACAGACACAGAGGAGAGTGAGAGACAGAGAGAGAGAGAGAAGAGAGAGAGAGAGAGAGAGAGAGAAGAGAGAGAGAGAGAGAGAGAGAAAGAGAGGAGAGAGAAGGGGGGGGAGAGAGAGCAGGAGAGACAGACAGAGAGAGAGAGAGAGAGAGAGCGACAGAGAGAGAGGCTTGCATCCACAGAACGACAGACAGGGAACAGAAGTGGTGAAAATGAACATAAATAGGGGAACACAGAGAGAAGAGAGAGGCGACAGCGAGAGGTGAAGAGAAGAAGAGAGAGTGATGAAAAATGAGACAGAGAGGAGGAGAGGAGAGAGAGAGGAGAGGAGAGAGAGAGAGAGAGGAGAGAGAGAGAAGAAAAGGAGAAGGGGGGACAGGAAGGAAGGACGATAGTAGACTGGCAACAATGTTCCGAATTTCGCAACATCACATACCCGCTTTCGCTGGCACAACGCTGAACATTCCAAATACATCACGCAGAACTCAAACTCGTCTAGGCCGAGGTGAGTATAGGGATGGGGGTGAGGGAGGTTCTGGGATGGAGAAAGAAGATCAAAGAGAGAGAGAGAGAGGTGGGGGTGGGGATGGGATGGTAGATGGAGACGTGAGAGAAACAGAGAGAGAGAGAGGAGAGAGAGAGTGAGAGAGAGAGAGACAGACAGACAGACAGACAGACAGCCAGCCAGAGACGGGGGGGGGGGGGGGGGGGGTGCAAGGTGAGAGCTTTAGAGAGACAAGTGGGTGTGAGGATGGGGATGAAAGATGGAGATACACGAGAGAGAGAAGGAGAGGGGGGGGGGGAGGGAGACAGACAGGCAGACAGAGAGGTCAGAGAGAGAGGAGAGAGAGAGAGAGGAGAGGAGAGAGAGAGAGAGAGAGAGGTGGGTGTCTGTATGAAATGAGATGGAGAGAGAGAGAGAGAGAGGAGAGAGAGAGAGGAGAGAGAGAGAGAGAGAGAGAGAGAGAGGAGAGAGAGAGAGAGAGAGAGAGAGATTCACAATTTTCACTCTATTCAGAAAATGCAGACAATTTCAAAACTTCTCTTGTCCCACATCGGAAACCGCAACCTGTTGCACATCTCCGGGAGTCTGACTCTGACACTCTCCCTTGTTCATCATCCGCCTTTCTTCCCCTCCCCCTTCCCCTCCCATTTCGCCGGCACAAGACGCATAGGCTTACATGCAGGCAGGCACACTTTACGTTAGAGCATCTGCAATACTCCTGCCAATACAATCCGGAGCGCATAGCACGCGGCGCCCACGCGATCCCCTGGCCTACTCCCTGTACTTCCTTTCATCAAAAGCTTCCCCTCCCATCATCACCACCCCCCGCCCCCCCCCCCCCCTCCTCCTCCCCTCCCCCTCCCCAGTGTCTTGTCGGAGAAGCCAGTCCCTAACGAGGCGAAAGCTGTCCAGAAGATGCACACGCACTATGCTATATCCATGGGGTCTAGGCTCCTGAGCTCGCTCACTCTCCCCGTCTTGAGCACGTTCGTTCGGTTCAGGGAATGAGGTCGAATAGGGACATGACATTCAACACATGGAACACCTTACGTTACGTGCTGCATCTAGTCATTTATTTCTTTGTTGGCGTTCGAACAAGTCTTCCAGCAACCCCCCTCCCCCGCCCTCCTCTCGCTCCCTCCCTCCCTCTCTCTCTCTCTCTCTCTCTCTCTCTCTCTCTCTCTCTCTCTCTCTCTCTCTCTTTCTCCATTCCCACCTCCCCCCATAGCGACTCCTCCCTCTCCTTTGCTTCAGTTAGTTTCTTGGCAAAGACGCCTGTGTGTATTTCTAGACAGAGGAGAGAAAGGCCGTGAGAGCGATACAGGACCCCACACTTCAGCATTTGCTTCTGGCGTCTGAAAAAAAAAAAAAAAAAGCACAGTGCTAGCAATTTCTCCAGTATTTTTTTTGTTGTTGTTTTGTTTTTTTGTCCGTGATAGGACAGAGGCACAAAATAGAGTGAGTTTTTTTTTTTTTTTTTTTTTCTTTTTTTTTGCCTTTGCTTTTCTGGAATTTTTTGTTTGTTTGTTTGGTGTGTGTGTGTGTGTGTTTTGTTTTTTTTTTCCATACTGACTCTGTCAAGAAGACCTCCCACTGTTGCCCAAAAGATACAAACCAGAGTCCCTACTACTGTGGGTGCTGAAAACGACCGCTTTCTGTTCGACTTCGTCGAGACAAGTGCATGTTAACAACTGAAAGCGTAATACGTCCATATGGACAAGAGCAAGTTGAGGTTTCTGCTCTGGAATCAAGCAATAAACGTATTCCCTCCTCTGTTGTCTGCAGATATTGACCGTCACTATCCTCCCCCCCCCCCCCCCCCCCCCCCCCCCCCCCCACTCCCCCAGCTCTCCTGGCCCCGTGTTTACACAGCAATGTGAATTACCACACTTCATTGCATGTGACTGGGGCAAGGGGCTATACTCATCAATTTTCTGAGTTCACATGTCGCTCCCCCCCCCACCCCCCCCCACCCCCCATCCTCCCCTTTTTGTGCACGCTAGTCTAATGCGCAATTTTAGAAGCAAAGCTGCTTTATTTTCACTTTTCATTTTCTGTGATTATTATTTCCTTGTCCCCTTGTGAGTAAGGACAGCATTCTAGTAAGAGCAGCAAGTTGCAAAAAAAAAAAAAAAAAAAAAAGGTTTTGTTGTTGTTGTTGTTGTTTGCTGTTGATGATGCGGCTGCTGCTGCTGTTGGAACCTCATCTTCCGTGCCAGTGACGTGGCTCATTTCGGGTTCCTGGCCACCGGCAATCTAAAGGGAGTAGTCAATGTCAAGTCGTCGTGAGGCCACCCATCATCAGCGGAGACACTGCACTGCTGCCGAGTCACTTAGGTGGTGTTCAGACGAAACCCTTTACTGCCGACAGCCACTGGCAGACCTGCTTACCCCAAATTCGTGTACCTGTAATATCTCAGACAAATACCTGTAATATGAAAAGGAAAAAAAAAGAAAAAAAACAACAACAAAAAACCCTGTAATCTTCACAATCGCAATACTTTCGAACTTTTGAAGATTTGGAAGAGCTAGCCGTTGGCGCGTAAGACTGCTTCGTCGCCAACTTCGACAAAGTAAAAGACGCAAGGCACGCTGGGAAATGTCTTTTAACCGCTTTTGACCGAAACGGTAGCAGACGAAATTTCTTGATTTTTTTTTCCCGTAATTTTTTCAAGGGGCCGTAATTCCCGTGATTTCGATCCACCCCCACCCCCCTCCCGCCCCGTAAAAATTACGGAAAAATCGTAAGGGTAAACAGGTCTGCATTGGTTAGTCGCGGAGCCAACGTGAACAAAATGTCCCTCCCGGAGCGTGGCACAACGTCCGTCCAACGACAGCGCCCATGACTGCCAATACCGGCGACCTCCTACACGAAGTCGCGAAGGGCACAGACGTGGAGAGGAAATCGAAACCGTGGTTACCATCAGAGCAAGGAATCCACAGCCACAGAATCAGAGACTTTTTTTTTTCAATGCTGATCGGTGAGGACGAGGAAGATGATGTTACAGAGTTCCATTCTGACCTGACACTGCGTTACAAGACAACATTCTACATTTACTTTTTTTTTTTAAATATCCCAGCGTGAACCAGGCCCGAGAGATACAGATCATTCTGGGTTGGTCAGCTAATTTGAGCAACTCTCAAGGGACGCATCAATAAAGTGGATAAAATTCAACTGCGAGGTTCCTGTCTTCCCGGTCGAGTCACTCGACTCCTGGAAGTGGTCTCCTGGGGCAGAGAAGTCCACAAATAGATCGCTCTGATGACAATCGAATCCATGACCTCCTATTCGGGAACCCGCGACGCTAACTTCTGCGCCACAGTCGCTGGAGCATGCAGAACTTCTGTAAGAACACCGTCATCACCAGAACGTTTTGCCTCTCTCTTCATCCTGTTTTTATTCTTGTTTCTTTCCCCACTGATAAGAATCTATCTATCTGGCCCTATTAGATCCCTATCAACTTGTTTTTCTAGACATAGGTTTTCATACATTGTACTGTCGTGTGTGTATCTATCTGGCCCTATTAGATCCCTATCAACTTGTTTTTCTAGACATAGGTTTTCATACATTGTAGTGTCTGTCATGTGTGTATCTATCTGGCCCTATTAGATCCCTATCAACTTGTTTTTCTCTGGCCCTATTAGATCCCTATCAACTTGTGTTTCTAAACATAGGTTCTCGTACATTGTGCTGTCGTGTGCTGTACCGAGTCGCTACATCATGAGCTCAGATTTCTGTATGTTTAATTCGTGGGCTGCTTTCCACAGAACAGTCCACCAGCCTTTTCTGTCCCTGTCTGTGTTCAGGTATGCTCGTCTGTGGTCTGCAATATTTGGCCTGGTACACGCCCCTTAGTTCTTGGCATGAATCGTCTGCAGCATTTGGCCTGGTACACGCCCCTTAGTTCTTGGCGTGAATCATCTGCAACATTTGGCCTGGTACACGCCCCTTAGTTCTTGGCGTGAATCATCTGCAACATTTGGCCTGGTACACGCCCTTAGTTCTTGGCGTAAATCATCTGCAACATTTGGCCTGGTATACGCCCCTTAGTTCTTGGCGTGAATCGTCTGCAACATTTGGCCTGGTGCACGCCCCTTAAGTTCTTGGCGTGAATCGTCTGCAACATTTGGCCTGGTACACGCCCCTTAAGTTCATAGCGTGAATCGTCTGCAACATTTGGCCTGGTACACGCCCCTTAGTTCTTGGCGTGAATCGTCTGCAACATTTGACCTGGTACACGCCCCTTAAGTTCATGGCGTGAATCGTCTGCAACATTTGGCCTGGTACACGCCCCTTAGTTCTTGGCGTGAATCGTCTGCAACATTTGGCCTGGTACGCGCCCCTTAGTTCTTGGCGTGAATCGTCTGCAACATTTGACCTGGTACACGCCCCTTAAGTTCATGGCGTGAATCGTCTGCAACATTTGGCCTGGTACACGCCCCTTAGTTCTTGGCGTGAATCGTCTGCAACATTTGGCCTGGTACACGCCCCTTAGTTCTTGGCGTGAATCGTCTGCAACATTTGGCCTGGTACACGCCCCTTAGTTCTTGGCGTGAATCGTCTGCAACATTTGGCCTGGTACACGCCCCTTAGTTCTTGGCGTGAATCGTCTGCAACATTTGACCTGGTACACGCCACTTGGCGTGAATCGTCTGCAACATTTGGCCTGGTACACGCCACTTGGCGTGAATCGTCTGCAACATTTGACCTGGTACATGCCACTTGGCGTGAATCGTCTGCAACATTTGGCCTGGTACACGCCACTTGGCGTGAATCGTCTGCAACATTTGACCTGGTACACGCCACTTGGCGTGAATCGTCTGCAACATTTGGCCTGGTACACGCCCTTAGTTCCTGGCGTGGATCGTCTGCAACATTTGGCCTGGTACACGCCCCTTAGTTCTTGGCGTGAATCGTCTGCAACATTTGACCTGGTACACGCCACTTGGCGTGAATCGTCTGCAACATTTGGCCTGGTACACGCCCCTTAGTTCTTGGCGTGAATCTCAATACATCAGCATTGGTCATCATACCCTCCAGATGTCACCTCCTACATCAGCATTGGTCATCATACCCTCCAGATGTCACCTCCTACATCAGCATTGGTCATCATACCCTCCAGATGTCACCTCCTTCTGCATGCAAGTGTTGGAGCGAGCACGGGAACGAGCGAGCCAAAGGGAGAGAGAGAAAGAGAGAGAGAGAGAGGGGGGGGGGAAGAGAGAAAGAGAGAGAGAGAGAGTTTATGTGAATGAGTGTATAATGAGCAAACGAGCTATTCAGTGTGTGTGTTTGTGCGTCATTTTATGCATGTGCATATATGCGTGCGTGCATGTAAGGGGGGGGGGGGGGGTGAGAGAGAGAGAGAGAGAGAGAGAGAGAGAGAGAGAGAGAGAGAGAGGAGAGAGAGAGAGAGAGAGAGAGAGAGAGAGACGCCTCAGATACGATTTTACTGACAATGGCCTACATATAGCCTTTATGTCGAGGGGGTGTACATCAATATTTGCAGCGCCGAAACAATATAGTGCAAAGAAACAAAAAGTTGTAACTAACTACGAAAATATTAATGCTAGGACTCGAAACTATGTTGTAAGAAAAGAAAATTACATACGTTTTCACCATCCAAAATGACATTCGAAATGACTATGCAATTTTTAACAACATAACCATTCACACAAGTGCCGCACATAGGCACACATATTCACCGCTGTAAATCATTTCGTTCGACCACTTGAAGCATGAACGTCCATCTCACTATTATTCTTAGTAGTGAAGAGAACGAAAACGTTTTTGAATATATCATGAAGCTGCGTAAAGTGCTTGAAAAAGAAAAAAGAAAAGAAAAAAAAAGACCTGAAACATTAGTAGTTGTTACGGAACATTTCTTTCTCCTGAAATTGCCTCTGCAACATACTTAGCCAGAAGAGATATCATCATATTATCGTCAGAGGATAAGATAATGTTGCTTATAGCCCAGCCGACCGCAAAGGGCCACATCAGGGCTGTCGTCAGAGGATAGCAAACTATAAAGATTATGATTTTCTGTAGCAATGATGTCGAAAAGTTGAGTTTTTTTCTCCGATATCATTATATGCTACACAATGGATTATAAGTGATCATCTTCTCTCACACCATCTGAACACATTACACACATGTTGGAATTCAAAGACCGTCTCATCTCATGTTATAAACAAAAACTGGCGTTCCAAGATGAAAGACAATATGAAATATTCCTGGTTCTATTCTTTCAAAAGTATCTTAAAACCAGAAAAATTTCTCATTGTAGTTACCAATAAATGGCATAGGGATATGCTCGCCAGATTCAGAAGTAGGACACTTGGACTGAATGCAAACAAAAGATGGTTTAATCCTGAATGCACTGTAGTTGACTTGCGTGTAATGTAGTTGACTTGCGTGTGTGTGTGTGTGTGTGTGTGTGTGTGTGTGTGTGTGTGTGTGTGTGTGTGTGTGTGAGTGAGAAAGAGAGAGAGAGAGAGAGGAGAGAGAGAGAGAGAGAGAGAGACAGACAGACAGAGACACAGAGAGAGTGTGTGCGCGCACGCGCGCGCACATGTGTGTGTGTGTGTGTGTGTGTGTGTGTGTGTGGGTGTGTGTGGGTGTGTGTGTGTGTGCGTGCGTGCGTGCGTGCGTGCGTGCGTGCGTGCGTTGCGTGCGTGCTTGCGTGCGTGCGTGTGTGTGTGTGTGTGTGTTCGCGCGTGTGCCTAATGTTTTCATTCTGCCTGTAAACAAGCGTCAGCATCTCTTAACAGAAACATGCATCAGTCCTGAGATCTCCACTGCCGTCTGGTTTTGTGGCCTGCGGCACACTCCCCCCCCCCCTCCTCTCTCTCTCTCTCTCTCTCTCTCTCTCTCTCTCTCTCTCTCTCTCTCTCTCTCTTCGCGCGTGTGCGCATGTGCGTGCGTGTACGTGCTTGTATGTGTGTGCGCGTGTGCACGCGCGCGCATGTATGCATGCGTACGTGCGTGCGAACGTGTGCGTGCGTGTTTGTTTGTGTGTGTCTGTGCATGTGCGTGTGCTCAGTTTCATTCTGCCTGTAAACAAGTGTCGGCATCTGTTAACAGAAACATGCATCAATCCTGGGAACTCACCAGCCGTCTGGCTTTGTGGCCTGCGGCACACGTCCACCTCCTTTATGAACTCTCTAGATAGTTGTTTGTTATCGCATGCCTACGGGTGCACAAGCACGTGCGAGCACGTGCGAGCGCGTGTGCGCGCATGTGTGTGTGTGTGTGTGTGTGTGTGTGTGTGTGTGTGTGAGGGAGACAGAGAGAGAGAGAGAGAGAGAGGAGAGAGAG
>CM031599.1:34405188-34407688 GCA_018398815.1 Conus ventricosus | reverse complement strand
CAGGTAGGTTGTGTCGGTTCGGCTTCGGCCGATTCATCCATCAATCGTATCAGTTTTATTCATCCATCGATCGCTTGCGATGTCTGCGGCTGCCGTCAATCAATCAAGAAAACACAACAGGCTCACGGTGTCTGTTGCTGCTGCTTCGCCCATCCCGTCAATGAATCAAAAATCACATCACGCGCGTGCGACACACACACACACACACACACACACACACACACACACACACACACACACACACACACACACACACATCTACAATGGCTTGAGATCTTAAGGGTCATTTTCCAGGCTGGTTTTTTGTAGACAGGATTTCATGTTCGCCCAACTTAGTTTCTTCCTCAGAAATCAATACCAGGTGATTTCTGTATCTGCATTAATCCTCCAATCACTCCCTGAAAGAATCAATATCCGGTGATTTCTGCATTGACATCAGTTGTCCAACCAATCCACCAAGAATTCAACGCTTTGTGATTTCTATACTTACGTTAATCATCCATTCAGTGCGTCTCTGAATCAACACCTAGTGATTTCTGTATTTAAATCAAATATCCAATCGATCCATCAGGAAATCAATACACAGGGACTTCTGTATCCACACTAGTCATCCAAACTGTGGATCAATGAATCAATACTGGTAATTCCTGTACCAGCATCAACTGTCCAGCCAGTCGATCAATGAAAGAATACCTGGCAATTCCTGCATCTGCCTCAATCATCCGATCAGTCGATCAATGAATCAATACCTGGCAATTCCTACATCTGCCTCAATCATCCGATCAGTCGATCAATGAATCAATACCTGGCAATTTCTGCATCTGCCTCAATCATCCGATCAGTCGAACAATGAATCAATACCTGGCAATTTCTGCATCTGCCTCAATCATCCGATCAGTCGATCAATGAAACAATACCTGGCGATTTCTGCATCTGCCTCAATCATCCGATCAGTCGATCGATGAATCAATTCCTGGCAATTCCTGCATCTGCCTCAATCATCCGATCAGTCGATCAATGAAACAACACCTGGCAGTTTCTGCATCTGCCTCGATCATCCGATCAACGAATCAATACCTGCAAATTTCTGCACCTGCCTCGATCATCCAATCAGTCTTTCAATGAATCTGGCACTTTCTGCTGTCTGCTTCAATCATCCAATCAGTCGATCAACTCCTGGTAATCCCTACCTCTGCTTCCATCAACTGATCAGCTGATAACTCAATCAACTACTGAGGATACTTGAGTCTGGCTCACTCAACCGAACAGTCGATCCAATTAATCAGTCTCACCATGAAGGCGTCACTGCGTGCGGACTAGTCCATAAACGCCACGCCACATTCGCTCGGCCAAAGGGCCACACCACTCTGGCTTTACAGCAGTATAAAGAGATAAGTAAATGACTGAAATAAGGAAACCTTTTTTTATTTTTAGATCACTATGCCGCCGCCGACCGAAAGAAACAAACAGACGACAAGAGACAAACCCGACGCGTTTCGACCTGTTTGGTCATCTTCAGGCAAGACGAACGACATTCAAGACAATGAAGACGAAGAACAAACAGTCTCTTATTTCCTCAAACTGAAGGCAGAATGGATGTGGAGAGGAAAGGAAACTGCTGGGATGGAGACAATGAGGTTCAAAATACCACCACCACCACCACCACTACTACTACTACTACAATAATAATGATCATAATAATACAATAATAATAACGACAATAATAATGATGATGATGTTTAAAAATATCAAAAAATAATAAAGAGAGGATTACCGCCGCTTTTAGTAATAGGTCTAATATGTTAATAGTAGTTGTGGCAATAATAGTAACTATACTGAGAGAAGGGGGGAATGAACTGGGGTTTGAGAGCAGTCGAACAACATGGCTATGGTGGCAACGTAACAGTGGCGATGATGATGATGATGATGATGATGATGATGATGATGATGATGATGATGATGATGATGATGATGCTGTTGCTGCTGCTGCTGATGATGATGAAATCATGATGATGATGATGATGATGACGATGATGGTATAATAATAATGATAATGATAATAATAATGATAATCATAATGACGATGAAAATGATGATGATGATCATGATGATGAGTCAACACTTGGTGATGCTGGGAACCGCTGTAACGGTCAATCAATCTGACAGCCAGACAAACTGTTCGATGATCGATCAAAGGCAGTCACTTCACACGAACATGAAGGAAAGCACAACCTGTACTTTCTACAGCGTGGCACCGCTTTGGACAGCAGTACTGCGTTGCATTGTACTGGACAGCATAACATTGCATTGGACAGTATTGTATTGCATTGCACAGTATTGCACTACAATTCACAGTACTATCTTGCACAGCAGTGGACTGCATTTTATCATATTGCGATGTATTGTGCAGTGCAGTGCTATACTCTATTGTGTTGTACAGTACTGCTTCGCACCGTGTCGTTTTGAATTCCACTGAACAGTAACGAGTTGTATAGCACTG
>CM031599.1:34340188-34400188 GCA_018398815.1 Conus ventricosus | reverse complement strand
ACTGATCCATGTTTGGCCCAGCCCGTGAACCAGCCTCCGCTATCAATGCTTTGGATCACTTCATTCTGGGCCAAGGATCAAGTCAGATGATTTTGTGTCTCAGGGGGAATACTGTTTGTGTCGCATGCGGTCGAGCGCATATTTGTGTGCTCGGCGCGCGAGCGCGCACGCACACGCACACACACTTACGTACGAAGAAAGGTACCCATACCATCCTACCTTCACACACACACATCCGAAAACGGGGGGGGGGGGGGGGGGGGGGGGGGGGGGGGGCTCAGCTGTCAGAATGCATATTTGCTTTCTTTCTTCCCAACTTTTTTTTTCTTTTCTTTTTGACAGGAAGAGAGGGGGAGGTACGAATATTCCAAAATACAAAACTGCATTAACTTAACACCAACAAAACAAAAACTTTTCCCACCATTTATTTCTCAAGATGAAGTCAGAGCGGGGGAAAAAAAACACTCGTAAAAAAACAAAAAGGGAGGGGGGGGGGGGGGGACTCATTAATCTTAAGCACCCTTAAGAATGAAGTCAGTGGAAAAGACAGTCGTGTTGAAAAGAAAAGGAGGAAAAAAAAAACCGCGACCTCTTTTATTAAATCTTACGCACCTTAAGCTCTACCTGAGTAGTGAAAGTCATGTTCGCGGGGGGAGAACAAGTGGAAAACCTCTTTGTCCCCCAAAGCTGCGGCCCAGGGCATGCCACGGCGAAGCATGCACAAGGACGCAGCGTCCAGTAATAATTGATCGCTATGTCAGAAGTCCACTGTCGAACACTATCACACGTGCACACAGGTCCGCGTTCACACTACGCTTTCCACCATTATGAAGGACTGACCATCTCTCCGTCTCTCCTGTGTGGTGTGTGTGTGTGTGTGTGTGGTCTCTCTCTCTCTCTCTCTCTCTCTCTCTCTCTCTCTCTCCTCTCTCTCTCTCTCTCAGTGTGTGTGTGTGTGTGTGTGTGTGTGTGTGTGTGTGTGTGTGTGTGTGTGTGTGTGTGTGTGTGTGTGTGTGTCCGCGCGCGCGTGCGCGCGTGAACACATGAACAAGAGTGAGGGAGGATACAAACACAAACAAGGTTGGGGGGAGAGAGAGAGAGAGAGAGAGAGAGAGAGAGGTAAGCAGTCAGGCAGGACAATAGATGAGCAGTAAAAAACATGTTGTACGCGGTCCCGTTGACGATCGTGACAAGATGAAGTGAACGAATCGCAATGAGAAAGCGACCGACAAACACATAAACCAACTGACAGACAGACGGACAGACAAAGACGGGGACTGACATCCAACATAGTCCTTCCCGACGACGGTAAGATCGTACAGGAGTGAACGAGGGGCAGGAAACCGAAACAGACCCACAAACAGACAGACGGACGGGCCGACAGACAGATCAGCAGACCAAAACACAGAGACAGACGCCCTACATGCTTTATATTCTATTGACGGAGGTGACACGATGGAATGTTGGCAAAATGGAGGAGGGGGGTGGGCAGGTAGCGAAAGCGAGGGGTAGAGGGGGTGAGGGGAAGGGTTACAATGGAGGGTGAGAGGTAAAGGAGAGAGGGAGAGAGGGGGGCGGGGGTTAGACGTGAAAACTAACAGTAGAGTGAAGAAAGATGAGTGACAAACGGGGCCAGTGCACGCGTCCTGCTCGTCCTTTAAGAGTGAACACCCAACCAGCGAACACAGATTTGAACACAGTTCAACATAATGAATACTTCATGAAAATATATTTAATGAGACAGTAAAAAGAAAAAAAGACGAAATTTAAATACCCTAATGTTAGATTCTCCTCTCCTCCCAATCGTCGACAGAGATCAGACAGACTCTTTTATACTCTCCTTCTCTCCTCCCAATCGTCGACAGAGATCAGACAGACTCTATCTTTCAGGGCTCGAAGTCCGAAAGGAAATCCTTTTCAATCATGCTCACCTATCATTTGTTATGTTTTCCCTCGATGCCAATTCCCGTCCTCTGACCGGTGGATGTAACGGTCGGAATTCCAACTCTTAGCGACATGAACGCGTCCCTGGTGCAAAACTGATGTCAACACTGAGCCGTTTATCATTCACCAGGATTACAGACTAATGACCCCATGGTGTATATGTTACGCCTAAATCGTGTAATTGCCGATTTCATGTGATAGGCAAAGTTTTGCCGATTTCATGAACTAGGCAAGCGAAATGCCTAGTTCATGAAATCGGCAAAACACCTGCCTATTTCATGAACTAGGCAAAACGTAACTGCCGATTACATGAACTCGGCAAAATGCAAATTCTCAGTTAAACTCTCATGATGCATTTTGCCGATTTCATGAAATAGGCAAGGAAGACACCAAGGAAGTATAGAGTGTACAGACTAGTGGTTGTCCGCTGTGGTGACGCAAGCACATGCACACACACACACACACACACAGTTATTTCTTTTTTTTTTTTTGTTGGTCTTTTTTTTTTTTTGCTCTCCCCATCGTCAAGGGGCAAAAATATGAAAAATCTCAGTTGTTATTCTGCTACGGCGTGTATACTCTCTCTCATCATCATCATCATCATCCAATTGACGGCCCCAATCAACAAGCTGATTATTATGCCGTACTATGGAGGTTGTGCTGAGTTAGAAAGGCCAGGATAGAAAGATAGAGACCTAAGATAGTGAGAAAAACAAGGGCAACTAATGCATTTAAATGACACGAGAGATACCTACTCTATGTGGGTTTTATCAGCAGGCTACTACTTTTCACTCTTCATCCGGAGACAGGCTCCAGACTAGCTGATCCAAATTCTCTCTGAGAGTGAACCCGGCCCAAAAATAAATTAAATCACAAAAGTGCTAAGGAAGGAGTGGGATGGGGTGTCGACCTAATCCTACTTATACTATCTAACTAAGATTTCAGGTTTAGTTGTGTGGAACCCCTGACCCAAAGGCGCCTGGGGTGCCATCCATCATCATCTCTGACAGGTCGTTCCAATCCCGAATGGTCCTTGGGAGAAACGCATGTTGTCGGTATTGTGTCCTGCACTGTATGAGGCTGAGCTGCTGTGTGTGACCTCTTCTCTGCCTGGCAGGAGCTGGTGTCAACTTGTCCTTACATATGGGGACGACAGCCTGGCCACACAAGATCTTGCGAAGCATCGCCAGCCTTGCCTCTTTCCTGCGGTTCTGAAGGGAGGGCCACTCTAGCCTGTTTATCATTGCGGTGACACTTGATGTGTTGTGATACCTGTTCACAACAAACCGAGCGGCCCTCCGTTGTACGGCCTCAATCTTCTCGATGTTTCGCTGCGTGTACGGATCCCACACAGTGCAAGCGTATTCCAGGATAGGTCGGACCAAAGTCTTGTAAGCGGTTTCTTTTATCTGGGTGGAACTGATCTTAATGTTTCGCCTGAGAAAGCCGAGGGTCTTATTGGCTTTGGCACAGATGGAGTTGATGTGCTGGTCCCAGTTCAAATCTTTACAGATGGTGACCCCAAGATATTCTCTCTCTCTCTCTCTCTCTCTCTCAAAACACACACACTTTCCACTCTCACTATATAAGCAAGGAAGTATAGAGTGTATAGAGACGGTGACACGTCATTTCACCGCCACCATTTCAGTGCCACCAATTTAGCGCCACTATTTCAGCGCGGCGTTTTATCAGCGTCGTACATTTCAGCGCTGAACACTTCAGCGCGGAACACTTCAGCGCGGAACATTTCAAATATACGGCGCTTAAATGTCTGGCGCTGAAAACAGGAAATCGTTCTCTCGTGGACACGATGGAGGGACTTGCATAAATTGCGTTCATGTTTTAGGCCAACTAGGCAATGTTTTACAATGGAGAGACACCAAACGACGCATAATGATTTTAGTAATTTCAATGGACACCATGGGTTTTAGATGATTTATCATTAAATTTCAAGTTTAAATGTGATCAGCTAGTTTATGTGTTTAGCTAGTTCTCTCTCTATCTCTCTATCTTATTTGGCGCTGAAGTGGCGCTGAAATGTCATGGAACCTATAGAGACACCAAGGAAGTATAGAGTGTACAGACTACACACATGCATCATAGTACACACATGCACGCACGCACACACAGTTTCCAAAACAATGATGAAGAAAATTCTAAATTTGAAGGAATTTGCAAAGGAAAAATCAAACTGTCAAAAATTCAAACTTTCAAACCGTTCTTCATCTTAACAGTTTTTGCATGCTCGTCGTGGGTGCATGCGCTATTGCACAGGAATCCGTTCTTTAGACAGAAAACACCTTTTTGTGAGGCAACTTGAAGTGCAGTTGCATCGCCTGTACCCCTGTCCATGACCAACTGACAGGCCCTCACAGCCGATCTGACTGTGATGTCGTTGTCGGGGATCATTTCGGATGAAATTCCTTTGAACTTGGTCAGTTCAATTTGATTCCTTGAAAACCTGCCGGCTAGAATACCCGCCTTTGCACCCACCCGAAAGCCAGAGTCCCCCTTTTCAAGTACAAGACCGATCAAGTTAGCAGGATCTCCCCTCCCACGGTCGAACTCAGAGACAGGTATAAGTACGTTGTCTCCAACTTCTATTGTCTTCAGTTTTGCCACTGATCTACTAACCATGCGCTTGGCTTGTTTTCTTAGGTTTTTAGCTGCTTCAGCTCGTAAACAGCTAGCCATGTCACTGGCGTCTGAGACTGCACCCTGGCTCTCTTCGTCAACACTCTGCCCCTCCTCGACACTGTCATATTGACTCACCTCACTCTGACCTTCTCCGAACTCACTCTGACTCAGCTCAATCACAAACTCATCATCTTCGACACTGTCACACTGAATCACCTCACTCACACACTGACTCATCTCACTCACACACTGATTGTGAGTGCATGTGCGCGCGCGCGCGCGCGTGTGTGTGTGTGTGTGTGTGTGTGTGTGTGTGCGTGTGCTTGCGTCACCACAGCGGACAACCACTAGTCTGTACTTCCTTAGTGTCTTCCTTGCCTATTTCATGAAATCGGCAAAATGCATCATGAGAGTTTAACTGAGAATTTGCATTTTGCCGAGTTCATGTAATCGGAAGATACGTTTTGCCTAGTTCATGAAATAGGCAGGTGTTTTGCTGATTTCATGAACTAGGCATTTCGCTTGCCTAGTTCATGAAATCGGCAAAACTTTGCCTATTACATGAAATCGGCAATTACACGATTTAGGCGTAACTATATACACACTTCGGTGTTGACTATTACTTTTCAAGCGTGGTTGACAGTGGAACGTCTGTAGAACGGGGAGGGGGGGGGGGGGGGTTGAAAGCATGAGACTGCAAATTGAGATCCTAAGCCGTCAAACGAACGAATGGAACGCGCGCGCGCACACACACACACACACACGCACGCACACACACACACACACACGCACACAACACACACACACACACACACACACACCACACACACACACGCACACGCACACACGCACACACACACACACACACTGTGTGGTGATCTGACGGTCACTTTCGTTTAGACGGTCTGGTAGGACTTTTTTTTTTAAATCCTTTTACTCTCAAGCAGGATTTGAACTTATTTATTGATGTCAAATCCTCTACACCCGGTCAGTGACTGCGAACATCCTCTTCCCCCGTGCACAACTGAGTCCACTCACACCCTGCTGCACTCTCAGCAGCAGCAATACCAGCAACCCACAGGGCGCTGTGAATGCCATAAGGCTACCCATCAGAGGAGACTCCGCACTATCGCAGTCATTTGACGAGTGTTCTGGGGTTGCTGTCGTGATTCAGCATTCTCAGGACACCATCTAAAAAGCCTCTTTACTGAAAAACAAAAACAAACACAAAAAAACTTAAGTTCTGGAGCCAGACCACAATAGTTTCTTCAACAACAACAACAACAACAAAAAATGAAATGACTTGGAGACTGCATGCTCTCAGCACGAAGGCAAAGTAAGTAGCAGCAGCCCCAGCGAAATGACGCGGAACCTCCCTGCTCTCTTTCCCGCCAGCGAACAACCAGGCCTGTGAAATATGTGCTGAGTGCGACAGATGATTGGCACACACACACACACACACACACACACATACACACTGGTTCAAATGAAGCTCCAGTGGCCAGTCCCTCGATGCCAGCCATTATACCATAATGACAGGCACTCTACATGTTTTTTTTCTGTTGTTGTTGTTTTTTTGTTTGTTTGTTTTTCTTCTTTTTTTTCTTTTCTTTTCTTTTCTTTTTTTTTTTTTTTTGGGGGGGGGGGGGGGGGGGGGGGGGGTTGGTTCCTCATTTGAATCGTGCTCACAAGACTCACAAATCTGACTGCAGAGGAAGCTGATGACCCTTTCTTTTTTTTTTCTTTTCTTTTTTTTTTTTTTTTTTTTTTTTTTTACTTCTCGTTCTGTTTTCTTCTGTTTAGTTTTTTCTCCAAACCGACTTGGCGCCACGACACGACTGATCATGGCTACCGGCTGCCAGCTTTGTTGTGGAGTCACAGCAGGGAAGCCCGAGCTGATTTCAGTTCAAAGAATTTGTACAGCTGACCTTTTGAACTGGTCGAGAGAAGGCTGAAAAGGAAAAAGAGATCTTCCATCACTGGTAAACTTGACGCTATCTTTCCCTGAACATCATTTAAACTCTTTTTCATCGTAAGTTTCTTATCCCTTTGGGAACAAACAAACAAACAAACAAAATCTTACATACAACCGCTAAGAAGTCCCACAGTTAAAAGAAAAATAATGCTCTAATTTACGATTTTTTTCCTTACTAATTCAAAAAGTTCAGGTATCATTTTCATTATTTAAAAAAAAAAAGATTTACACACACACACACACACACACACACCACACACACACACACACACACACACACACAAACCTACATTAAAATCAAAGAACTATTGTGAGAGTTTGTAACCATGTTCAATTTGTTTCTAATCTTATATAAGTGCAGGTTGTGTCAAATCGGCTTCGAACAGTATGTGGCTCCCCACCCCCACCCCCACTCCTGGGACCAGCAGCGGCACGCTTTTCGCTTCGCAGGATCGCGGGAGGTCGTGACGTCATAGAACGAAAACAGTTCTGACGAGGAGTGTGAACATACAGTCAACACGGTTCTGTTTCCTTCCCACCTATAAGCCTTTGTTACACAGCACGCGCCGGCGTACAGCTGTACACACTGTGTACCTCTAAGTCCCCCACATATAAAAGGTGATGGTTGTGAGGGGATAACAGAAACAGGAACACTCCCACAAAACAGACAAACACGACAGACAGGCGTTAAAAAAAAGAGAGTAAAAAGAGAGACTGGGGGGGGAGGGGGGGGGGGGGGGGGGTTGGGCGGCGGAGAAGATCGAAAAGACAGAGAGAGAGAGAGAGAGAGACAGACAGACAGACAGACAGACAGAGAGAGTGGGAGAGAGAGAAAGGGAGAGGAAGAGACTCACAAGAGAGAGAGAGAGAGAGAGAGAGGGAGAGAGAGAGAGAGAGAGAGAGAGAGAGGGAGGGAGAGACTCAGAGAGAGACAGACAGACAGAGAGGAGGAAGGAGGGCGATGAGGGAGAAAATTAACTGTAATAACCTTTTTCCCCGCCACTTGCGCAGACGGCTCATGTAGAAAGCGGGATAAAAACAAACACACACCTGTCCTCAGTCTTAACAGAAACCACGTGTTACACCTGTCCTCAGTCCTAAAAGAACCACGTGTTACACCTGTCCTCAGTCTTAACAGAAACCACGTGTTACACATGTCCTCAGTCTTAACAGAAAACACGTGTTACACCTGTCCTCAGTCTTAACAGAAACCACGTGTTACACCTGTCCTCAGTCTTAACAGAAAACACGTGTTACACCTGTCCTCAGTCTTAACAGAAACCACGTGTTACACCTGTCCTCAGCCTTAACAGAAAACACATGTTACACCTGTCCTCAGTCTTAACAGAAACCACGTGTTAAAACCTGTCCTCAGTCTTAACAGAAACCACGTGTTACACCTGTCCTCAGAGTTTTAACAGAAACCACGTCACGTGTTACACCTGTCCTCAGTCTTAACAGAAACCACGTGTTACACCTGTCCTCAGTCTTAAACAGAAACCACGTGTTACAATTGTCCTCAGAGTCTTAACTGAAACCACGTGTTACACCTGCCCTCAGTCTTAACAGAAACCACGTATTACACCTGTCCTCACTCATAACAGAAACCATGTGTTACACACCTGTCCTCAGTCTTAACAGAAACCACGTGTTACACCTGTCCTCAGTCTTAACAGAAACCACGTGTTACATCTGTCCTCAGTCTTAACAGAAACCACGTGTTACACCTGTCCTCAGTCTAACAGAAACCACGTGTTACACCTGTCCTCAGAGTCTTAACAGAAACCACGTGTTACACCTGTCCTCAGTCTTAACAGAAACCACGTGTTACACCTGTCCTCAGAGTCTTAACAGAAACCACGTGTTGCACCTGTCCTCAGAGTCTTAACAGAAACCACGTGTTACACCTGTCCTCAGAGTCTAAACAGAAACCACGTTATACACCTGTCCTCAGAGTCTTAACAGAAACCAGGTGTTACACCTGTCCTCAGCCTTAACAGAAACCACGTGTTACACCTGTCCTCAGAGTCTTAACAGAAACCATGTGTTACACCTGTCCTCAGAGTCTTAACAGAAACTACGTGTTACACCTGTCCTCAGTCTTTACAGAAACCACGTTTACACCTGTCCTCAGAGTCTTAACAGAAACCACGTGTTACACCTGTCCTCAGAGTCTTAACAGAAACCACGTGTTACACCTGTCCTCAGTCTTAACAGAAACCACGTGTTACACCTGTCCTCAGAGTCTTAACAGAAACCACGTGTTACACCTGTCCTCAATCTTAACAGAAACCACGTGTTACACCTGTCCTCAGTCCTAACAGAAACCACGTGTTACACCTGTCCTCAGTCTTAACAGAAACCACGTGTTAACACCTGTCCTCATCTTAACAGAAACCACGTGTTACACCTGTCCTCAGTCTTAATAGAAACCACGTGTTACACATGTCCTCAGTCTTAACAGAAACCACGTGTTACAACATGTTCTCATCTTAACAGAAACCACGTGTTACACATGTCCTCAGAGTCTTAACAGAAACCACGTTTACACCTGTCCTCAGTCTTAACAGAAACCACGTGTTACACCTGTCCTCAGTCTGAAGCTGACTTTCGTCTCCTGCGGGAGAGTGATCTGCAGACTGCATCCAGCTTGCTAGACTTCGTCCGCGCATGGTTATCTAACAAAGATGACTGTATCACAAGCAATGATGTAGTGTTACACTCCCACCGCGGAGAAAAAATCTCAGTGCAACGGCCTCCCGAGGCCGCCAACGAAGGGGCAGACATGGAGACGGAAGAAACCGCTGCGCAAATATTACAGCAGCAACAAAATATAATGATGACAAAACAAGTGCAGATAAACGATGAGAAAGGGAAATGTTTGAGCCATTGCCTGAGGGTTCAAGAAGGTTCCAAGGGAGGTTAGAACGCGCGTCCACAGTGTAAGTGATCAATCTCTTTCAGCAACAACAACAACAAATAAATAAAAACAAAAGAAATAAAAAAAAAAAAAAAAAAAATAACAGAAATAGTAATAGATGTATGACTAAATAAAATTAAATCTAAAAAAAAAAAATGATAATCAAAAATGATCCGGAATCGTCAGTCACATTAGCACTGACAAAGGCTATGAACGCTGTACAACTACGTAAGACTAAAGCTCCTAAGAAAAAGAGAGGGATGTGTACATGAATCCAACACGTTTGTTTCGACTCCGGCCAAACGTCCCACCCCCCATGCCTCTGCTTCCGCTATATACATTGCACAAGGATCGAATCACACCCACTTCCTTTGTAACTAGTAACAGAATAACATTCCCCACCGTTCAACCCCCGTCTGTCTCTGAACACGTATGCACGCACGCACGCACGCACGCACGCGCACACACACACACACACACACACACACACACCACACACACACACACACACACACACACACACACACACACACACACGCCTTCCAATTACCATAAATTTTACAACAAAACGGACCATGCACCTAATCTTCGACAGAAGCGTTAACGCATCGACAACGAGCGAGGGAAAGACATGACCGCACTGAACCATGATCTGGTTGCACTGAAACTGATGTCCGTAACCTGAAACGATCATAATTAATCGTGCTGTTTGAAATATACCTTTAAAAGTAAAAAACGCATCTATTCATTGTTCCAAATGCCCCGTAACAATCTTGTGATTAAGAGACTTTTAAAAGTAAAAACGTATCTATTCATTGTTCCAAATGCCCCGTAACAATCTAGTGATTAAGAGACTATCTGTAGATTTTTTTATTTTTTATTATTCACTAATTTCTGGGGTGTGTTCTTTTTATATTCAGTCAACCCTTGAACTCTAAGACAAACACCTGCTCACAAGCGCACTGCCATATTCCCACAATCCCAAATCCTTGAAATGAAAGTATGCTTTTGATTTTTTTTAAATATTTTCCGATGTATACTCTCCTCTAGCTGAATGGCAGCAGCATGACCCGAACACAGAAACGTTTGCTTACGCAAGCCAATACTTGCACTTTTCATGCATGTCTTACAGTAAGTCCGTAGGACACAGGGTATCAGCCCGTCACACCATGTTGCAACAGCATGATATTTGACAAATGCAAATGGTACTGACAAAAATCGTTTAACGGAAGAAAGGGTAAACTAGAGCATTTTGTGTTCAAACATAAATCGATCGTAGCATCCTCAGATCTGAAATCCGCTTGTTCTTCAGTTATCGTTCCTTCTGAATTAGTTCAAATATCGACCTGATAGTTAAAACATCAAATTATACTTACGATATTGTACTGGTCAATGCAATAACTCACAATTATCCGGTTTATTTATGTCTCCTTTCTGACGGATAGGCAAATTATTAGATATATCACGGTCAGTAGGGGAAAATTAAACGAGTTGTTAAACAATCCAACCATAATAATACGCTACGAACGATTTCGCATACTCCGACATTTTCTTATCAGAAGTTGTCCCAATTTTCATATGATTTATGAACCATCTGTTATTTAAATATTGCTTTATTTAAATAACGGTTCGTCCGACACACCAGCTTCTAAATCTGCCGCTTCTTCGACATCCTTGGTGTAATCTCCAAACCATGGAAAACAGCACACAACTAATTGTACCATTGTCGCTATGAAACGCGTGTCATTACATATCATATCTGTTTGCTGTTTGTCTTCTTACCCCAGATAATTTTACAGTCGTGAATAGTCTGGTAACTTCATCACTCGTGTTCTCTCACACTTCCATATCATTTTGTAATGTTGAATGTTCTCTCTTTTCTTCTAAAGTCTTTTTTTTTTCATCTTCGTCTTGTGCGGCACGAAAGTCATTGATAACATGACGTCCCTTCCAGGATACAAAAGCGAATTCACCCTAAACATCACCAGCCCCAAAAGTATTCACAATATGAAGTTCGAACAAAAAAGAAAAAGATCCAACAATTTCTTTCTAACGATTTTTTCAACTACCTCAGCATAGTTGTCTCATGCTGACAAATATTTTCAATATCTGCATCTTCACAGTCCAATTTTGAACACACACACACACACACAAAACACACACACACACACACACAAAACACACACACACACACACACACATCTGTCACGTCTTCCACTCCAGACCGCTCTGAATCTGTCCCTATAATTCAATCGCCCAATTCGATACTTCATCCTCAAGCGCAACAGCGTTTCTCCACAAGTAACAGCTCTAACTTCGGCCCGAATATTTTTAATAAACAAGGCTGTCCTCGGGCGCTGCATATGAACGTACTAAAACATATCAATCTTTAACAACATTACACAGCTATTTCTCCTGCTTGACTAACATATCATTATCACACTCTAATCTGTTCTTTATAAAACTTGTTCAGCCCTTCGCTTCTTCCCCCCTTACTTAGGCAAAAAATGCTGCTACCGTGGAATGACAATTCTGACAATACAGAGAGAGAGAGAGAGAGAGAGAAGAGAGAGAGAGGAGAGAAGAGAGAGGAGAGAGGAGAGAGAGAGGAGGGGGGACCGACGAGAGGGAGGGGGGGGGGGGGGGTGGGGGGGGGGGGGGGGGGGGGGGGGGGGGGAGATGGGAGAGAGAAAGGGGAGCGAGGACAGAAAGACAGAGTGAAATTATACACACACACACACACACACACACACACACACACACACACACAGAGTGTATTACTGAATCAAGTAAATCGACGCCAAACTTTGTAAATAAAGAAAAGAAATCTAAAATTTCAAAAAGGAAAGAAAGCATTTACGAAAAAGAAGAAGAAACCAACAACAATATACAGAAACGAAGAGACCGGAAAGTAGACAGTAAAGTACCAGCACAATACAAAAACAAACAAACAAACAAAAAACCACCACACAACACACAAAAAGCTCTGGCAGAATACTTTCCTTCTCTCCCTACCCCCTCCCCCGCTTTTCACACCCTGCCAACTAACACACTTCATAAGCCCCAGCAAAGCCAGGGGATAGAACAAAGAGAGCAACTGAATCCACATGTTGACACACACGTACGCACGCATGCACATGCACACGCACACACACAAGGAGAAAAGGGGGAAATGAGGGCGTGAGAAGGAGAGGGCGGGGGGGGGGGGTCGGTGTTCGTGGTAGGGAGGAGTGAGGGAGGGGGGAAGGAGCGGGGGGGGGGGGGGGGACCGGAGGTAGCAACACCCTATACCCCCTATACACCAACTCTTCAGGCGGAACAAGTACCTCTAGCCTGTAACCATGACGCATCAAACTGTAATGGGGATCGCATGTATTATAAGGAGGAATGGGGGGGGGGGGCGAGGGGGGGGGGGGGGGTAGCTGTTGGCTACCGACCCTGTTGTGTCCCCTGACTTGACAGCAACGAGAAACACACACAACATCGCACATATAGTGCACAGCACGGACGGGGGGGGGGGGGGGGGGGGGGGGGGGGAAAGATAAGGTGAGAATGGAGGTTTGGGGTGTGGAGGGCGGAGGATGGGGGCGACGGTGAGGATGAAGGAAAAAAGAAAAGGAGAGAAATAGAAGACAGAACGCGAAAGGAAAATGTGAGAGAGAGAGGAGAGAGAGGAGAGAGAGAGAGAAGAAGAGAGAGAGAGAGAGACGCATAAGTACAAACAAGAAAAACGATGTCTACGCATAAATGGAACGTTTGCGATTCCCCCCCCCCCCCCCCCCCCCCCCCCCCCCCCCCACCCCCTGCCCTCCCTCATCCACGCTCATGTCGGTGTGTTCACAGATGGCAGGACCCGAGGCCGTCTGTATCTATTACAGGTCTTTGTGAAGAACTGTTGCTCTTCAACATGTAACCGGAATCCAGAAGCAAGCCACCCAAACAGGACGAACATACGACGTATCGCTTGCTAGTTCGAACGCCCTCCATTTTGGAGGAACAATACTCCGGCAGAGCACTCGCTGCAGTAGGATTCCTTCTTGTTCCCCTGTCCTATGGAGCGCAAATCTATCGTTCTGAGGTGATCAATCTATACCAGGATGATAGTGGATGTTCGGCCCACACTGTTTTCACGAACAGTGAAAAGATACTGGGGCCTGGTTTGCTGTCCGTCATTCTCTTCTGTTCTGCATGTCTTGCACAAACCGGTGAACCGTTCAGACAGGTCCACATGCCTGAGGCTTATTATATGCATAGAGATTGGTGGATAGATACAGACAAACAGACAGATGGTAGACAGACTGGCAGACAGACAAACTGAGAGAGAGAGAGACAGACAGATAGATAGATAGATAGATAGATAGATAGATAGATAGACAGACAGATAGATAGACAGGTAGATAGATTGGTGGGTGGATGGATGGGATGGAAAGATACATAAGTAGGTAGGTAGGTAGGTAGACTGATAGCCAATCAATGACACACAGACAGACAGACAGACTAACGGAAAGACAGACAGATAGATAAAGAGAAAGATAGACGGGTGCGTAGGTAGGTAGGTTGTTAGGTAGGTAGGTAGCTAGGAAGGCAGATAGGTAGGCAGTAAATAGACAGATAAACAGACAGCGAGAGAGAGGAGAGAGAGAGGAGAGAGGTGGAGAGAGAGAGAGAGAGTAGAGAGACAGACAGACAGACAGACAGACAGGACAGACAATGTTCTTTCGTTTATTCTACAGACTCTTTCGCTTCCGATATCATGTCATGGGGATGACTAAAACGTCCCTTCAGTCTGAAGTCCAGCTCTGTTCATCCCCAGGGCCATGTCCAACGCCTGCCTTCCTGCTAGCTATCAGTGTCATCGGAAACCTGATACAGGATCTGTTTTTTCCTTGCGGGGGAGGGACATGGCGAGGCGGCAAAACTGCCGTAGGTTCAATTCATGTGCTTAACGCTCAGCCGACCTGTGAAGGTCGTCCTGGGCTGAAAACAATGTTTAAAAACACACAATTCGTATATAGATTAATCAAGTTATGAGGATCAAGGGGCATAATCCCGATATACGTTGAGCAAACGTGCAAGCAAAAAATAAAAATAATAAATAAATAAATAATAAATAAATAAATAATATTTTGTTTAAAACCATCTAAAAAAAAAATCTGAATATATCAGATTTATCATTGATAGAGCGTCACGTATCAACCGCTTTAAGCACATTCAATAGACTGCTTCTTGTGGCCTCTACAAAACGGGTTCCTGACAATACCAGCTCCGCTGTAAAGGGTAAGCTTCTGGCGTCCTGTATATTCCAGCAGCTCTGCCTGTTTCGTGCCGTCAGGGCTTACAATGACTGTGGATTTATGTCTACATATAAAACGGTTGATAGTCCAAGGCTCAATGAGCACAAGCGACAGGCGAAAGCTGCCGACAGATCCTGGTCCCCCCCTCCCCTCCCCCCTCCGCCCCCAATCCACACCTTTAAGTTGACGCAAAGCCCCGAACCTTTGTACCGCACGACGTTGTGCAACAGTTTCCAACCAGGTACTCCACTCTGATGCGTGTGCGCACTGCATTCGTCCAGGAATAAAAACGTGTTAGTGCACTAAACATTACTACACGAATAAACCCAAGACGCTTTGTATCAAAAGTTAAAACACTAAAACCAGCAAGCGAATGTCCATCTGTCAAACAAACAAACACACACACTGACAATGTATGGTGAGTGAGTCGGTTTCGGAAGAAAAGTGGGTCAAAAACCAGCAGGATGGAGCCCCCCCCCCCCCCCCCCACCACACACACACACACACACACACACACACACACACTAGCGAAAAATATTGGAGGTTGGAGGGACCCAAAAAACAAAACAAAACAACAACAAAAAAAACTCTGCTGACATTTACTGCAGTTTGCCACTTGACCTATATTCTTCTACATTCAACAACTTACATTTCTACTAACATGTATTGTATAACTTGATTCTACGATTCATAGCACTTGTGCACTCACGTTTTACAACTTCACAGTCATACCCTGCGACAATTTACATCCTGGTACTACTGCACCAACTGTAAAACAAACAATTTACAACTAACATTTCATTACAATGTACAACTTGTTAGAATACTATACTACAATTTAAAACCTATTTTACAGCAATTAGCAAATTGATACTATATTCACCAACATTCAGAACTTTTTTCCTTCTTTTTTTTTTCCTTATCTTGACTAACACCAAACGGGAGAGAAGGGAGGGGAGGGGTCCGGGAAACATCGGGAAAAAAAACAGAAGCTACACAACTGTCATTCACTTAAGGAACATGCTAGTGTTGGCGTCGACAAGCGGTTTAGGTTGAGAGGGCGAGAGTTCACCAATACACGCCCTCGGGCTTTTCCGTCCTCTGCCCCAAAGGCGCTTCGATCCTTTCAACTCGTTGCGTTCCAAGCAGTGGTCTTAGGGCAGACTGACAGACAGACAGACAGACAAATACACACAGACACTGATCGAGCATGAACGATGAAGGAAATGCTGGTGAACAGGATGTAGTTCATTAAGTCAAACGTGATTATCACCATACTAAGAACTTGGGGAGGGAACGCTGGCCAAAATGCACAAGAACACTAGTAGGCCAGGTGAAACGTGATGCATCCAATGCTGGGTGCTTAAACCTACTTATTCGCTTCTTGCTATCCGCCTTCGTTCGTCTTCTCCCTCTGCACTCCTTTCGCCGGCTCAGCCTTCCCTGAAATGAATCAGGTACTCCGTTATTGCTGGGAGGGCAGAGAGGATTTTCAAGCCGTACATGCCCGACCCCATAGGCGGTTTGAACTCAGAAATGTCAGCCCCGCAACCGATCGCTCCCACCACTTAACTGCAGCCTCTTTAAAGTAAATCTTTAACGAATATCAAATGCGACGCTGAAAACCTTCAGTGTAATAATTATTGCAAAACTGACAAAATCTGCTAGTCGCCAACGTTTAAAACGTGATAGCAACAGCCGAAATTTGGAGAGGTTTGAGATTTCTTCTTAAATCCAGACGGTCAAAGTATGGATACAACATCACTGGATGACTGCAATAAGGAAAGTAATGTAGGTGAATTGACCGACAATTCACCGTGCTGTCTTCATACTCGCTCAAAACATAATCGCATGCACCTGATCTGTTTGTTTCGAAGTGTAATCAAAGCGGGAGTGTAATAGTGCCACTGAAATCGCTATCAATTGTAATAATGCCAAAATCCCAATCAACTGTAATGATGCCATTGAAATCACAATCAATTGTTGCAATGCCAAAATCTCAATCAATTGTAATGATGCCATTGAAATCGCAATCAATTGTAGCAATGCCAAAATCCCAATCAATTGTAATAATGCCATTGAAATCGCGATCAATTGTAATAACGTCATTAAAATCGTGATCAATTGTAATAACGTCATTAAAATCGTGATCAATTGTAATAACGTCATTAAAATCGCGATCAATTGTAATAATGCCATTGAAATCGCAATCAATTGTAACAATGCCACTGAAATCAGAATCAACTGTAACAATGCCACTAAAACCCCAACCAAATGTTAGTGGTAAACTACACTCCAATACGTAAGGGTCGGCGGCTGATCGGCTTCACTGACCAGACCCCCACAGTCAAGACTTGGAAGCTGGTTCCCCAAAGTCAGCTTGCCTGGTCTTGAGCCCCATCATCCCCCAGATAAAGCCTCGCCAGTCAAACGTTTCCTCTGATCGTGCCCCCAAGTCTCTCTGGTCCCACGCCTCCTCTCTGTTGTGTGTGTGTGTGTGACGCTCGTAGCAGGATTGGGATCAGCCCCAACGTGCGGACTAAGGCTGATTACCGCGCTAAATCACAGGGGTTTTCCGCCTTAGGTCCTAGGAACGTTCACTTCCCCAAGCCTTGCTGCACATCTGATCACCCCAGTCCCTTGCTGTCTGGGCCTCTTGTCAGCGCAGTGAAAGGTACAATCATATACAGGTGAATGAATTTCCATTCCCAGCTGCATCAGACCACAAATGGAGAGTGAGTGAGTGGTGTTGTGTGTGTGTGTGTGTGTGTGTGTGTGTGTGTGTGTGTGTGTGTGTGTGTGTGTGTGTGTGTGTGTGTGTGTGTGTGTGTGTGTGTGTGCAACGCGCGCGCGCATACGTATGTGTGTGTAAGCACGCCCATGTCAGTGCAAGTGGTCTTCAGCACAGGCGGGACAGGTGCTGTGGCACTGACTGTCTCAACCAGCACTAACTGGAATTATGCACTAAATCGATGCTGAATTGGTTTCAAAGTTGTTGTTGTTGTTGTTTTAAGTTACAAGCACTTAATTCTTTTCCGACACGTAATTTCTGTTTCAACAAAACGAAGAAAACGGGCAGTATATTTTACAATATCAGTCGAGCGTATGCTTTGCACATGCTCTTTAAAAAAGCAAAAAAAAAAAAGCCACACACAAAAAAAGCCAAAAAAGAAAGATCCGTATTATTTTCATCCGACGTAAGTCTCCTGCTCAGCACGGCAATCATTGCGAACTTTTCAACCTGAGTTCCTGTTCCTGAGCATTAACTATTTGCTTCGTGCACGGGGGAAAAAAATGACCCAACTCACGTGAGTTATCTGTCAAGGTCGTCAGGGAATAGGCTAGCTTATTAGTTGGGTCTGTTCTTGTTCACAATGTGCCAGGGCCCCGATGGTACCACAAGAGACCCGAGATTGGGGAGGTTCTTCTGGTTGTAGACACCGGCACCACTTAAAGAACAAGTAATTCTTCTCTGGGGCGAGTCATCTGTTGTGTATCTCAAGCTGTTGGGGAACAGTTGTGACGTTTAGACAAATATACCCCCCCCCCCCCCCTTTCAAACAAAAAATCGAAGTGAACACTGTTCGTGTTTTACTGGACTTCTTTCACACACACACACACACACACTTTGTTCTCTTGCATTCAAGAATTTTTTCTTTCAGTAATAGCGAAAGTAGTATAAGGTGGACCGGCTACACAGCCCAAGCCTCGCGGCCTTTCAAGAGTCCCTTTGGGCATTGTTTGTCAATACATCTGTGTGGCTGCGTTTGCGCACACTAATTAGTGTTGAATACCAAATTCAATGAAATGATTCATAGAATATTTTGGGTCACTGTCCAGAATTTTTTTTCTTTAATTCATCAGTATTTGGTGCACATTTAAGCTGAACAGGAAGAGCTAGTACTCCATGTCTGTGCTGTTCTGTCAGCATGCTTTTTCTTTCTTTCTTTTTTTTCTTTTTTGGTTTGTGTGTGTTTTATTTTTGTTTTTTGTTGTTGTTGTTTTTTTTTGGGGGGAGGGCAAATTAAGATTTCTGTGGCTCATTAGTATTTTCATATCAAAATTTCTTGTTTTGTTATGATTTGTTACTCTAAAAATCTTGCTTATAGACTGTCAGTGTCATTCAGAGCACTGTAAATGTCATGCCTCAATAAAATCATCTCTTTACGGTGGCCCATTAGCATTTTCATATCAGAGTTTCTTTGTTTTAGTATAATGTGTTAACTAAAAAAAAAATTCGCTTACATCAATGCTATTAAGACCACTGAAATTTTTACGCCTCGATGAAATCGTCTCTTTATCTGCCTGTTAATGCGTGTTGGTCATGGTAACTAAAAGTCTTTCGACATAATTCATTCCATTACATTCTTTCAACAGTCTGGTAGCTCTTTTCTGTACCCTTTCAGTGGCAACGGCATGTCTTTTCAGATGGCGATGCCAGACATAACCTGCATATTCTATATGAGATCTGGTTCAGTACTTTGGACAGTTTCTAAAAGGTTTGTTTGTTTTTTTAAACAGTTTGTGTGTCTTGCCCCCAAAGTTTTCCGGAACAATGCTGTGTATCGGTCTTCAAGAAACAGTTCGTACTATAGGCTCTGACCAGTTTCAGTTTCAGCAAAGTGTTACTGAGCGCGGACTAGAACTTACACGCTACACCGCATGTGCTAAGCAATGTGACTACAGTGCCGAAGGATTTACATCGGAACAGACAATCCGACCAACAGCTTTCCCCATCTACGAAACAGCGTTCAGAAGTTTCGCATACGACATCGACACATCACGCATGGTCACACTACGGAGTAAGTATACGATACCGACTTCATCGTTTTCGTGAGTAAACCTTCAGTTTCATTCTTTGCGTTGCGGTGACTGACTCAAGGTGCGCTGTCGAATTCCCATTTCACTCCGAACTTCGATCGCCTTCGTGTATCAATAGATCTATAAAACGGGACTGCAGAGAATGGTGCTCATTTCAACACGTCTAATCAATCTGACGGCGTTTTGACTCATATCGTATATAATCCTGTGGAGGACGGTTGGGAGGGGAGGGAAGGGGGACTGAAAGAGTTCTCTCCTTGGTCCACGCTCTTTCTCAACGGTCCACTACCTCAAAGGGGAAGGAAAGGAGTTGCTAATTGTACCGATAGTACTGTGCCGTTACTGCTGTTACAAAGGTCTATTCAGGATTCGTTTTGTGATTCAATTGCCACCTGCCACCAAGCAAAATGAATACAACTGAACACAGCAAATGTCTTTTCCGCAAGACTCGATTAAGGAGGACCCCCTCCCCCCCCCCCCCCCCCCCCCCCCCCCCCCCCCCCCCCCCCCCCCCCCCCCCCCCCCTCCCACTGGTGTCAGTAGTCGAACTTTGAAGGCTTTGAGACTTTTTTTTCCTGCTCCGATCCTCACCCCTCTGGAGGTGCGCGCGCGCGCGCGCGGTGTGTGTGTGTGGGGGGGGGGGGGGGGGGATATCAGAAAGAGACACACGAGGACAGAACTCGCATGTCATAAATAAATCCAAAGGCAGTCTAGTAAATCAGACGGTCGCGCAGGGGAATGAGGAAGGGGCGGGGGCAAAGCAGGAACGGGAAAGAAGAAGGCAGACTGGTCCATATAAACGTGCACTGACACAATCCCGCGATGCTATGGGGGCATATCACCTCCGTAAGCCGATAACAGCTGTTTTTTTTTCCGGGAAAACGGCTAGCATCCTTTCAGAAAACGGTGTTGTGCTGTTACTCCTGAGAATCACAACGGTTTTCCTTAGTACTACAGCTACTTTCCCCGTTCTTCTTGAGGATCACGAGGGGTTCCCTATTTTCCGACGGAAAACAGTTCTTATTGGTGTCATCCCTGAGGATCAAAACTTTGTTTTCCACGTCTTTGCAGGGAAAACAATGTGCCTTTGATATCCAAAATAGCCATCATAGCTGTTTTCTCTGCAATAATACCTGTTTTCCCTCAGGGAACAAGGATAACAGAGGTGTGTGTGTGTGTGTGTGTGTGTGTGTGTGTGTGTGTGTGTGTGTGTGTGTGTGTGTGTGTGTGTGAAAGAGAGAGAGAGAGAGAGAGAGAGAGAGAGAGAGAGACAGAGACAGAGAGAGAGAGAGAGAGAGAGAGAGAGAAACTTTCGTGATCCTCACGGAAAACAATTAATATCCCTAGGAAAACAAGCCATATAGCTGCGATCCCCTATATTACAAAGTAGGTGTGACCCTCAGGTCAAGAATAACTGTTTTCCCTCACATCACTATTTTCCCTCGAGGATTCTGGCCGTTTTTCTGACGAAAATAGCTGTCACGGCCTTTAGATACAAGCAGGCTCCCATACAGCTGAACGCCAACTTACCCTCCGGCCCCAGTCATAGAGGCAAAGAAGATGGCCATGGAGATAATACCTACCTACTGGGGGAGGAGATGGCCAATCAAGCGCGCTCTATCAAGCGGACGGGGGTACGTATGGTGGCGGTAGCAGGGCGGGATGCAGGCTGGGGTGGGGGCTGCTAACGGATCATTGGGCACCCCCAAATGGATCCTATAACCTATCATGATCTCGTTCCTTCCTTCAATGGCCGCCTTCTTCTCAGGTGTCATGCCGTGCCCCACCCCACCCCTCCCCACACCACCTCCCACCACGCTCCCCTCTCCCTAAAACTCTCTCTCTCTCTCTCTCTCTCTCTCTCTCTCTCTCTCTCTCTCTCTCTCTCTCTCTCTCTCTCCCTCACACACACACACACACACACACACACACACACACACACACACACACACACACACACAGATGAACGGGAAAAAAAGTCTGAAGTGGAGTGCAGTGTTGCTGGATACAAACCAACAAAAAAAAGCGGCGCTTTTTTTCTCTTTTTTTCTTTTTTTTTTTACTCCACACGGAATGGACAAATGAATTTCTGATTTAAAAAAAAAAAAACCTGTCTTCTTTGTACTCACAACAACCCAGATCGTTTTTTGTTTTTTTTTTCCTTTTTTTTTAACGGCACAAAATACATCGCCAAAGAAGGCTATGAGAGCGCTAGGGGAAAAGGCTATATCAAAGAGAGAAGTGAAGTGAGGGCAATACTTCACAAACGGTGGGGACAAAAGCGAAGTTGATCAACAAAACCGCAAGTATTGCACGGTAACAGGTTTATGAAAGACAGCATTGTGGATTACGACTCGTACGTATACTTAAGGACAGGTAATGTCTGCTGAAAGCGAAAGGGTCAGTCGCTAAAATCGGCCAGTCGGTCTGACCTCAGGGCAGGTTGCCACACCCTGGCACCGAAGTACGAGAACGAAACGGCAAAACTCTAATTAAAAACAAACAAACAAACAAACAAAAAAGAAAGACACACAAACACACAAAAAAGGGGGAAGGGTATTTCCACATGGAATCACATTGTACAGTTGGCCGTAAACTTGAGCACCCTCAACATCCGACTTTGTCTGTAGTGTACACCTCCCTGAAATCTGATGGCTACAAGGTTTTGCTTGGGCTCCTGGTCATGCTGGCATTCGAGGCAACGAGGTGCAGCGCTGGCCAACTTGCAAACAATGAATGCTACAAATTTTAAGTTGAACAAACTTTCTGTCCCTCACACCTGTATTAAAACCCAAAGCTCAGACTTACTTTAGAATGAAAGCAATTTTAGCATGTTTTTAGAATATGTTAATGACTTTGGTGTATGTCATTTCTTTCTTTCTTCTTCTTTTTTTGTTTTGTTTTTTTGTTGCTTGTTGTTGAAACTTCCGAGTAGGATGTCTGTGACGAAGTGACCGCCCTGATACGGCCCTTTGCAGTCGGCTGGGCTAAAAACAGCATGGCATTGAATCACATGTCGATAATAGCTGTAACAGCTTCTTTTTCCCCCCGAGGAAAACAGCTGTGATCCTTTATGAAAACGGGTTATGCCGTCATCCAATGAGGATCACCACTGCTTTCCTAGGGATTTCCCTCTGTACCCCCCCCCCTCCCACCCGCCCCCACCCCCACACACACACACACACACACACACACACACACACATCATCCCCAAAGCACCAAGGGATTAGAGACAAAACAAAAGAACTCCGATACTTAAAAAAAAAGAAAAAGAGATGGGTGGGTGGGATAGGGGTGGAGGTGGAAGCATGCCTACGAAGAAAAATAGCTGGGAAACAAAATGTGAAAGGAATGGGGAGAAATGGTCAGTTGCCGAGCACGGACATCCAAGGGGTTGCAAAGCGCCAATGTTTTCCCAAACTTTCTTTTTAAGTCATCTGTATGGAGACTGTGGGCGCCTGTACGTCACGACCAGTGGTAGTTTACCTTACAGCAGCCCAACAGGAGGCTAGAAGAGTGTGGCCGTGGGTGGAGAGCATGTTTCGATCAGCACGAAACCGTCCATTCGGCTTGTCACTGAAACTCCGAGTGTTCTTACAATTCGAGGCCGCAATTACCATCAGAAGGGAGCTGCTCCACAACCTACTGCTCTGCTTACCACCATCAAAACCATCAATTAAGGAGCGCGCGCGAAATACATCGCGACCGCGAGGGGGGCGTTGGGAAGCGAGGGTGGGAAGGGGACAGAGGGGTGAGTGGGGAAAGGGGAAGGGGTGGGTGGAACAAGTCGAAAGAAGGTAGAGAATGTGCCAGTCTCTTCATGGGTGGAGGGTCTAAACTCTTCGAAGATCCAGTAACTGCACAAGACATTCACTGTACAAGCTAACGTCTGAAATAAGTAAATAAACCAATAAATACAAGCGGCTATGTTCAGAACCATTAATCATTAATACGTTTTTGTTTTAGTGCACAGACTTCTTTCAATTAATACTATGTTTCACCTGTGCTAGAAATAGGGGGGGGGGGGGGGGGGGAGTTCAATCTCCCTCCGCACCCAAGCATAAAACAGGCCCGAGAAAAACTGAGTCCTGCAGTGTTTGCAATTCGAGAAATTCGAGTAGCTCCCCCATCGTCCTCCTTGAGCCCAGTGCACTCACAATTGTGGTCCTGTCTTCTGTCTGAGATTATACCACACTCAAGTATGGCTCTGTACCCAAAGCACCCTCAACTATGGTCCTGTCTTCCTCTCTGTACCAAAGCACCCTCAACAATGGTCCCGTCTTCCTCTCTGTACCCAAGCACCCTCACCTATGGTCCTGTCTTCCTCTCTGTTCCCAAAGCACTCTCAACTATGGTCCTGTCTTCCTCTCTGTACGCAAAGCACTCTCAACTATGGTCCTGTCTTCCTCTCTGTACCCAAAGCACCCTCAACTATGGTCCTGTCTTCCTCTCTGTACCCAAAGCACCCTCAACTATGGTCCGTCTTCCCTCTCTGTTCCCAAAGCACTCTCAACTATGGTCCTGTCTCCCTCTCTGTACCCAAAGCACCCTCAACTATGGTCCTGTCTTCCTCTCTGTACCCAAAGCACCCTCAACTATGGTCCTGTCTTCCTCTCTGTACCCAAAGCACCCTCAACTATGGTTCTGTCTTCCTCTCTGTACCCAAAGCACCCTCAACTATGGTCCTGTCTTCCTCTCTGTACCCATAGCACCTTAACTATGGTCCTGTCTTCCTCTCTGTTCCCAAAGCACCCTCAACTATGGTCCTGTCTTCCTCTCTGTACCCAAAGCACCCTCAACTATGGTCCTGTCTTCCTCTCTGTACCCAAAGTACCCTCAACTATGGTCCTGTCTTCCTCTCTGTACCCAAAGCACCCTCAACTATGGTCCTGTCTTCCTCTCTGTACCCAAAGCACCCTCAACAATGGTCCTGTCTTCCTCTCTGTACCCAAAGCACCCTTAACTATGGTCCTGTCTTCCTCTCTGTACCCAAAGCACCCTCAACAATGGTCCTGTCTTCCTCTCTGTACCCAAAGCACCCTTAACTATGGTCCTGTCTTCCTCTCTGTACCCAAAGCACTCTCAACTATGGTCTTGTCTTCCTCTCTGTACCCATAGCACCCTCAACTATGGTCCTGTCTTCCTCTCTGTACCCAAAGCACCCTCAACTATGGTCCTGTCTTCCTCTCTGTACCCATAGCACCCTTAACTATGGTCCTGTCTTCCTCTCTGTACCCAAAGCACCTCAACAATGGTCCTGTCTTCCTCTCTGTACCCAAAGCACCCTCAACTATGGTCCTGTCTTCCTCTCTGTTCCCATAGCACCCTCAACAATGGTCCTGTCTTCCTCTCTGTACCCAAAGCACCCTCAACAATGGTCCTGTCTTCCTCTCTGTACCCAAGCAACCTCAACTATGGTCCTGTCTTCCTCTCTGTACCCAAAGCACCCTCAACTATGGTCCTGTCTTCCTCTCTGTACCAATAGCACCCTTAACTATGGTCCTGTCTACCTCTCTGTTCCCAAAGCACTCTCAACTATGGTCCTGTCTTCCTCTCTGTACCCAAAGCACCCTCAACTATGGTCCTGTCTTCCTCTCTGTACCCAAAGCACCCTCAACTATGGTCCTGTCTTCCTCTCTGTACCCAAAGCACCCTCAACTATGGTCCTGTCTTCCTCTCTGTACCCAAAGCACCCTCAACAATGGTCCTGTCTTCCTCTCTGTACCCAAAGCACCCTTAACTATGGTCCTGTCTTCCTCTCTGTACCCAAAGCACCCTCAACAATGGTCCTGTCTTCCTCTCTGTACCCAAAGCACCCTTAACTATGGTCCTGTCTTCCTCTCTGTACCCAAAGCACTCTCAACTATGGTCTTGTCTTCCTCTCTGTACCCATAGCAGCCTCAACTATAGTCCTGTCTTCCTCTCTGTACCCAAAGAACCCTCAACTATGGTCCTGTCGTCCTCTCTGTACCCATAGCACCCTTAACTATGGTCCTGTCTTCCTCTCTATACCAAAGCACCCTCAACAATGGTCCTGTCTTCCTCTCTGTACCCAAAGCACCCTTAACTATGGTCCTGTCTTCCTCTCTGTACCCAAAGCACCCTCAACAATGGTCCTGTCTTCCTCTCTGTACCCAAAGCACCCTCAACAATGGTCCTGTCTTCCTCTCTGTACCCAAAGCACCCTCAACAATGGTGCTGTCCTTCCTCTCTGTACCCATAGCACCCTCAACTATGGTCCTGTCTTCCTCTCTGTACCCAAAGGACCCTCAACAATGGTCCTGTCTTCCTCTCTGTACCCAAAGCACCCTCAACAATGGTCCTGTCTTCCTCTCTGTACCCAAAGCACCCTTAACTATGGTCCTGTCTTCCTCTCTGTACCCAAAGCACCCTCAACAATGGTCCTGTCTTCCTCTCTGTACCCAAAGCACCCTTAGCTATGGTCCTGTCTTCCTCTCTGTACCCATAGCACCCTCAACTATGGTCCTGTCTTCCTCTCTGTACCCAAAGCACTCTCAACTATGGTCCTGTCTTCCTCTCTGTACCCAAAGCACCCTTAACTATGGTCCTGTCTTCCTCTCTGTACCCAAACCACTCTCAACTATGGTCCTGTCTTCCTCTCTGTACCCAAAGCACCCTCAACTATGGTCCTGTCTTCCTCTCTGTACCCAAAGCACTCTCAACTATGGTCCTGTCTTCCTCTCTGTACCCAAAGCACCCTCAACTATGGTCCTGTCTTCCTCTCTGTACCCAAAGCACTCTCAACTATGGTCCTGTCTTCCTCTCTGTACCCAAAGCACCCTCAACTATGGTCCTGTCTTCCTCTCTGTACCCAAAGCACTCTCAACTATGGTCCTGTCTTCCTCTCTGTACCCAAAGCACCCTCAACTATGGTCCTGTCTTCCTCTCTGTACCCAAAGCACCCTCAACAATGGTCCTGTCTTCCTCTCTGTACCCAAAGCACCCTTAACTATGGTCCTGTCTTCCTCTCTGTACCCAAAGCACCCTCAACAATGGTCCTGTCTTCCTCTCTGTACCCAAAGCACCCTTAACTATGGTCCTGTCTTCCTCTCTGTACCCAAAGCACTCTCAACTATGGTCTTGTCTTCCTCTCTGTACCCATAGCACCCTCAACTATGGTCCTGTCTTCCTCTCTGTACCCAAAGCACCCTCAACTATGGTCCTGTCTTCCTCTCTGTACCCATAGCACCCTTAACTATGGTCCTGTCTTCCTCTCTATACCCAAAGCACCCTCAACAATGGTCCTGTCTTCCTCTCTGTACCCAAAGCACCCTCAACTATGGTCCTGTCTTCCTCTCTGTTCCCATAGCACCCTCAACAATGGTCCTGTCTTCCTCTCTGTACCCAAACCACCCTCAACAATGGTCCTGTCTTCCTCTCTGTACCCAAAGCACCCTCAACAATGGTCCTGTCTTCCTCTCTGTACCCAAAGCACCCTTAACTATGGTCCTGTCTTCCTCTCTGTACCCAAAGCACCCTTAACTATGGTCCTGTCTTCCTCTCTGTACCCATAGCACCCTCAACTATGGTCCTGTCTTCCTCTCTGTACCCAAAGCACTCTCAACTATGGTCCTGTCTTCCTCTCTGTACCCAAAGCACCCTTAACTATGGTCCTGTCTTCCTCTCTGTACCCAAAGCACTCTCAACTATGGTCCTGTCTTCCTCTCTGTACCAAAGCACCCTTAACTATGGTCCTGTCTTCCTCTCTGTACCCAAAGCACCCTTAACTATGGTCCTGTCTTCCTCTCTGTACCCAAAGCACTCTCAACAATGGTCCTGTCTTCCTCTCTGTACCCAAAGCACCCTTAACTATGGTCCTGTCTTCCTCTCTGTACCCAAAGCACTCTCAACTATGGTCTTGTCTTCCTCTCTGTACCCATAGCACCTCAACTATGGTCCTGTCTTCCTCTCTGTACCCAAAGCACCCTCAACTATGGTCCTGTCTTCCTCTCTGTACCCATAGCACCCTTAACTATGGTCCTGTCTTCCTCTCTATACCCAAAGCACCCTCAACAATGGTCCTGTCTTCCTCTCTGTACCCAAAGCACCCTCAACTATGGTCTGTCTTCCTCTCTGTTCCCATAGCACCCTCAACAATGGTCCTGTCTTCCTCTCTGTACCCAAACCACCCTCAACAATGGTCCTGTCTTCCTCTCTGTACCCATAGCACCCTCAACTATGGTCCTGGCTTCCTCTCTGTACCCAAACCACCCTCAACAATGGTCCTGTCTTCCTCTCTGTACCCATAGCACCCTCAACTATGGTCCTGTCTTCCTCTCTGTACCCAAAGCACCCTCAACAATGGTCCTGTCTTCCTCTCTGTACCCAAAGCACCTCAACAATGGTCCTGTCTTCCTCTCTGTACCCAAAGCACCCTTAACTATGGTCCTGTCTTCCTCTCTGTACCCAAAGCACCCTCAACAATGGTCCTGTCTTCCTCTCTGTACCCATAGCACCCTCAACTATGGTCCTGTCTTCCTCTCTGTACCCAAAGCACTCTCAACTATGGTCCTGTCTTCCTCTCTGTACCCAAAGCACCCTTAACTATGGTCCTGTCTTCCTCTCTGTACCCAAAGCACTCTCAACTATGGTCCTGTCTTCCTCTCTGTACCCAAAGCACCCTCAACTATGGTCCTGTCTTCCTCTCTGTACCCAAAGCACCCTCAACTATGGTCTTGTCTTCCTCTCTGTACCCAAAACACCCTTTACTATGGTCCTGTCTTCCTCTCTGTACCCAAAGCACTCTTAACTATGGTCCTGTCTTCCTCTCTGTACCCAAAGCACCCTCAACTATGGTCCTGTCTTCCTCTCTGTACCCAAAGCACCCTCAACTATGGTCCTGTCTTCCTCTCTGTACCCATAGCACCCTCAACAATTGTCCTGTCTTCTTCTCTGTACCCATAGCACCCTCAACTATGGTCCTGTCTTCCTCTCTGTACCCAAAGCACCGTCAACTATGGTCCTGTCTTCCTCTCTGTACCCAAAGCACCCTGAACTATGGTCCTGTCTTCCTCTCTGTACCCAAAGCACTCTCAACTATGGTCCTGTCTTCCTCTTTGTACCCATAGCACCCTCAACTATGGTCCTGTCTTCCTCTTTGTTCCCATAGCACCCTCAACTATGGTCCTGTCTTCCTCTTTGTACCCATAGCACCCTCAACTATGGTCCTGTCTTCCTCTTTGTACCCAAAGCACCCTCAACTATGGTCCTGTCTTCCTCTTTGTACCCATAGCACCCTTAACTATGGTCCTGTCTTCCTCTTTGTACCCATAGCACCCTCAACTATGGTCCTGTCTTCCTTACTGAATCAAAAGCACACTGAACAATGGTCCTGTCGTCCTCTCTAAACCTACAATACAATCAAAAACCAGCAGGGCACTCAACCAGTCTTTTCTTCCTCTTTGAACAAACAGCACATTCAACCACGGCCCTGTCTTGCACAGTAGTTTCCTGATAGGAAGAAAAAAAAATCCACCCTCGCTTTTAAGTGCATGCGTGCATAGCATATGTGTCTGCGCGCGTGCGCGCGTGAGTGTGTGTGTGTGTGTGTGTGTGTGTGTGTGTGTGTGTGTGTGTGTGTGTGTGTGTATGTGCGTATGTGCATGCGTATGAGAGTGTGTGTGGGGGGAGGGGGGGGGGCGGGGCGGGCGCGCGTGCGTGCTTGCATATATGCACACACGCTCACTTATTTGTTGTTTTTTAAGCTTCTCCGGAATAATGGAAACTCCGCTAACAGCACTAATACTTCAAAGAGACTGGTCAATACTCGCTGACCTTCTGGTCATTCCCCGTGACCAAACAACATAATACACCCTTTCCATCTCTCCCACCTTCATCCTCTTCCACCATCCTGTCTCTCTCCTGCCTCCTCCACTCCCCTAAACCCACCCCCCACCTCTCCCCTTCTCTTCTTCCGGCTCGTTCCCGACTTCTCACTCCTGACGGTACCAGCAGGTAAACAAAACAAAAAAAAAAACAAAGAACAAAAAAAGGCGACTTTATTATACTTATCCCCCCAACCGAGGCAGTCAGTGCCCTGAGAGAGGAACCGATATGATCTTCATAGTCCTGTTTATAAGCGAGCGCTGCGTGTGGAGGGGGCGGGAGTGTCTTCCACCTGGCTGCTAATCTTCGTCCCGTGGTGTGGTCAGACGCAGTCGATACCGATCATCACTTTCCTGGTGCACGTGCACAATGGCCGGAAAAAGGTCACAGCCTGTTGTGAGGTGAGGTGAGGTGAGGTGAGGTAGGCAAAGACCGCGTAAGTCCTTGAGGTATGTAAAAGAAGAAGAAAAAAAAAAAAGAAAGAAAAGAAAAGAAAAGCTCTTTGTGTGTGTGTGTGTGTGTGTGTGTGTGTGTGTGTGTGTGTGTGTGTGTGTGTGTGTGTGTGTGTCCCTCTCTTTTTTCTCCACCTCTCTCTCTCTCTCTCTCTCTCTCTCTCTCTCTCTCTCTCTCTCTCTCTCTGTTCGTGAGGGGGTCCCTCCCCTTTTTCTCGACCACGCCCCCTCTCTCTCTCTGTTCGAGAGTGGTTCCCTCTCTTTTTTTCTGTACCCCTTCCTTCCCTTCCCCCCTCTCTCTCTCCCCTCCCCTCACTCGCTGTCACCTCCCTCCCAACTCTTGTACTCGCTCAGTACCCTTACTCTCACAGCGTCTCTTCTACCATAGCTATTGTCTTTACACCTCTGCGGGTTCCAACTCCGCAATACCGCCATATAGGTCCTAACTCTGCCATACTGCCACATAGCGGGTCTCAACTCTCCCATACAGCCACAAAACGGGTCCTAACTCTGCCATACTGCCACATAGCGGGTCCGAATTCTGCCATACCACCACATAACGGGTCCCAACTCTGCCATACTGCCACATAGCAGGTCCCAACTCGGCCATACAGCCACATAGCAGGTCCGAATTCTGCCATACCACCACATAGCGGGTCCCAACTCTGCCATACCGCCACATAGCAGGTCCCAACTCGGCCATACAGCCACATAGCAAGTCCTAACTCTGCCATACCGCCACATAGCAGGTCCCAACTCGGCCATACAGCCACATAGCAAGTCCTAACTGCCATACCGCCACATAGCAGGTCCCAACTCTGCCATACGGCCACATAGCGGGTCCTAACTCTGCAATACCGCCACATAGGAGGTCCAAACTCTGCCATACCGCCACATAGCAGGTCCCAACTCGGCCATACAGCCACATAGCAAGTCCTAACTCTGCCATACCGCCACATAGCAGGTCCCAACTCGGCCATACAGCCACATAGCAAGTCCTAACTCTGCCATACCGCCACATAGCAGGTTCCAACTCTGCCATACGGCCACATAGCGGGTCCTAATTCTGCCATACCGCGACACAGCAGGTCCCAACTCTGCCTTATCGCCACATGGCGGGTCCTACCTCTGCCATACCACCACACAGCAGGTCCCAACTCCGCCATACCACCACACAGCAGGTCCCAACTCTGCCATACCGCCACATAGCGGGTCCCAGCTCCGTCATACCGCCACACAGCGGGTGCCAACTCGGCCATACCGCCACATAGCAGGTCCCAACTCGGCCATGCCGAAATATAGCGGTCCCAACTCTACCTACACCACAGGCGCATAGACGGCGTATCATGCCATCAGATAGACAGATCTCTTCTTCGGCTGGGAGCAACTTGGTCTACAGTCTGAATGAAAAACAATGTCAGATTGGCCCATTTAATTTGAGAGCTGCAGGACAGGAGCAAAGCAGCTTAAGTGACTTTCTGAGCGAGCGAGTGAGTGAGAGACAGACAGACAGACAGACAGAGAAGGAGAGCGAGAGAGAGAGAGAGAGAGAGAGAGAGAGAGAGAGAGAGAGAGAGAGAGAGAGGGGGGGGGGGAAGAGAGAATTCATGCTGGCACTGCGTTGCACACGATATGACAAACAGAAATGTTTTACCTTAGCCTGAGAAACGTAACCGATCAAACAGACTCAGAAGGCAAAGGCATCTAAGCCTGATGTTTGCGGACCAATTCATGTCTGCACACCAACATTTTTCTTCTTCTCAGGACGCGTTCTTCTACGGGAACCGTGTCGTGTTCTAGACGAGGCAAATGGTGACCCCCCCCCCCCCCCAACACACACACACACACACACACACACACACACACACACACACACACACACACACACACACACACACACACACTTGTTGGCTGTTTGTTGATGATTCCAGATTTGTTTCTGTTGAAGATGCTGGGTAAATGGTGTCTCTTGTTAAGTTGCTGACACACGAGCCTCCCCGCCCGTACGGTTGAGACGAAACGTTTGAACCTGTGCGATCCGACCAGTCAGTGTCGAACGGACGGAGTGCTTCACGAAACGTTTGAACCTGTGCGGTCCGACCTAAGCTTTTTCTCGAATATTTAGATTCCTATAATTTTTTGAGTTGACATTCCAAAGCACATGATGGCCTTGGTACGATTCAATCAAATGTTTGGTCTCCGAATCGGACAGTCTGATCGCCTAGCGGACGACGCCATTTTTCCGTTGTCGTGGGTGTTCGCTCAATGGTGAGCGTTGATTGGTTGGAGGATTCTAGCTGTCCGTTTCGAATAGATCACGGTGTATCTCGAACGGTCGGGTCGAACTGGATGCCGAAGTCCGTTTGAGACGTACGTTTACTATGACAGACGCTCCGTTTGGGCTCGGGTTCGACCGGTACGTCCGAAGCGTACGGGCGGGGAGGCTCGTGTGTCAGCCTCTTAAAGAGGGGGTTCTTGCATGCATGTTCAATACATGGTGCATAATACACCTGCCCCTGTCCCCACCTCTCTCTCTCTGTCTGTCTGTCTGTCTGCCTGCCTGTCTCTCTCTCTCTCTCTCTCTCTCTCTCTCTCTCTCCTCTTCTCTCTCTCACCCTCCCTCCCTCCCTCTCTCTCTCTCTCTCCTCTCTCTCTCTCTCTCTCTCTCTCTCTCTCTCTCTCTCTCATAGGAAGTACTAAAGCTATCACTGCCACCTAAAATTAAAAAAATAATTAAAAAAAACCTCCATAAGAGAAGAGCTGTCTTATCTCAATAATTTTTATCCGAGAATTCATCGGTTTTGATTCCAGTCTACCCGTAGTGATTGTGATAGAGATATGCACATCCATCTCTCAAGATTTATGATGCACTGAATATTGATCAGATCTACATCTCCCTGAAAATGTACTGTTCAAAAAGAGAGGTTTTTTTTTTATTATTAACTCCCACACCAGCACTATGTACGATACCACCTTTTCAGCAGCGCAGCACCCAGAACAGGACAACGAAGGGCTGCGGTAAGTACCAAACCAGACCCCCCATACCATGAGGGGAGGGAAGACGGGAGGAAGGGGGGAGTGGGGGTCAAATTACAAGGCTCTTGGACACGGCCCAACGGCGCCTAATGCTTGATCTGCGCCTGCTGTTGCATACATTACTGTTACTAGGATCGGTTCGGGTCTTGTCAACACGGCAGGACGGGTATACACTGCCAATGCGAAGCCAGGATCGGTTCGGGTCTTGTCAACACGGCAGGACGGGCATACACTGCCAGATCGAAGCCAGGATCGGTTCGGGTCTCGTCAACACGGCAGGACGGGTATACACTGCCAGACCGAAGCCAGGATCGGTTCGGGTCTCGTCAACACGGCTGGACGAGTATACACTGCCAGACCGAAGCCAGGATCGGTTCGGGTCTTGTCAACACGGCTGGACGAGTATACACTGCCAGACCGAAGCCAGGATCGGTTCGGGTCTTGTCAACACGGTAGGACAGGTATACACTGCCAGACCGAAGCCAGGATCGGTTCGGGTCTTGTCAACACGGCTGGACGAGTATACACTGCCAGACCGAAGCCAGGATCGGTTCGGGTCTTGTCAACACGGTAGGACAGGTATACACTGCCAGACCGAAGCCAGGATCGGTTCGGGTCTTGTAAACACGGCTGGACGGGCATACACTGCCAGACCGAAGCCAGGATCGGTTCGGGTCTTGTCAACACGGCAGGACGGGTATACACTGCCAGACCGAAGCTAGGATCGGTTTCCACTGTTACAGCTGGGGCTATGTATCGATAAAAAGTCGGTGGTTACAGTGAACAGGAACAAGAACACAGTTTACTGCCAGGCGAAAACCAGAGGTTTTGCGAGGCACCGATGATCAGGTTAAGACAATCAGTTACATTGGTTACAACACTGTCGGTGTCTTGTAACATGACAATAAGTAACAGAAAGAAAGAGCACAGTGTGTATCAGGGTCTGATTAAATTGTTCCGTCTCCGAAGACAGAAGCACATCAGGATATACTGGGCAAATACAAGTTGGAAGCAGTCCATTTACATGAGCTCCGAGTTTTTTGCCTTTTCTTTTTTTTTTTTTTTTTTTTTTGGGGGGGGGGGGGGTCTCTTTTTGTTTTTTCGTTTGAGTCTGTGATGGTAAAATCTGTTTTTCTGATCATCGTCATCAGGTCACTACGTTGTCAGTCAAACAATTTACAGTCATCGAGAAAATGGGGTTTGTCCTCCCCCAACGTGGCATGTCGTGCATAGTCTGTCTTCCATGTCAGTGTTTGTATAACGACCCCTCTCAATTTGGGGGTCACAGACGCATATTCATAACCTAGTTACTGGTCGTCAGCAATAGGTGCGAATGCGCGCTGTGTGAGGCGTGCATGTAGGGTACGGCCAATCATTCCGACACTAGTGTCCAAACCTCCTTTACAACACTGCTCCCCCATCCCACCCACCCACCCCCACCCCACCCCACCCCCCACCCCTATAGTCAGCCCCCTCGTTCCTCAGTTCCAGCCTGGTAGGGCGATGGTTCAATTCCCCGTCGTTTTATTTCTACACCAAGTTTTCAGTTTGGAGGGGCCGGTGGTGTGGTGCATGGTTGTGGGGGGGTGGGGTGGAGAGTGGATGGGAGGGAGGGAAGCTGGGGGTGGGGGTGGGAAGTGGTGGTGCTGAGCTATTCCACAGCTCACTACGTGCAGGCCGGCTCTCACTCTCTCTAGCTGTATGTATGTATGTATGTATGTATGTATGTATGTGTGTGTGTGTGTGTGTGTGTGTGTGTGTGTGTGTGTGCGTGCGTGCGTGCGTGCGTGCGTGCGTGCGTGCGTGCGTGCGTGCGTGCGTGCGTGCGTGCGTGCGTTGCGTGCGTGCGTGCTTGCGCGCGCATGTGCAAATGTGTGTGGGGGGGGGAAGAGATTATTTCATTCTATGAATTCATGTATGCTACCAGGTCTAATATCGCTCCTTACAACAGATGTGATAATTTCCCTGCATGTATGTGCGATTTTCAATTATTTCATATTTCCATAACCTTGATGCGTATGTACTATTTATTGTCTAAAACTTCTGAACATCATTTCTGACTCCCTCTATAAGCCACCACCACTACCGCTTCTTCTTTTTTTTCTTTTTTTTTTTTTTTCAATCTCTCTAACCCTGTCTGTTATCTCCTTAAGCTTTCGTCTCCTTACACTGCCCCCTCCCATCTCTCTCTCTCTCTCTCTCCTCTCTCTCTCTCTCTCTCTCTCTCTCTCTCTCCCCTCCCTCCCTCTCTCTCTCTCTCTCTACCTGCCATCATATCTGTGTATATAGCCTTACCATACATCCTTAGAAGTATTTGTTAATCAAACCGACTTTGCACTTAGTATTGAATACTTCACACGTTTTTCTCTGTTTATCTTTCACTGAATCTATTACTTCATTTCTCTCTTACATTTGTATCTTTTATTTCATTCATGGTGATGTTTGGTTTTGTTACTGGTGCTGTTGTTTTCTTTCAGTTTATTTGAATGATTTTTTTTTTCATTATTTCCATTAAGTAGTCCCTGTGCAGGGCGAGAACTGGATTAAAAAAAGTTTATAAATGCTTCTCCATTATCCTCGAAAATATTTTTTTTGTCTTGTTTCCTCTCTCTCTCTCTCTCTCTCTCCTCTCTCTCTCTCTCTCTCTCACACACACACACACACACATGCACGCACGCACGCACGCACGCACGCACGCACGCACGCACGCACGCACGCACGCGCGCACGCGCACACACACACACACACACACATTCTCTCTCTCTCTCCTCTCTCTCTCTCTCTCTCTCTCTCTCACACACACACACACACACACACACACACACACACACACACACACACACACACACCTCACACACACACACACACACACACACACACACACACACACACCTCTCTCTCTCTCTCTCTCTACACACACACACACACACACACACACACACACACACACACACACACACACACACACACCTTCAGTGAAAGGACATTAAAGGCGAGAGGGCACCAATACATAATACAAGCGTACTGTCTCTATGTATCCAAATGCATCATGTACCTACACATACAGATCTGCACGTGTGCACCTGAGAGAGGGGAAAAAGAGAGAGAGAGAGAGAGAGAGAGAGAGAGGAGAGAGAGAGAGAGAGAGACAGACAGACAGACAGACAGACAGACAGACAGAGACTGAGACAGAGAGAGATGGACAGAGACAGAGAGAGCAGACAGAGAGAGACGGAGAGAGACAGAGACAGAGAGACAGACAGACAAACAGACAGAGAGGCGACACGTCCACTTACCTGCCACAGATTAAGCTGGCACTTTTCCCCATAGATCACAGACCGACGACCACAGCACCGTGAATCATAACACGTGCAACACACACACACACGACTCCCCGCCACTAATCGGGCCGTCCCTGACCTTTCTTCAATCCTTCCGTCCGTCCGTCCGTCCGTCCTTCTTTCTCTCTGTCCCGTACTGTCACTCTCCTGTCATTGAGGCACTTGGTCCATCCCTTCTTCCTGCCGACTCTTCTACTCCTTCTGCCCCTATTCTCACTGTGAGCCACTTTGTCGTTCTTTCGTTCCTTCCAGCTTTCTATTCTCTCTGTCTTCCTCTTTCAAGCGGGCCACTCTGTCCTTCCTTCTTTCATTCCATTCTTCTTTGTATTCGTTGCGTCTTTGAACTCTCTCTCTCTCTGCTCTCTCTTCGTTCTGCCTTGGAACTCCCGACTCACATGTAAGCTGCGGTACGACACAATGAACCCACGACTCAACCAAGCCGAACGGAGATCTATGCGTTTTGAATTAGTGGTCTGTTCTGAAGACAATTTCATCTAGCCTGACGTGACGATCTCCATCCAAGGCCTCGGGGTAGTTCCCGAGGGCCGTCAGGTCCGCCCGCACCTTGCTCCCTCACGACGCACGGTTATTGTCCGTACGTACGACTGAGCTCCTGAACAACCCACGAGCCCGGCTCCCAAGTATCGGTGGAGAGAGGGGGTGCGTGGGGTGGTGAAGAGGAAGGGAGGGAGGAGGCACTCGCCCACCCACAGCTCGCAACTTCTCCGGCCCGCTGGCTCCGGGCTCAATTGAACCGCAATTAATTCTTCGGGGTTTCCGCTAGGTCGGTCCGGCCAACGCGTGTGGGATTCCTCCTGCTGCTAAGTGCTGCTGTGGGGTCTTCTTCTTCTCCTTCTCCCCGCACTTAATATTGATACTGTTTCTGCCCTCGGGGCGAATGATTCTTGCCGGTAAAGATGTTCGAGCTTCCTGGAAAATCCTAGCGGGCGTAAAAACAAGAACATACACATCCTATGAAAGGTAACGATGACTGCACACGGAACAGCTGAAGGCGCGTTGAGAAGAGTGTTTGACTTCGAAGAACGCACCCATTTTTAAACACACACACACACACACACACACACTCTCTCTCTCTTCTCTCTCTTCTCTCTCTCTCTCTCTCTCTCTCTCTCTCTCACACACACACACACACACACACACACACACACACACACACACACACACACACACACACAAACACACACACACACACGCACACACACAGACGAACGCGCGCGCGAGACAGGAAATCGTCCATGGCCTAATTAGAGGCGTGAATCTACAGTACATATATACATGTGTATTGTCGTTGTCGCAGTAGCAACAACAGTAGTAGCTGTAATAATTGTAGCACAGTAGTAATAGTAGTAGTAGTAGTAGTAGTGGTAGTAGTAGTAGTAGTAGTAGTAGTAGTAGTAGTAGTAACGGCTGCATCAGCAGCAGCAGCAGCATCGACAACAGCAAAGCATTTGTCGGTAGCAAAACTGTCGTCTCCTGAACACACTTCCCACCCCTCTGATCTTTCCCTCTATCGTCAGACCCCTTATTAGACCTAGTGATCTCTGTTCCTCTGTACAATATGATTCGGCAGACACTTGTACTTTACCACCTGACCTTCGAACTGCCATTTCTATTTTTTTTTTTTTTTTTCCTAAATTCACATTGAATTGAAAATGCACTCTATCACAATTACACCCACAAGCCAGCCACGGAGAGAGAGGAAGGGAACGGGAGGGGGGGGGGGGGGGGGGGCTGCAAATCGGTTAGTGCGGTTTCATTGAACGCCTTCTTCAACGCTGTGGACTGTATGACAAAGAGCACTTTCTGTTGGGGTGGTTGACTGAACCCCGTGATAGAACGAGTGTGCCGTTGTTCACCAAAGATGCGCCGTCTCTCTGCACAGGCAGGCTGTCTGCCTACCGGTTTTCAGAACTGCCCAAAGTCCAGCACAAACAAAGGAGCGACACCACACTCGCTTCACCTTTTCTCTCCTATTTCTGTGATGCCACCCGACTGTAGAAGTAGCACGTCGATTTGGCGGCAGTCAGCTTCTGATCTTTGCAAATAAAACTCGTTCACTTTCCCTCTAAACATCCTCTACACCCCCACCCCCGCCACCCCTTTCAATCCATTCTTTTCCCCTCCCTTGATCCTGCCGACGATTGTTTGGGTTTTCTGCCTTCCGTCACCAATCAGAATCAGGTGCGGTGTTCTGCAGCCACCAGAACGAGCCCCATCACCATCCTCCTTCTGTCTTCGTACTGTAAGCTTACTTCCAGTTCCAGATACACTTCCCGTCGCTTCGCTCCTAACCATTTTTCAGGCTAGCTTTCTGGGAAACATTTACTGTGGATTATGACATGTGTTTATCATTATCGTCATTATCATTGTCTTAGGAAAGAATTCTTCACTAGTTCGTCTTTTTTCGGTTTTTCTCTTTCTTCTTTTTTTCTCTCCAATCCACTCAAGGCGTTACATATACATACTAGTGCCGACGTTCCCCAACCATTAATCTTACAGTGTTTTGACAATACGAGGGTAAAACGCTTTTAAATCACAAAAGAAAACAACGATATCACAGCTTCATCTCGGAGCTACCGATTTTGACGCCCCCCCCCCCCCCCCCCCCCCTCACGAAAGGTTATTTGAAAAAAAAAAAAAAAAACCTTACTCATCCAGAAATGATTACACCTTGAACTTCAAACCAAACTTTGTTTTCTTTTTTTTTTTGTGGTCAAAACTTAACCAAGAATTTTTAAGATCGGAAAAATATTTTGCAATATTCCTGAACTAATACTTAAGATACGCAATTTAACCACCTTCTTATTCCCCACTTGGTAGTGGTGGTTTTCCCCCTCTTTTCCAATATATGGCAATCTCATATTCATTTTTTTTTTCTTTTTTTAGTTCATAACTGTTCATTGCGTTGTTGTCGATTTTATCTTTAATGTACGCCGACAAAGAATGCTTCTGGCTGAAACGGATGCAGATTCCTGAATCGCACACTATCTACAGACATTTTTGCATTCTTCAATTTTCTTTTGAAAAGGATTTTTTTTTAATCCTTTTACGTGTAAACACCCATTTAAATGAGGAAAAGCAATGTAAAATATTAAACAATTCTTCAAAGGGATTTCACTTACTGATTTAAAAAAAAAAACATCCATTAGCCCGTTTAAAAAAAAAAAGTATGTCAAGATCCGCATAAAATCCACACTGTTCCAATATCAGGCACTGACAGGTCAATCACTAACCAGACTGTTGGTCTCGGCGAATAGCTGAGGAAATCGCTCTTCACACTATCGAATTAAACTTCCATAATTTTAGCCAAACCAAGTTTTCACTTTTTCTTTTCCTTTTTTTGGGGGGGATGGGGGGAGTGGGGTTTCTCCCCCCCCCCCCCCCCCCCTTACTCCAAACCAACCTTAAACACAAAACAAAATGCTCTGACCTTATTCTCCGTCTAATGTAATGGGTTTAGACTGGCAGCTTTCGAAAGGCAGGTCCAGAAAACCTTAAAGAAGTCGGTTCTCATCCAGCCCCCTCCCTAAAACCCAGCCATTACCACTACTACTAGCGAAGGCCAGCGAGCGACATCGACCCTCTTATACCACCACACACACCCCTTCTTCCATTCCCTAATAATCGACACCTCTTCTCTCTCTCTCTCTCTCTCTGTCTCTGTGCCTCTTCCAAAAGACACTAAGCGCAGGAGAAGTAGAAGAAGAAGAACAGCGGAGAGACGTCCATCCAGCCCGTGCCTAATCGCAAAGCGCGGCTCCAGAGAGTAGCAGGCAGCGTGACCCGGGCACCAGACCTGGTCGACCAAGGGACGTGACAAGCCGTTAATTCCTGGCGGCGGTAGAAGTAGTGAGTGGCATAGTAGTGGGAGCTGCCACTGAGGAGGACTTGATAAGTTAAAGCCGGCCCACCTTCCAATTGCCAATCGAATGGCTTTGGTGGGGGGGGGGGTGGGGGTGGGGGGGTGGGGGTGCAGGTGGGGAGTTAATAGTACCGACCCCGACGTGTCTCTTCCAGTCGATGGGAAAATGGGCCATAAAGCACCCCGCCACTGTCAGAGCCGGTGAGTGTGCCTGTCTGCCTGCCTTGCTCGCTCACTCACTCTGCCATGCCACGGGTGCGGGGTGGGGTGGAGGAGGGGGCCGGGGAGGAGGGGCTCTTCGCTGGGGGTAAAGCAAATCTTCCCACCTGACATCCAACCCTTCCCCCACCCACCACCGGCCCGTCGCCTGTTCCGCCACCTATAGAGTCAAGGTACAGGGGACACCCATCCACCCCATCCACCCCTCTTCCAACTACCACCACCACCACCACCACCACCACCATCCCCTTCCAAATCCTAGATAGCTTAGTTACCAACATTAACTCTAAATCATCTCGCTTGGTTAGTAAGTCACATGACTCTAAATCATCTTCCCCCCCCCCCCCCCCCCCCCCCATTGCCTAGCGACGTTCACAACTCCATATTGTCTCTTTAATTAAACAGCCTAGCGATATACACCACGCTACAGCGTTGTCTTTCCCATCCTGGTTCCATACGCCACTCCACGTCATTATCTCTAACACAGGAAACAGCTTTGCGACATACGCAGCACTGCGGTGTTGTCTGAACCGTGCACTTACATACATATCTCTGCATTGTTCTCTCTAATAGCCACAGCCCTGATACGGCCCTTTGCGGTCGGCTGGGCTATAAGCAACATTCATTCATTCTCTCTCTTCTCTCTCTCTCTCTCTCTCTCTCTCTCTCTCTCTCTCTCTCTCTCTCTCTCCCCCCTACATTCCTCTCTCTCTCATAGCCAGATCACATACACAACACTGTAGTGTTGTATTTAACAGGTTATTTACCCACACAACTCTATTCCATTGTCAAAACAACCTAATAACGCGCACAACACTATCAACCTCAGAAAACCCTCCCACATACGCATACACAGAAACAGTGGTCTCTAGTATTTTTGTTAAACACAAACCACAAATTCGTTGTCTTTAACAGCCTAGTTCTGTACACTTTTGTTGTTGTTGTTGTTGTTGGATCTAACAGCCTAATTATACACACAAATCTGTATTGTTGTAGCCGAGTCATAGCCTAGTTACTTACAGATCGCTGTCTGCAACTGCCTTGCAACATACATAAATCTGTATTGTTGTCTCGAAAAGCCTATATACAAGCATAACTCTACACCGCTGTCCCTCAATGCCTAGTCACACATAGACACCTCTATGCCGTTGTCTCTATTAACCTAGTCACATAGACACCTCTATGCCGTTGTCTCTATTAACCTAGTCACATAGACACCTCTATGCCGTTGTCTCTATTAACCAAGTCACACAGACACCTCTATGCCGTTGTCTCTATTAACCTAGTCACATAGACACCTCTATGCCGTTGTCTCTATTAACCTAGTCACATAGACACCTCTATGCCGTTGTCTCTACTAACCAAGTCACATGGACACCTCTATGCCGTTGTCTCTATTAACCTAGTCACATAGACACCTCTATGCCGTTGTCTCTATTATTTAACCTAGTCACATAGACACCTCTATGCCGTTGTCTCTACTAACCAAGTCACATGGACACCTCTATGCCGTTGTCTCTATTAACCAAGTCACATAGACACCTCTATGCCGTTGTCTATTAACCACGTCACACAGACACCACTATGCCGTTGTCTCTACTAACCAAGTCACATAGACACCTCTATGCCGTTGTCTCTATTAACCAAGTCACATAGACACCTCTATGCCGTTGTCTCTATTAACCAAGTCACATAGACACATCTATGCCGTTGTCTATTAACCACGTCACACAGACACCACTATGTCGTTGTTTCTACTAACCAAGTCACATGGACACCTCTATGCCGTTGTCTCTATTAACCAAGTCACATAGACACCTCTATGCCGTTGTCTATTAACCAAGTCACATAGACACCTCTATGCCGTTGTCTCTACTAACCAAGTCACATGGACACCTCTATGCCGTTGTCTCTACTAACCAAGTCACATGGACACCTCTATACCGTTGTCTCTATTAACCAAGTCACATAGACACATCTTTGCTTGTTGTCTCTACTAACCAAGTCACATGGACACCTCTATGCAGTTGTCTATTAACCAAGTCACACAGACACCTCTATGCCGTTGTCTCTACTAACCAAGTCACATGGGCACCTCTATACCGTTGTCTCTACTAACCAAGTCACATGGACACCTCTATGCCGTTGTCTCTACTAACCAAGTCACATGGGCACCTCTATACCGTTGTCTCTACTAACCAAGTCACATGGGCACCTCTTTGCCGTTGTCTCTACTAACCAAGTCACATGGGCACCTCTTTGCCGTTGTTTCTACTAACCAAGTCACACTGACACCTCTGTGTCGTTGTCTCTACTAACCAAGTCACACTGACACCTCTGTGTCGTTGTCTCTACTAACCAAGTCACATGGACACCTCTGTGTCGTTGTCTCTACTAACCAAGTCACATGGGCACATCTATGTCGTTGTCTCTATTAACCAAGTCACATAGACACCTCTATGTCGTTGTCTCTATTAACCAAGTCACATAGACACCTCTATGCCGTTGTCTATTAACCAAGTCACATAGACACCTCTATGTCGTTGTTTCTACTAACCAAGTCACATGGACACCTCTATGTCGTTGTTTCTACTAACCAAGTCACATGGACACCTCTATGTCGTTGTTTCTACTAACCAAGTCACATGGACACCTCTATGTCGTTGTTTCTACTAACCAAGTCACATGGACACCTCTATGTCGTTGTTTCTACTAACCAAGTCACATGGACACCTCTGTGTCGTTGTTTCTACTAACCAAATCACATGGACACCTCTGTGTCGTTGTCTCTACAAACCAAGTCACACTGACACCTCTGTGCCGTTGTCTCTACTAACCAAGTCACATAGACACCTCTGTGTCGTTGTCTCTACTAACCAAGTCACATGGACACCTCTGTGTCGTTGTCTCTACTAACCAAGTCACATGGACACCTCTGTGTCGTTGTCTCTACTAACCAAGTCACACTGACACCTCGTGTCGTTGTCTCTACTAACCAAGTCACACTGACACCTCTGTGTCGTTGTCTCTACTAACCAAGTCACATGCACACCTCTGTGTCGTTGTCTCTACTAACCAAGTCACACTGACACCTCTGTGTCGTTGTCTCTACTAACCAAGTCACACTGACACCTCTGTGTCGTTGTCTTCTACTAACCAAGTCACACTGACACCTCTGTGTCGTTGTCTCTACTAACCAAGTCACACTGACACCTCTGTGCCGTTGTCTCTACAAACCAAGTCACACTGACACCTCTGTGTCGTTGTCTCTACTAACCAAGTCACATGGACACCTCTGTGTCGTTGTCTCTACTAACCAAGTCACACTGACACCTCTGTGTCGTTGTCTCTACTAACCAAGTCACACTGACACCTCTGTGTCGTTGTCTCTACTAACCAAGTCACACTGACACCTCTGTGTCGTTGTTTCTACTAACCAAGTCACACTGACACCTCTGTGTCGTTGTTTCTACTAACCAAGTCACATAGACACCTCTGTGTCGTTGTTTCTACTAACCAAGTCACATAGACACCTCTGTGTCGTTGTTTCTACTAACCAAGTCACATGGACACCTCTGTGCCGTTGTCTCTACTAACCAAGTCACATAGACACCTCTGTGTCGTTGTTTCTACTAACCAAGTCACATGGACACCTCTGTGTCGTTGTCTCTATTAACCAAGTCACATGGACACCTCTGTGTCGTTGTCTCTACTAACCAAGTCACATGGACACCTCTGTGTCGTTGTTTCTACTAACCAAGTCACATGGACACATCTATGTCGTTGTTTCCACTAACCAAGTCACATGGACACCTCTTTGCCGTTGTTTCTACTAACCAAGTCACATGGACACCTCTGTGTCGTTGTCTCTACTAACCAAGTCACATGGACACCTCTGTGTCGTTGTCTCTACTAACCAAGTCACATGGACACCTCTGTGTCGTTGTTTCTACTAACCAAGTCACATGGACACCTCTTTGCCGTTGTTTCTACTAACCAAGTCACATGGACACCTCTATGTCGTTGTTTCTACTAACCAAGTCACATGGACACATCTATGTCGTTGTTTCCACTAACCAAGTCACATGGACACCTCTATGTCGTTGTTTCTACTAACCAAGTCACATGGACACCTCTGTGTCGTTGTTTCTACTAACCAAGTCACATGGACACCTCTGTGTCGTTGTCTATTAACCAAGTCACATGGACACCTCTATACCGTTGTCTCTATTAACCAAGTCACATGGACACCTCTGTGTCGTTGTTTTTACTAACCAAGTCACATGGACACCTCTATACTGTTGTCTCTATTAACCAAGTCACATGGACACCTCTTTGCCGTTGTTTCTACAAACCAAGTCACATGGACACCTCTGTGTCGTTGTTTCTAACAGCTTTATATAGTTGGATGCTCAGCTGTATATCATCATCCTTTAACAGCCTAGTTATCCTATCGCTGGTCACTGATAGCCTATTTTGTAGTCCCCACGTCCCTACAGAACGACAAACATACAGACCTCTTTATCATTGTCCCTTATAGCCTTGTTTGAAACAAGTCTTAATCTTGGTCTCTAGCAGGCTGATTATAACACAGCTCTACAAGATTGTGCCTCATGGCTACTTACTTGAAACAGTTCTAATTCGTTTGCCCACAGGTCAGATCGGCTGGTTACAAACACGTCTACATTGCTGTTTTTAGGAGTCAAGTTACACAAATACCTTTGCCATCTGCGTACCTTGTTACAAATTTGCCATCACCCACATACACGGTCAAGTACACATCTCAGTGACCTGACCTCGCGTTACGTCCTCCGAGTCGAATGAACGAACCACATGCACTTCCGACCACACAAGCACACGTACACACACGCACATAATTATATACACGCGAATCCTACCACTAAGTGTACCGCCTTCTTTTGTTTCTGATCCGCTACACTTCCGCGCACACCAGGCAAGCCCTTAACGAAGAGCCCCCATGTTCCCGAACAGTCTTATTAGAACTCCCCGCCCTGCAAAGACACGCCACTTCTGAACTCCCTCGGCATCCTCTAATCCACCTCCTGCCCCTCCTCGTCCTGCTCTTCTCGGAACCACAAGCCTTTCGGGTGGGGAGGGGCACGGCCGAAAGGTATCACACTTCCACTTCGAGTTGAAAGGAACAGGAGAAAAACCGGAGCGGAGGGGGGGGGGGGGGAGGGGGGGGGGAAGGCTGGCGGGGGACAAACCAAGTCCAGCCACTGGCTACAGTACTGGCGACAGCTCTCGGACCAGCCCAGCAACCGGCCTGCCGGTAGTGGACGCAGCTAGCTAGCGGGGGCTCCGGTGACCGTGCTGCCGGCCTCTAATCCGTCAACACGGGTCGGGGCAACAAGTTCCCTCTGGCCGCCTGATCCGGCTTAAGGCCTGGGCAGCGGAGCGGTCACCTACAGCTGGACGGACAGCGGTGGTGGTGGTGGTGATGGCCGGGACAGTGGTGAAGGGATGGAGGTGTGATGGGTGGGGGTGTGGGGCGAGTGAAGGGCAAGGGCTGGTGGGGGATGGGGAGGTTGAAGGGGCAGGGAAGCATGAAGACTGGTCAATATTACAAATCGATACCTATCGCAGGGTCTCGGTGCGTAGCTGCCTTATACAGTTCAGGTAACAGGCACGTGGCATTGGTACATTTACCCACACTTTTTACGTCTTCCAGCAGCACTTACGTCCGTTCCGGCAGCTTCTTCTTTTCTTTTCTTTTTTTCAGGGTCCCTGCGGGAATTCGTTCAGATCTTTCCACATCCCGTTGTCAAACCATGACGTGGTCAGTCCTCATGTCATCCAACTTCAAGACATGAACTACTGAATCCATGCCGAGAACCCTCAAAGCCATGGATTATACAGTCCATCCACGCTATCTGTCCTCGAGCCATGGATTATTCATTCCACTTTGTGAATCTTAAAGAGATGAATCATTCAGTTCATTCAGTTCATGCTATGAACCTTAGGGTGATAAATTGTCCATGAACCCCAAAGTGGTAAATCATTCAGTCCATGCTATGAACCCCAAAGTGATAAATCATTCAGTCCATGCCATGAACCGAAAAGTGATGAATCACTAGGTCCATGCCATGAACCCTAAAGGGGTGAATTATTCAGTCCATGCTATGAACCCCGAAGTGATTAATTATTCAGTCCAATGCTATAGATCCCAAAGCGATAAATTACTCATCCGTGCTATTCTATCAACCCTGAAACGTCCAAGCTATCAATCCTACCTTTCCGTGCACAATAATCTATATGAATTATACATAAATGCCGTCCTTCTCAGAAGACTTTATACATGGGGATTCTGTGACATGGCAGCATCAAAACGGCTGCACGCATCTGCTTGCAGGAAAGCGCGCGTGATCCTCCGAACTCACTTGAGATCAGACTTGAACTTTCCGAGCGTGGACACCGGGAAGTTATTCCGACACTCGTGATTAGCGATGACTCATTAAAACAAAGCACTGAGCTAAAGCACAGACAACGATGGTGGAACGAAAGTTGCAGAAAAATGCCTGCTCTGCTTGCTCGTGAATACAAGCTGTGTGTGTCGACACTGGTTCTATGTCAGAGAGCACCTACGGGTGCAGAGTGCGTGTGCGCGTACGCGCGCGCGCGCGCGCGCACCACACACACACACACACACACACACACACACCACCACACACACACACAGAGGCGCGCACGGGCATGCACACAGACAGACAGACAGACAGACAGACAGACAGACAGACAGAGAGAGAGGGGGGGGGGGGGGCCAGAGAGGCAGTGAGCTGTTCCAACAGCTATTGTGAGGTAACTGTTTTTATTTGCAAGGACTTATATATTTTTAACGATATTCCTCGTCACTCCCCTTTCTCTCTCCACTCCTCCGACCCCCTCTTCCCCTCCCTTCCAAGCTATTCTGTATGGGATTATTTTCTCTCTCTCTCTCTCCTCTCTCTCTCTCTCTCTCTCTCTCTCTCTCTCTCTCTCTCTCTCAGAGCGCACGATGGGCACTGACGTGGGTTACCCTGACCCCTCTCATTTTGTTCCTTTTCTTCTCTCTGATCATCAGCACGGATTTTGTAACAGATGTGGATAGAGACAGACAGACAGACAGACAGAGACAGAAGGAGGAGGAGAGGTGTGGGGGAGTGGGGGGGGAGGTCGGGAGGCGGAGGCAGTGCGGAGGGAGGAGTTATGGACCGGATGAGGCCACGTTAAACTGCTAGCGTTAAATAACATCTCCATTCTCACAGAAAACTCAAGGATCCCTCCTTCCTCCCCAAAGAACAATAACCCCACAGATCCTTCTTCCTAGAAGATTTCTCCTTCCTAACTGAAGAGCAAAAACTCTACAGATCCCTTGTTTCTCACAGAAAAGTAAATAATAGTGGTTCACACATTATTCCAATTCACAGACAAGCATAAAAAGAAAAGAAAAGAAAAGAAACGAAAAAACTCAACACAGTTCTTCTCTCATGAAATAACGAAACTTCAAGACATATCCACCATTGACGAGCACAAGCACAAGAGATTCCTTCTCCCTCGCAGAGCAGCAAACGTGCAGAAAAGCAAGTACTCAACAAATCTTTATTTTTCTTCAAAAAAAAAAAGAACAAAACACAAACTAAGGAGATCGCAATCCCTTACAGAAAAGCACCACACACACACACACACACACACACACACACACACACACACACACACACACACACACACACACACACAAGCGTTCCCTCTTCCCCTCACAGATCAGCAAAAGCTCAAGAGATCTCTTCCTCTTCGCTACACAGCAAAATCCTCAGAGATCTTTTCTTCTTCATGGAAGCGCAAATTCTCAATCGACCCCTTCTTTAACACAGGATAAGAAACTCTTTCAAATAGATCCCTTGTGGATCACAGAACAGGAAACTCAAAGAGTGTCCTACTTCCTCGCAAAACAGCAAAAAAATCCCCAAAGATCCCTTCTCTCTCATAAAAGGCCAAAATCTCAAGAGATCTTTCAACACTGAACAGGAAAATCTCATAGAGATCCCCTGAACAACAGGAAACGCTTAAGAGATCCCTTCTCCCCCACAGAAGCGCAGAATCTCGATGAATCCTTTATACAACACCGAGTATGTAAATCTCGCGAGATCCGAGATCCTTTCTCTTCTGCGTCATAGAGCAGCCCAAATCTCAACAAATCCTTTCTCTCCAACAGTGAGAGCAACAGCTCAAAAGATCACTTCTATGTCATAAAACAGAAATTTCTTTTCTCTTTTTAAATCCGTTTTCATCACACTTGAGCAAAATCTCAAGAGGTCTACTCCTCCTCGTGGATGAGCAATAACCCAGACCTTTCCCATTTACGTCGGGCATGAAGGAAATGTCGCCTTCTGTATAACATGCGACAGAGTATGGAAGTAATTTTTTTTTTTTTTTAAATTAAAAGTCAGGTCCAGTGCAGGAATGTATTAGTGTAATCGAATATGGAGAAAGAGAGAAGTGGGTGATGAAGATGGGGAGCAAAGGAGGGGGAGGGAGGAGGGGGAACGAGAGGTGAAGATGGTCGTCCGGAACTGAAAGGAAAAACAAATCCACCTCCTACCAATTTTAACTTAAGCCGTGCAAAGCAACTGTGAAATGGTGGTATGGACACACTGGCATTTTGCTGATACGGCAGGAATCAATTATGTCTACCACTATACCAATGAGAATTGCGCATTTTGCTGATACGGCAGGAATCAATTATGTCTACCACTATACCAAATGAGAATTACGCATTTTGTTGATACGTAGGAATCAATTATATCTACCACTGTACCAAATGAGAATTACGCATTTTGCTGATACGTAGGAATCAATGACGTCTACCACAATTCCAAATGAGAATTACGCACATACCCCACACCCCTCCCCTTGTGAAAACACGAGACAGAAGACGTTTAAATCGAAGTTCAAAAGAGAGGGGAGAAGGAAGCGTGGATAGGGAAAGAGAGCTAGGAGCGGGAGAGAAAGGGGGGGGGGGCGAAGAGAGAGGAGAGGGAGGGGGGAGAAAACGGAGGGGGGAGAAAACGAAGGAGAAGAAGAAGAAGAAGAAGAAGAAAAAGGGGGGGGGGGGGGAGAGAGAGAGAGAGGAGAGAGAGAGGAGAGAGAGAGAGAGAGAGAGAGAGGAGGAGAGAGAGAGAGAGAGAGGGGGGGAGGCAGATAAAGAGAGAGAGGGGGTGGGGAGTCAGAGAGACAAAGAGACAGAGAGAGAGAAAACGAACGAACAAAATTTTATTTTACTAGGGTAATGAGATAAGCAAATTAAAAATGCTTTTTTTTCCCCCCGCCCAACCCTGGGGGCAAAATGAGGAGAGAAAAAAATAAAGCACATGGAAAACACGCAAGTCAATATACCAGGAACAAGGAAAGAAAGCGAATACAGCAACCGACATGCCGACTATCAAAAGGAAGAGAGTACTGTTACAAACTCAAATAATAAAAAATGTGCACGCATGGCACAAGTGCACACACACGCACACACACAGAGAGAGAGAGAGAGGAGAGAGAGAGAGAGAGAGAGAGAGAGAGAGAGAGAGAGAGAGAGAGAGAGAGAGTGAGTGAGTGAGTGAGTGAGGCACAAACAGTAAGACAACAAGAGAGGGAGAGAGGAGGGGGGCAAATATTAAAGAAAAACATAGAAAGAGGTAAGTTTTTTTTTAAAAAAGAAAAAAAGATAGCATGCACGCACAGGGTAAGAGATATAGAAGGACAGGGGGAAGGAATGGGGGAAGGGGTGAGGGAGGGGAGGGAACAAAGCAAAGACAGAGGCCCACGGAGAAATCTTGGGCGTCCTTTGCATAATCAATCTGTGAAGTGTTACGACGCACTGACTGAGAATCTTTGTGGCATCATTTGAACAAGACATCTGTGAAATGTTCCAAACATACAAAACCAACAAAAGCACATTACGTTTCATATCAGAACCTCGCCCTGTCACACACACACACACACACACACACACACACACACAACACACACACACACACACACACACTTGCACATACTACACACACACACACACACACACACACACACACACACACACGCACACACACACACGCACACACACACTATACGCACACACACACACACACACACACACACACACACACACACACACACACACACACACACACACACACACGGCCATTTGTTTTCCACTCCGATCTTCAAGACCAAATGAACCGCCATCTCCTGTAATGCATGCGGATCGGGAATTGCCAACGTGCACCGACTCGCGACAACCCAATGAATCACTTTCGATGTGCTGTAAATCAGAACACTTTGTTCTAAAAGCCTCTCAAGCCTCATACCGCATTGGATTATTTGTCAGCCTGTCAGTCGTACTGCACATGCTTTAAGTCATAAATGTGCAACACACACACACACACACACACACACACACAGAGCAGGAATCATTCGCTCATGTTGTTAACACCCCAACCAATCGCGAAGGTTGATAAAGAGAATTACGACCATAGGCACACGCAAAGGTTAAACTCCGAAACAAAGTCCATTTCTGAAAACCAAACAGACCGATCTACGCAGGTTTGTCCACAGTCCAGCTTAGCTGGCGTCTACAGTTGGAATACATGTGATGATGGAAAGTCAAGGCCCTTGCTCGTCGACAGAACAGTATGTCAAAAGGTGAAAAGATAGCCGGTTGGAGGCGGATAAAACAGGGGAAGGAATGCAGGGGAATAAGTTACTGGTACATCAAAGGGATCGGCGCCCAGCAGCTTTAGGGCGGGTTTGATCAGCTGGTCCGAGTCATCGGTTTAGCCGATTCACCCATTCCCCATGCGCCCAATCCCGATTCACCTATTCCCAATGCGTCCAATCCCGATTCACCTATTCCCCATGTGTCCAATCCCAATTCACCTATTCCCAATGCGTCCAATCCCGATTCACCTATTCCCCATGTGTCCAATCCCTATTCACCTATTCCCCATGTGTCCAATCCCTATTCACCTATTCCCCATGTGTCCAATCCCTATTCACCTATTCCCAATGCGTCCAATCCCGATTCACCTATTCCCCATGTGTCCAATCCCTATTCACCTATTCCCCATGTGTCCAATCCCTATTCACCTATTCCCAATGCGTCCAATCCCGATTCACCTATTCCCCATGTGTCCAATCCCTATTCACCTATTCCCCATGTGTCCAATCCCTATTCACCTATTCCCAATGCGTCCAATCCCGATTCACCTATTCCCCATGTGTCCAATCCCTATTCACCTATTCCCCATGTGTCCAATCCCTATTCACCTATTCCCAATGCGTCCAATCCCGATTCACCCATTCCCCATTCCGATTCACCCATTCCCAATTCGCCTATTCTCGTTTCATCTATTCCCATTCGCCCATTCCCGACTCCTCTATTCCCAATTTGCCCATTCCCGATTTACCTATTCCCCATTCGTGCATTCCCTATCCATCTATTCTTAATGTGCCAATTGACGATTCATCAAAACCCAAATAGACGGTTCCGATTGACTGAAACTGGTGTGTGTGTGTGTGTGTGTGTGTGTGTGTGTGTGGTGTGTGTGTGTGTGTGTGTGTGTGTGTGTTGTGGAGAGAGAGAGAGAGAGAGAGAGAGAGTGAGTGTGTGTGTGTGTGTGTGTGTGTGTGTGTGTGTGTGTGTGTGTGTGTGTGTGTGTCTGTGTGTCTGTCTGTCTGTGTCGGTGTGTGTGTGTGCGTGGTGTGTGTGTGTGTGTGTGTGTGTGTGTGTGTGTGTGTGTGTGTGCATGCGTGTGCATGTGTGTGCGCACAGGCGCGTGTATGTGTTCACACTCGCAATTTTTTGGTCCTGTTTCAATATCGGTTAAATAATTACAAGTTTTACGCCAAACAGGTGAAACGGGAATGGTAGACGGCAAAACGAGAATGGCCGATGATAGACAGGCGAAACGGGACAAAGACTCTTTAACTCTCAAGAGGCCACTGATGGTGACCGCAACACAACTGCGAATAGGCCAATCGGACCTGCCCTCAAAAAAAAAAATAAAATAAAATAAAATTGACGGGGTGACCTGAATGGATCTAATGGCACCCCACTGAGCAGGGTGTTCACTCACTGTGGCTCAATGACCAAGCAAACGATTGTCGTTCAGTTCAGCGACTAATTTTGATGAACCCTGTACGCTTACACCAGAACAGGCATCCCTGACGACCACCGGAGTGACTCGGGACTCCGGTGCAGCGTCTCTTCTGGACGGTTTGCCTCATGACCGCTTCAAACTCGTTGCTCCCTGCGGACCGCCTGTGCAGGGGCCTGCGATGGCAGGTTCCCGTGTGTGGCTGTGCATGGAGTCAACTGAATGAGCGGCCGTAGCAGTAAAGCCTCTTTTTTTCCCCCCATCCCCCGCCCTCTCAGTGACACCACTCCGCTGTCGTTCATTCTGCCAACCCCCTTCCCTTCCGCAGCCAACAATCACAGTCCTGTTCCTTTTGCCTTCAGTCCCCCCCCCCCCCCCATCCTACCCCACCCCACTCTCTCTCTCTCTCTCTCTTTCATGTACGATGATCACGAATTTAATTCAGATCTGCGCCCTACAAATCTAATCTTTATTTTTGGACCCCTCTTGGTCTCTCATATCTGCAAAGGCCTTTGAGTTGAAACGTATGAACACTCCCACCTTGTACTGCTGCCTTCGTGAGTCAATATCCCTTTTCATTCACCCGCTCTTGACAGAAACGTGACTTTCGAGTGAGGACACATGGATGAGTGTGGGTGAGGGTGTGTGGGTGGATGGGTGGGGAGGGAATTACGGAGATTTGTTTCTTGTTGGGAAAGCTGTGGGGAAAAAAATTCAAAACAAATCTGGAGGGCATATGAATAAAATTATGATATTTGAACCTGGCGATCGGTGCTGGAGAAATGCTTGAAGGAGAAGCGCTTGAAACAAAGAGAAAGACAGAAAGACAGACTGAGACAGACCGACAGACAGACAGACATTGAGACAGAGACAAATAGATAAGCAGAGAGACGGACAGACACGGGGAAAGAGGAGAGAGAGAGAGGGGGGGTGCGAACAGAGACAGACAGAGACAGAGACAGAAGGACAGAAATACATTGCAACTAAGCCGACCTAAAGTCTCTCAATATTGATTCAAAAATTGAAACAGCACATTGACAGAGAGAGAGAGAGAGAGAGAGAGAGAGAGGAGAGAGAGAGAGAGAGAGAGAGAGAGAGGAGAGAGTCAAGAGAAACACACACACACACACACACAACACACACACACACACACACACACACACACACACACGTGCTGCAAAAAAAAATTAACACTACTTGTAAACTTCGGTCATAGTGTGTGTTGTGTGTGTGTGTGTGTGTGTGTGTGTGTGTGTGTGTGTGTGTGCGCGCGCGTATATTGGTGTGCGAGCATGCGTGCGCGTGCGTACGTGCGTGCGTGCGTGCATGCGTGCCTATATGCGTGCGTGCGTGTGTGTGTGTATGTATTTCCAATCCAAATGAACACTTGTACACATTCACCGAGAACAGACAGTCCAGGGCACATTGTGAGGGACAACGGCTGAGCGTGGGTGCGGGGAGGTGGTGGATGCTGTCAGCACCATACAGAGAGTGGAGGTGATTGCAAGGGAAGACAGCGCCCCGCGGGCGGGACGTCCTGTTGTCCCCGGTGCACGGGGCCCACAGACCAGGTCACATTACGGCTGTGACCTTCACCTACTCAACGCCCTGCCTGCACGCTGCTGTAAATCTCTTAAGACAATACCCCACTGCCCAAATCGACACCTCTCTCTGTCTCTGTCTGTCTCTCTCTCTCGACTTCATAAAACTTATTACGCCTCCCCCCCCCCCCCCTTCTTCCCTGTCCCATCATAGCCTCTGACGTGCTTGTGAGTATATGTGTGTTTGTGTGTGTGTGTTTGTGTGTGCGTTGGGGGGGGGGGGTGAGTTGTGTGTAAGTACGTGTATGAGTAAGCCTACATGCGCACGCGTGCGTGCGTGCGTCTGTGCCGCAGCGCGCGCGCGCGTGGTGTGTGTGTGTGTGGTGTGTGTGTGTGTGTGTGTGTGTGTGTGTGTGTGTGTGTGTGTGTGTACGGAGAGTGGTGTCCTTGTGTGTCTGTGTCAGTATATGAGTGTATGTATATATGTGTGTGTGTTTGTGTGTGAGTGCGCACGTGTGTGTGTGCATGCATGTGCGCGTGCATAATTGCGTATGTGCATATGTGCATGTGTCTGTGTGTATGTGTGTGTATGAGAGAGTCAGACAGACAGACAGACAGACAAGCAGAAAGACAGACAGACAGAGCACAGGACATTAACGAGGACTTGTTTACCTTCTCCATCTTTTCCCTTTCCCTCTCTTCTCATCCAATCCACCCCACCCCCTGCCACCATCCCCCTCCTCCACCCCCATACACACACACCATCAGCCTACTCTTGAAATCGATCCCCCATGACCATCACACTGAGACCAGTTTAAACTTGGTGGACAGTCTCTACAAATCAACACTTTCGTTAAGCACTGAATTAGTTCTAACATTGACCACCTGGTCTAACAAACAATCGGGGGGGGGGGGGGGGGCAGGAGGAGGAGAAGCACATAGGCCAGAAATCCCCCGTCCTTGTTTTCTGCTTGGTCTCCAACCCGGCAGCCTGTCTACCCGTCCACCTGAAGATTCTACGTAACTGGCAGCCAGCACCAGTTCCAAAACAAAAAGTATCGGCGGTTCGAAGACAAAAACAAGCTTCAGCTGTCTGTTCTCTAACCAGTGTCTGACTTACTTTGGAGCACAGATAGTGCAGTCTAAAAGGGCGTACTATTTTTGTTTGGAGTCAGTTGGAGGGAAAGGGGGAAAGCGAAGAATGGTTGGGGGGGGGGGGGGGGGGGGGGGGAGTTGAAGTAAAGGAAACAAGCAAGGAACAAAGATTGTGTGTCTAGGATTAACTGGCGGGCTAAAGCTGTCAAGATGGTGTTTCGCGATGGGACAGGAATAAGTACTTAACAAAAACCATAGCGTGAAGAAAGCGGGGGATGGGGTAGAAAGGGAGAGAAGGGGAATGGGGGGAAAAGGGGGTGGAATAAGAAAGGGGGAGAGAGAAAGGACATGAATGGGAGGGGGGGGGGTGGTCGCGAGAGAGAAGAGGGGAGAAAAAACCCTTTGGGCTGCGTCAAGCAGCCTTGAAGAAAGGGAAGACCTAAAGTTAACAATAACGATAACGATAATAACGAATGTGGCAATCCCGGGTGGACGGGGGGAGAGAGAACAGGACAAAACACTTCCTGCCCTGTCCCCGGTGCCGTCCACCTACCCCAGGGGTATTGCCTTAAGACCGCAGCGGAGCGGAAAACAGGATAGCGCACGACGCCTGTCAGTGCCGGCTTTCCAAGGATCCCTGAGATAATGGCGGCTTGGTGCCACCTACATGACTCAAGAAGTAATCACCCCCCCCCCCCCCCCCAAACTCCCGTTGAGTCTTCCGCCTTGCTCTCTCCTTTTACCGATGGTCTCCCCTGCTCAAACCGTTCTCCCCATTTGACAGACAGCAACAACGGCTCCCCGTGGGTGGCAATGGATCTGTGGGGACTGTGGACCTTGTCCTGATCTGACAGAGACCCTGCCCTCTGATAGATCTGAGCGCTGAGAGCGGACACAAAGGACACAATAATTACATTACAATTATCTGTTCGTGTCGCACTGTGCCGTTCAAATCAGCTGTTTGAACTGGAAACTACCATATCATTAAACGACTGTTGCATTATACTATTATCTGTTCATGTCGCACTATGCCGTTCAAATCAGCTGTTTGAACTGGAAACTACCATATCATTAAACGACTGTTGCATGATACAATTATCTGTTCATGCCGCACTATGCCGTTCAAATCAGCTGTTTGAACTGGAAACTACCATATCATTAAACGACTGTTGCATGATACAATTATCTGTTCATGCCGCACTGTCACGTTCAAATCAGCTGTTTGAACTGGAAACTACCATATCATTAAACGACTGTTGCATGATAAAATTATCTGTTCATGCCGCACTATGCCGTTCAAATCAGCTGTTTGAACTGGAAACTACCATATCATTAAACGACTGTTGCATGATACAATTATCTGTTCATGCCGCACTGTCACGTTCAAATCAGCTGTTTGAACTGGAAACTACCATATCATTAAACGACTGTTGCATTCTTCTTCTTCTTCTTCCTAAAAGGCTGGTTCACTCAAAAACGAGTAGGTCACCAGCGTGCATGTTAAAAAATAAAATAAAATAAAATAAAGTGCGACTCAGCTGGACACGTGAAATTTCATACACTGTTAGACTCATTATACAATTATCTGTTCGTGTCACACTGTGGCGTTCAAATCAGCTGTTTGAACTGGAAACTACCATATCATTAAACGACTGTTGCATTATACAATTGTCAGTTCATGTCGCACTATGCCGTTCAAATCAGCTGTTTGAACTGGAAACTACCATATCATTAAACGACTGTTGCATTATACAATTGTCTGTTCATGTCGCACTATGCCGTTCAAATCAGCTGTTTGAACTGGAAACTACCATATCATTAAACGACTGTTGTTGCATTACAGTTATCTGCTTACGTCAGACTGTTACAAATTCGCTGTCCGTACTAGAAACCATTATGTTATAGAGCCATTGCATTACCATTATCTATCTATCAGGCGGTTCCATTCAGAGTTGCTGTTCATACTGGAAACCATTGCATCATACTATTGTCAATTCGCTTCAGATTATCATTATGAAAGTTAATGGAAACCATTGCATCATACTATTGTCAATTCGCTTCAGATTATCATTATGAAAGTTAATGGAAACTGTTGTATCATACTATTATCAATTCGCTTCAGATTATCATTATGAAAGTTAATGGAACCATTGCATCATACTATTGTCAATTCGCTTCAGATTATCATTATGAAAGTTAATGGAAACCATTGCATCATACTATTATGAATTCGTTTCAGATTATCATTATGAAAGTTAATGGAAACCATTGCATCATACTATTATCAATTCGCTTCAGATTATCGTTATGAAAGTTAATGGAAACCATTGTTTCATACTATTATCAATTCGCTTCAGATTATCATTATGAAAGTTAATGGAAACCATTGTATCATACTATTATCAATTCGCTTCAGATTATCATTATGAAAGTTAATGGAAACCATTGTATCATACTATTATCAATTCGCTTCAGATTATCATTATGAAAGTTAATGGAAACCATTGCATCATACTATTATCAATTCGTTTCAGATTATCGTTATGAAAATTAATGGAAACCATTGTATCATACTATTATCAATTCGTTTCAGATTATCGTTATGAAAGTTAATGGAAACCATTGTATCATACTATTATCAATTCGCTTCAGATTATCATTATGAAAGTTAATGGAAACCATTGTATCATACTATTATCAATTCGCTTCAGATTATCATTATGAAGTTAATGGACACCATTGTATCATACTATTATCAATTCGCTTCAGATTATCATTATGAAAGTTAATGGAAACCGTTGCATCATACTATTATCAATTCGCTTCAGATTATCATTATGAAAGTTAATGGAAACCGTTGTATCATACTATTATCAATTCGCTTCAGATTATCATTATGAAAGTTAATGGAAACCGTTGTATCATACTATTATCAATTCGCTTCAGATTATCATTATGAAAGTTAATGGAAACCATTGCATCATACTATTATCAATTCGCTTCAGATTATCATTATGAAAGTTAATGGAAACGTTGTATCATACTATTATCAATTCGCTTCAGATTATCATTATGAAAGTTAATGGAAACCGTTGTATCATACTATTATCAATTCGCTTCAGATTATCATTATGAAAGTTAATGGAAACCGTTGTATCATACTATTATCAATTCGCTTCAGATTATCATTATGAAAGTTAATGGAAACTGTTGTATCACACTATTATCAATTCGCTTCAGATTATCATTATGAAAGTTAATGGAAACCGTTGTATCATACTATTATCAATTCGCTTCAGATTATCATTATGAAAGTTAATGGAAACCGTTGTATCATACTATTATCAATTCGCTTCAGATCATCATTATGAAAGTTAATGGAAACCGTTGTATCATACTATTATCAATTCGCTTCAGATTATCATTATGAAAGTTAATGGAAACTGTTGTATCATACTATTATCAATTCGCTTCAGATTATCATTACGAAAGTTAATGGAAACCGTTGTATCATACTATTATCAATTCGCTTCAGATTATCATTATGAAAGTTAATGGAAACCATTGTATCATACTATTATCAATTCGCTTCAGATTATCATTATGAAAGTTAATGGAAACCATTGCATCATACTATTATCAATTCGCTTCAGATTATCATTATGAAAGTTAATGGAAACCATTGTATCATACTATTATCAATTCGCTTCAGATTATCATTATGAAAGTTAATGGAAACCATTGTATCATACTATTATCGATTCGCTTCAGATTATCATTATGAAAGTTAATGGAAACCATTGCATCATACTATTATCAATTCGCTTCAGATTATCATTATGAAAGTTAATGGAAACTGTTGTATCATACTATTATCAATTCGCTTCAGATTATCATTATGAAAGTTAATGGAAACCATTGTATCATACTATTATCAATTCGCTTCAGATTATCATTATGAAAGTTAATGGAAACTGTTGTATCATACTATTATCAATTCGCTTCAGATTATCATTATGAAAGTTAATGGAAACCATTGCATCATACTATTATCAATTCGCTTCAGATTATCATTATGAAAGTTAATGGAAACTGTTGTATCATACTATTATCAATTCGCTTCAGATCATCATGATGAAAGTTAATGGAAACCATTGTATCATACTATTATCAATTCGCTTCAGATTATCATTATGAAAGTTAATGGAAACTGTTGTATCATACAATTATCAATTCGCTTCAGATTATCATTATGAAAGTTAATGGAAACTGTTGTATCATACTATTATCAATTCGCTTCAGATTATCATTATGAAAGTTAATGGAAAACCGTTGTATCATACTATTATCAATTCGCTTCAGATTATTATTACGAAAGTTAATGGAAACCGTTGTATCATACTATTGTCAATTCGCTTCAGATTATCATTATGAAAGTTAATGGAAACCATTGTATCATACCATTATCAATTCGTTTCAGATTATCATTATGAAAGTTAATGGAAACCATCATATCATACTATTATCAATTCGCTTCAGATTATCATTATGAAAGTTAATGGAAACCATTGTATCATACTATTATCAATTCGTTTCAGGTTATCATTATGAAAGTTAATGGAAACCACTGTATCATACTATTATCAATTCGTTTCAGGTTATCATTATGAAAGTTAATGGAAACCATTGTATCATACTATTATCAGTTCGTGTCAGATTGTCATATGAAAATTAATTGTTCATGCCACCTGAGACTAAATACATTACTATTACCTGTTTGTACGAGAGATTTCCAAACTAACTTTTATCGTTCATACTGGAAACTGTTACAGTACCGTTGTCTATTCATATTAGAG
>CM031599.1:34322688-34337688 GCA_018398815.1 Conus ventricosus | reverse complement strand
TTTTTTTTGTTTTTGTTTTTTAAATCACAACAGCTTCAAAAAAAATCAACAGGACATTCTGGAAATCAATGGGACAAAGTGTGGGGTTGCTTAGGGAAAAATATTTTACAGCATGGGTATTTTCAACTTGAGGTGGACAATACATATACACATGGCATGCCCCCCTCCGTGAACTAAAAATGAAGGAATGACTAAGCGACTGATTTCAGACCGAATGAAACAGGGAAGAGGGGCAGGCAGTGAAGAACATTTCAAACCAGCAGACAGAGAGGATGTGTGATCCTCTCCTATGGAACAAGCCGGGAAGTGAATATAACATTTCTGGAACAAATGCATGCGTAGGTCAGACATCTGCTGGGTCATAGCCACCAGACCCTCTCCTTAAATTTCTCTCATCTTCGAATTCATTCATGTGTTCATCAGCTTAAAAACCATGCGCAGTATGGTCCCAAAACTTAACGGATGTGGTGTAGCGTATATATGGACTAGTCAGCACGCAGTGACACCTTGATGAAACTGAAACTGAAACAAACACTGAAAAGAAAGCAAGAGAGGGTGTGTGTGTCGGGGAGGGGAGGGGGGATGAACACATTGAAGCAAACATAACAGGAGGATAAAAAAGAGTGAAAAGATGGCCAGAAGGACAGATGAAACGTTCTGAGCCAACAGACAGACGTGTGTGACCTTCCATCAGACAGGCCAAGAAGGAAGTACAAGCATTTCAGGAACCCACTGAAAAGAAAGCAAGTGACAAGGCAGGGGGCAGGGGAAAAGGGGCAGGTGGCAATGGGCAGGGGGCAAGGGGCAAGGGGCAAGGGGCAGGGGTGGGGGGAGGAGCGGAATGACTCTGAATCAAAACATCACGGAAACAGAGAGTGAAAAGAAGAAGCGAGGGACAACAAGAGACAAACATTTCAAACCAACAGACAGACATGTGCAACCCTCTTCCATTAGGCAGGCCAAGAGAGTGCAAACATTTCAGGAACAAACACTGAAAAGGCAACGAGAGAGACAGGCAGAGACGAACATTTTGAACCAAGCATCACTGCAACAAAAGAGAGAAAAGGTAGAGCCAGAAGGACAGGGACAGCTGACCATTAAAAAAAAAAACACAAAAAAAAACAACAGACATGTATGACCCAATGAAACAGACCAAAGAGTGAAGGAAATACAAACACTGCAGGAATAAACGCTGAAAAGAGAGAAAGAGAGACAGAGAGGGGGAGATAAACCCTTTGAGCCAACAGAGAGATACATGTGAACCTCTCCTCACCACCACCACCACCACCACCACCCCTCTAACTCCCCTCACCCCCAGCTTCCACCAACCACCACCACTACCACCCCACTACCCACGATACGAGTCACAGTGCACCTCTGTCACTGATGTCGTGCCAGAATTCCGGCTGACTTTAGTCTGTTCAAGGCTCCAAACCTTTGCTGAAAGAGAATTTCTACCCCCCCAGTTCCAAATTTCAAAGGGTAACCCGTAACTCCACACCAAAGTTTATGAGGACAGAATCTGTGTGACGTTCAGTGGTGAGCGTTAGGTCTGCAGCGACAGCAAGCATGTCAACATGCCTTGGGTTCCAACGTGCCTGGGCGCACTAGCTCTATCAATCTATGTCCTGACTTCGCGGCGTTTGGAGCAGTCGCAGTGAAGAGACTTGCATGAAGTTCCAAGTTGATGCTCAGCCACATTTTCCACCGTTTCAAATGCACCACTGGGGAAAAAAAATCACTGCACTGGTCTCTGACGTTTCACAGCTGTTTAACTGATTGATAATACTGCATGAACTATGAGGAGAGGAACAACCTAGACAGTTTTGTTGTTACATGAACTACGAAGCCTAATGCCAGGAACCAACCTTGAAAACGCCATTCTTGTCACTGTCATGACCTCCATGTAGGAAGTTACATTTTCATCCCTGTTCGTTGGTGTGTTTGTTCATCTGCCTGTCTGTCTGCAGGATCAGGCAAAAACTACCGAACCTCAATCAACCACACTTCAAAAATGTTGCATGGCCAAAAGAACACAGCCATCAAACTTTGGTGCAGATCTACGGTTGGGATCCAGGTCCAACAGGTTATCCAGGATCATGTAGCAAAATTCTTACAAAATTCTAATATGCAGAAACTCCTGAACCACTTTCAACAAAAGCTTGATGGAAAGACGGATATGGTCTAAGGACAAACCCTTTCATTCTGGCGCCAATCTGTGGTTCGGATCCGGATCAGAGAGCAGATCCATGCTCTGTTCTCATTACTGATTAGTCTGTCACCAGCCTTCCATTGAGCACTGTCAAGTTTCAAATGATAAATACCCACAAAGTAAATTGTTTTCATTGATGCTCAACTTTCCAGTCAGGTAAAAGATTTTACTATGACATTTTGTGTTTGGCATTGTTCTTTTGAAGAAAAATAAGCAGGAAGTCACTCCTTCAGTCTGCACAATTGTTACTTCCCCTGAAGGTAAAATGATTCTGTGGTCACTCAGCCACTGGCTCAAAGGGTAAATTCATTCGATCTAGGCATATGTCTGCACTCTGACAAATGCCCTACTAGCTGTCCCTTTGGCCCAGAGGTGCAATATGACCAGGTTCACACACTATCTTGATCACCTGAAGCACAACACCAGTATACAGTGCGAGGCAAAACAGAACTACACATTATCCACACACATACACTGACATGACAACACACTTCAAACATCACATGTACTCACTCATCAGATTTCTCCGACCGATTCTCCCAGGAGCCACGTGGTGTTTTGTAATCGTGAGGGAGTGTGGCACGCACATGACTGTTCATACAGTCCTGCCGATTGAAGCCATAATGGGAGTGTTCTGATTGGCCGGAAAAAGTCTGTGATTTGGACAAATGCCGGTAGCCGTCAATGTAATGTTTTTCCTCGAGAATGGCATTTCTGGACACTGCACCCACTGTTCGCCGGTACCGTTTGCTAGGCGATCTGAAAGAGGGAGAGACTGGTAAAATAATGGTGAATACCACTGGGGAAAAAGCCACACGTCAGCTGTACAAAGTATGGAGCAAATCAGATCAGACTTTCAATCTGTGTGTGTGTGTGTGTGTGTGTGTGTGTGTGTGTGTGTGTGTGTGTGTGTATGTATGTATGTGTGTGTGTGTGTGTGTGTGTGTGTGTGTGTGTGTGTGTGTGTGTGTGTGTGTGTGTGTGTGTGTGTGTGTGTATGTGTGTGTGCATGTGTGTGTGTGTGTGTGTGTGTGTGTATGCATGTGTGTGTCAGTGTGTCAGTGTGTGTGTGTGTGTGTGTGTGTGTGTGTGTGTGTGTGTGTGTGTGTGTGTGTGTGTGTGTGTGTGTGCATGCACACACTAGCCATCTAACTTCAATTTTGCTGTGCTTGATCATGTCTGCACCATTATATCAAAACCATTCATGTTCAATCCTACCCACATGAATTTCAGGGAGCTCTTACTTAATATCCTGTACATCATTTCCTGGGTACAGAAAAAAAAAACGGCAACAAAGCAAGGCCAATCATGTCCTGGGTTAGACAATTTTATGCGTATGAGCGAGAGCAGGGGAGAGATCAAAGGCAGTCTGGCAGAGCATGTGTTGCTTTTTCTCCACAGTTCTCTACAGTCCCATCACACAACCTTCAACAGGTGCAATTCAGAGAGGAAGGTAAGTTTTACAGGAAGAAGGAACAGGTGTTCTGGTTTGTGTTAGTTATTACCTTTAAAAGAAAGGGGTACAAGTCGATAAATATGCCATGAAGGAGAAGGAAACAATTTGTGTGTGCATAGGGAGGGGGGGGGGTAGCCTTTTTCATCTGTTCTATGAAAATACCTCTCATTAAGAATGAAACCACCATAAAAGACAATAAACCCTGATCTCTATTATCACTCCAAGCACAAGAGAAAACCCGGCTTTCCATTACCAGACACGGACAGGCTTCTCTTCTTTGAGATATCCTTTTCTTCAGCATTTCATCAGTGTGGCTCAGACAGCCATCACAAATCAATGGCTTCCAGATAGTGTCCCTACGGACCAACCTGTGGCGTTCAGTAATTAGCCACCCCACTGACCTCACGTTATTCAAGCCAATGAGGAGACACCCACACATTACCCTAACACATAAACACTAACAAGAACACCATGCTCTCCAGTGCCTCACAAACAAGCACCGGGTTAAAAGCCCGGGAGAGAAAGCATATCCTATAGAACATGGAAAGAAACCTTTGGGGGGTTTCCCTTTCATGGAAATGTTTTATGATCAGCTGGCCAGGAAAAGACAAAACAAAAAAAAAAACATTTTGCAATGAACCGAGGTATGGCTGGGGGGAGGGTAGGGAGAGGGGCAGAATGTGTAGCATGAAAGCAACGCCACTGAATGGGTGCAGAAGATGACATGGCTTAAAAATAAATAAACAAAAAAAGGATGCTGTAAGGCATAGTGCCAGAAAGACAAAGAAGAGGCAGAAGGAAGAAGAGGTGGGAGGACACCATCGGAGGGTGGACAGTCCTCCTGTCCTGCCATTAGCTCTCAGAAGTCCACAGAGGACTGCCACAGATGGATGGGCAGACATCACAGACTTCTCGTTATCCTTAAAATAAACCAGGCCAAAGGTTGTGGGACAGACAAGCAAACCTTTCAAAGGCCAGCACCAGCATCGTAGATTTTTGAGTAATAAGACGATGGATTCTGTTTCCTTTTCTTCATACCAACTGCCACCTGCGGTCACTCTCTTTATCATTTACACTACAAGAGCGTTTTTCCTGGGGGAGGGGGGGGGGGGGGGTTAACAAGAGCATTTTTTCTTAACATGAGCATTTTTTTTCTTCTCAAGTGTTCACTCCTCTCTTTGAATAGCAAGACAATGATCCCATGAGGGACCCAGAAATGGGGAGAAAGAACCACAATGCTTGCATGAGGTATGTCGCTTCCCACCGTAGTCAGACGTCATTTGTCACTCTCCTGGGATCAGGCGATAAGCTGCATACTGAGTAATTCAATTCCAGATACGCTATACAAACTGGAGACAAGTTCTACACTGAACATGTACTAAATTCCAGTTACAATGCACATCTTCATTTCTGTTAAAATGATACACAGGCACAGTTAATGTACACTTCAGGTGACTCTGATTTCCATGTTTCGGGACCACCTTTAAAAAACAGCATTCTGCACATGATATCATACTATTATTTTCACAGCCTTACACACTTTCCTAGCTTCCGTTTGCCAGCTCTTCACAACGACTTCAAACATCCCCTCGGTAAACTCATTCTGTTATGTCTATGTGATGTTCATTCACACAAATGGACATCACAGCAGGTACTTCAAATTCAGTTCCTTGATTTCGCTTTTATGTTTAGGTTAGTATCAAACCATTCTGTCTACCCTGCAATCTGAAAAAAAAAAAGAAAAACCCAAAGGAAAGAAACCAACAAAAGGAGGGTGAAAGAGACAGTTTGATGAAACAAAACCCTACTGAAGTAAGACTGCTGTGACGAATCACTGCACTGGAACCTGTTTCATCTGCCCCACTGATGACACCCCAAATCCAAACAATTCATCAGCCAACTCAAACCCCTGGCATAAAGATTGAGAAGACCACAGAAAATGGGGAAGAGGGGAGTGGGGGGAATGTTGGGGGAGGGGGGGAGAACAGAGACGGTGCCATAACAACAAACATGGAAATCAACATCAAGTGCCACATACTGACAGTACTGTGTGCCAACTTGAGGTGTCACGTCAGTTGTGATTTGTTACACAGGATTAACTCCCCCAAAACCACACAGTAACTGTATAAGGTCCAGCTCTCGCATTCATGGAAGTTGCACCCGTTGCCTTTATATCTCTATTTCATAAGTCAAGGAGATCATTGGGTTTGGGGGGTTTCTTTTAATCATTTTTTTTCAAAATCTTAAAGATTTCTTCTTTTTTCTATTTTTAAGAATGGATGGGGGGAACAGAAGGTAGTAGTATGGAGAGGGATGAAGGATGAGGTCGTGGGGGTCGGGCAGAACACGTAAGTTACAATAGTTCAGAATGTGTAACAGGCAAGCAATAGCTACTACATTCAATCAACTGCAACTTTCAAGAAAAGCAAGGGCCCATACCACCATCAATGTCAGAAAGCAGGATACTTTCACTGAAGCCTGACCATACCTGTTGATGAAATTCAGAAAAACATACCTGGCAGCTCTACCTGCAAAAAACTAACAAACTCCACTATCAATACTATTTCTGTTTTAGACTGAGTAGGGTTTTCCCACACGTCAAACAAAAGTCTGATCTGCTACATGTCAAACAAAAACCCAAATCCCTGAACTCTTGTTGAAGAATAATCAATGAATAAAAGTCGTGAGAGGGGAAACATACAGTACCTGGAAAAGGTTCGTTCTAGTTTGGCACGTCTTTTACTTTCTTCTAATGATTGATATTCGGTCCTACCGCTGAAACAAAATGTCAGAAAACAAGTCACAACGAAACTCTTGATCCGGAGTCAACCAAAATTTTTAAAAAGGGAAATTACGAGCAGCTCTGGTGGACAAGCAGATTTGTAGAACATCATGGAACAAACGGATTGCATTCAGAATTGGGAGGGGGGATGAGGGAACACCCATATACAAAAATTGAATGCCAGCAGCTTTGGATAGGCAAGCAGATTGCAGAAACATCAATGACCAAGGAGACGATCCACAGATATACAAGAAACATGCAGCAGAAAAGGGACACAAACCAACCTTCTTCAAAACTTCGAAAAAAAAAAAAAATTCTATACATTTCCAAAGAAAGCAAATAAGTTACAGCATCAGGAAGGCAGAACACACATGTAGCAGCCAAGCGGATTCACTGAACATGAGGGAAACATGGGAGCAGCACACAGATTTGTGGAAAAACAAGGACAATAAAGCTCAGATTTGGGAAACATGCCAACACTGCTCAGAACCATCAGTAAATGAATGTTCTGAAGCTTGGAATAGACAGGACACACATCAAGCGGACAAGCACGTCACTGAAGGACCTGAAGCAAGACAAAAGTACACAGACCTCTAGGAAGCACAAAGTTCAGCTTGGGGAGAACAAGCTAACATTGTTCAGAGCAGTTCAAAGAAAAGAAAAAAAAAGAACTTTCTGCTCTGTAGAAAAGACAGGAGACCTTGCACATCTTTCCTAAGACCAGCATGTACTTGAAGGTCTACCACTGGTCTGAAAAAGGGGAGCATTACACACCTCTGGAAAAACAAAGGAACAAGGAAATAGGGGAATACAGCAAAGCTTTTTAGTACAGACAACATTTTAGAACAGACAACCATGAAACTAACGCGACAATGACCATGACGCAAAACAGAAAAAAAGTAACTGTCTTTGTTGTCCTTGCTTTTTACAGTTGATTAGCTCGCTGGTTGGGTTGTTACTCTGTGTATATTAGTCATTTTGGCTTGGTTTTTTTTTTAGGGGTGTAGGGTCAAGTAGACTGGAACAACCAAAGTAAAATACAGACGCATGGGAGAAAAAGGTAATGAGACAACTTCACTGAGTGCAAAAGAACTAAACTGCTCTGAGCAGTAAAGTGAATATGTCATTTTTGTTTCTTAGACAAGGGAATCTGCACAGATCCTGGGAACCACTGGATACAGCAGAAACTGCTCAGCTTGGAGAATAGAACACCGCTCAGATTTGAAAAGAAAAAGACAGCACAATAATGAGCTCAACTCTTGTAACCATGGAAACAAGGCAACTGGCTCAACACAGCAATGCAGGACAGTTATAAACAGGAGCAACAATTTGGTTACTCTACACAGGGGGCCGGAATAGTTCAGTTGGTAGAGTGCCGGACTCATGATCCTGGCCTTGCAGGTTCAAATTTCGGTACAGGGGGATTTTTCCCTCAGAGTTAACATTGGTTCTGACTCCATTCCCCATACAGTCCTTCGAATGAGACTATAAACTGAGGTTCTGTGTGTGAGTGCACGCACAGCGGCATCTTGCACACACGTAAGGTCCCATCGCCGACTTTCGGAGGAGAAGGCGAGTTTGGCCGTTGGTATGGATGACATGTTACACATACCATGCACCTTCCCTGAAGATGGAGTATGGCTGCCTTAATGGTGGGAGAGAAAACGGTCATACACACAAAACTCCACTGCCTGTCTACACAGGCAGTGTCCGCAGGAATATCAGCCTGCGTACGCAGAAAGAAAAGAAAGAAAAGTTACTCTACATAAATTTTGTGGACTTTCAGAAAGCCTTCGACAGTTTGCACAGGGACAGCTTGTGGCAACTGCTACGGCACTATGGAGTACCAGCAAAGATGACCAATTTGATCCAGAAATCCTATGAAGGGATAGCATGCCAGGTGGTTCACACAGGACAGACAACACATCAATTTGAGGTGAAGACCGGAGTCCATCAGGGTTGCCTCCCCTCACCATTCCTGTTCCTTCTGGCCATTGACTGGGTGATGAAGAGGACCACATATGAAAAGAGAAATGGCATACACTCTGGAGCCAGCTCGATGACCTGGACTTCACGGACAATCTGGCCATGCTCTCCCATACCAGTCAATAGATGCAGGACAAAACATCAGACCTGTCAATCTTTGCAGCAAAGGTCGACCTTACCATCCACCCGCAGAAAACCCAAATACTAAAAATAAACACAGTCCAGACCCTGTGATGCTAGATGGAGCCTCACTGGAAGAAGTCAGCAGCTTCATCTATCTGGGCAGTGTAGTCAACCAGCAAGGGGGAAGTGATGCTGACATTAAAACCAGAATAGGGAATGCAAGGGCAGCTTTCATCACTCTGAAAAACATCTGGAAATCTCGACTAATCACCACCAGGACAAAAATCCGCCTCTTCAAATGAAACGTCAAATCTGTCCTCTTGTATGGATCAGAGACATGGCGAACCACAAAAACCACCATGCACAAACTGCAGACATTCGTTAACAGCTGCCTGCGAAAGATCCTCCACATCCACTGGCCAGAGACAACCAGCAACAAAGAGCTGTAGGAAGAAGTAACCAACTGCCAGTAGAGCAAGACATCCGCAAAAGAAGATGGCGGTGGATAGGACACACACTCCGAAAGCCCCAGGACAACACCACCAGAAAAGCCCTGACCAGGAATCCCCAAGGCAAAAGGAAGTGAGGAAGACCAAGAAACACCTGGAGGCGGGACCTGGAAGCAGACACCAGGCAGATGGGTTACAGCTGGGGTGAATTAGAAAAGATTGCCCAGGACCATGGTCGTTGGCGGGCAGCTGTAGATGGCCTACGCTCTGGCAAGAGCAATGGGCCTAAGTAAGTGAAAAAGCAACAATTTGGTTAAGGGATTAGACTAATATTGCATAAATCTGGAAAACAGAATGACAGACACATTTCATCTCCGGGAAGGAAGCACACCAACTAGACCCTGGGAATGAAAGATAGCCTAGCTTCACGGAAAATGAACCTAGATATAAGTCCGCTTTCAGAAAACAAGGTCACATATCAAAGCTCAAGAGAACAGGAGGGCGTAGTTTATTTTCCAGGAAAAAGAAAAGATATCACAACTTTGAGGAACAAAAGCATTCTACAGTATTTGTCAAGATGAGAACATTAAAACTGCAAAAAGGGACCGAGAACAAGAAACGTAGCACAACTCGGGCAAATAACAGGGCACCGCATTGCTTATAAACAAAGGGACATAAAGCAAAGTAGGAAAACAAAGAGGACACCACAAACCAAAGACACAAAGGAACTTGGAACTGCTTGGGAGAACAAGGCCAGGAGACACTACAACCTGGTGAAATGATGGGACACTGGAAAAATTCAAGGGAACATAAGGACACCACACCTTGGGGAAGTAAGGGAACGGGGTACAATTTCATGGCATAAGAAGTACAGCAACAAAAAAAGTACAAGAGCAAGAATAAACCACGCCGCTGAAGAAAACAAGCACCCACAACACAACTTGTGGGAAGCAACAGGCTAGTGTCAGGAACATCAGGAGATTGACTGGTTTGGTCAACACAACCATCAAATCAGTCCACAGTCTCTTCCGGAACAGCTCGTCATCTTTCTTGCTGCTGTCGATACCTACTGTGCTTAGGTCTTACACGGCTAATCAAAATCTAAATCATAGAACTTGAACCATTTTTAACCCAAAAAAAAACAACCCAAAAATGCATATTTCTGCAGGGGCAGCTGATGGATTTGTGAAAAGGGCAAAGCACTCAGAAGATGCTAATGGTGTGATGACTCAGCGCGCTGAAACTGAAGCAGTTTTCTTTAAAGGGAATCTCCAATGATGAGTGCTCTTAGAAAATCCATTAGGATCTTTTAAAGTTGTGGTTTAAGGAACCAAACCCACCTCGCTTCATCTCTCTTTCACTGTCTCTCTCCAACATCAAGTAGTTGAAGAAAACAGTGTTTTGTATCAATGAAATTACACAAAAATAAAGCAAATCTGAACGGTTATTTCAGGAATGCACAAATCCATTCACCAAGAACCTGTTATAAATTCACTTGTGGCAAGATACGTCTGTTGTTCAGTCTCACCAAGATACAAACTCTTTTCTACCAATCCAGACCTTTCTTTCCTCCTGCTCTCTACAAGCCCCTCATATATCGCATTTTCCAGAAAAATAAATTCCAGTTGCAATGTATAAAAAAACAGCATCCAAAGACAGGCTACTATTTTCCCATGTTAAATTTAACCTTCTCTCTAAGGAAGAGCACATAGGCACCACACACAGTAACTTCATCTGCATCCCATTTCTCAAGTTTTTTTGGTCGTCTACTACAGATTCCAATACCACTTCAAGGTCGCTGTACTGTCCAACTAAACATTTCAAGAATAACACAGCATCTTCTATAACACTGAATAACTCCTATGGCAAACATAATCTGTTTCACAGCACTATATGACACAAAGGTATTCCAGTCAAGTTGGTTACTTGAGTCATACGTAGTTATTCAGCAGAAACATCTTCCAGTCATTGCTGGTTTTAGATGTCATGCATGGTTATTGGGCAGAAACATCTTCCAGTCATTCCTGGTTTTAGATGTCATGCATGGTTATTGGGCAGAAACATTTTCCAGTCATTGCTGGTTTTAGATGTCCTACATGGTTACTGGACAGAAATATCTTCCAGTCATTGCTGGTTTTAGACGTCATGCATGGTTATTAGGCAGAAACATCTTCCAGTCATTGCTGGTTTTAGATGTCATGCATGGTTATTGGGCAGAAACATCTTCCGGTCATTGCTGGTTTTAGATGTCATGCATGGTTATTGGGCAGAAACATCTTCCAGTCATTGCTGGTTTTAGATGTCATGCATGGTTATTGGGCAGAAACATCTTCCAGTCATTGCTGGTTTTAGATGTCCCACATGGTTATTAGGCAGAAACATCTTTCAGTCATTGCTGGTTTTAGATGTCCTACATGGTTATTGGGCAGAAACATCTTCCAGTCATTGCTAATTTTAGATGTCCTACATGGTTATTGGGCAGAAACATTTTCCAGTCATTGCTGGGTTTAGATGTCATGCATGGTTATTGGGCAGAAACATCTTCCAGTCATTGCTGGTTTTAGATGTCATGCAGGGTTATTGGGCAGAAACGTCTTCCAGTCATTGCTGGTTTTAGGTGTCATGCATGGTTATTGGGCAGAAACGTCTTCCAGTCATTGCTGGTTTTAGATGTCCTAAATGGTTATATGGCACAATTGTCTTCCAGTCACTGCTGGTTATAGGTGTCATATGTGATTATACAGCACAAAGGTCTTCCAGTCATTGCTAATTATAGGTGTCATACATAGGGCTGGGTTTCTTTTGTTGTTTTTTTGTCCTCCAACCTCCTATTTTTTTCTACTTTTTTTCCATTGCTTTTTCTTTTCCTTTTTTCTTTTTTCTTATGACAGTGGGGACTCCATCCTTTTATTTTTTTTCCCACTATCATTTTGTTTTTTCTCTGATATTCACTCATTTTCGCCATGCATTGTCTGTGTGTGTTTCTAACGGATGGAAATACATAACTATGTGGCACAAAAGTCTTCCAGTCATTGCTGGTTATAGACATCATACACAGTCATCAACTGTTCCTGGAGTGCACTGATAACAACTGTTACAAGCCTTGTGCCACTCCACAGACAGACAGACACACAGGCATGAGGATAACTGCTATGGACTAAAGCTGTCAGTGCACAATGTACTATGTATGACAAGCAACATCTGATCCACTTGATGGTTCTGAAGTCCAGTCTTCAGAAACACGACAGCAGAATGCCTCTCTGTCAATGATGCCAGCCTCTGGTTGTTACATGTCAGCAACCAGAAAGTGCAGTCTGACTGTGGACCAAGGACTCAGGGAACTATTTCAAACAATAGTCTGCATGCTCTCCACAAAGTTTCTGAAGAGAAATGAGTCATGTCCATTAAATGACTTAAGAGCTGCAGCACCGGTCAGTGTGTCAAAGATCTCAGCCCAATGGGACAGATTCCTTCTGAAGATTGTATGAGGACATGACTGTGCAGATTGATAAGCGCTTGTTGAAAAAAAAAAAAGGCCTTTGTTAAATTTTGAAATCATTGCGGTCTGATCAGAGATTTCCCTGTGCGCAGATTGATAAGCGCTTGTTGAAAAAACAAAGGCCTTTGTTAAATTTTTAAATCATTGCGGTCTGATCAGAGATTTCCCTGTGTTACTGAACACATCTGGGAGATATTCACTGACTGCTTCCTCTATGTGATGAATCACTTCACAGGTTAAGATCTTCCATGTTGCAGCCCATGTTTACTGATCCGACTATATGCAGTATGCACCAACACACAAATTAGGGAGCCACATTCACTGAAAGCATTTTGGGTACAACTGCTTCAACACGTCAACAGAGGGGTCATACAGAACACAAATCTCCTAGTCCTTGGCAAGTGCATGACATCATTTCAGCTTTGCTCGTCAAACCTTACATCAACCTATCAAAAGAAAATTACCTCAAAACCTCACTTCTTTTAAAAATAAAATTGTGAAATTCAAGATTTCTTTTTTTTTTCAATACTAGGATTTTTAGAAAAGACTTTTCTTTTCAAATGAGATTTTGAAAATGTTGGGGGGCATGTCAGCGATAAGTATGCATGTAATTAGGGTGGACTCTGACCACTTATAACACACATAGATTGGTTCTAGTGTGCTCATCACAGAACAGCAGTGGTGGGAAGAAGTGGGAGGAAAGAGTTAGTTAGCATTACTGCACATTGCTCCCTTTAGTCAGCAACATACATGTGAAAGCAGAAATACATATGATAAATCTCCGCTGGATTATAAATGTTTTCCACGCTTTAGCCAAACTAACGAAAGAAGAAAAAAAAATGGAACAACACAAACAAAACTAAACAAAGAAAACTAAGAGAGATGTTTTTAAGTTTTGGAATTTTGTTCCAGGTCATATACTGACATTTTTAACTGATGCCACTAGTCTTAGTGTCACTTGCTAATGTTCTTTAGAGTCATTCATAGCCAGATACCAGACTTGCTATAAAACACTGGTTTTCACAAAACTTTCACCTGGTAATGTTGCTAAAAGCCATTCACAACCAGGTATCAAACTCACTGCTACTGTACACTGCTTCTCACACGACTGTCACTTGCTAATGCTTTTCACAGCCATTTGCCTCCAGATATCAGACTCACTATTGTACACTGTTTTTCGCATAGCTGTAAGTGGCGAGTTAGATTAAATCACTCTGAAATGTGGAGAATCTGCATGACTGTACAACAGTGAAAACAAATAAGTTCTGCGAAATTCTGAGAAACCTCAAATATTCATTGATCATCTACCAGAATCAAACTTGTACACAAAATAACATGGAGCCACTTCATTAGTTGTTTACAAGAATGAATTTTGCATGCAAAATACCATACAGCCAAAGATGAAAAGAAGTGAAAAAGAATCCCCGGACATACAATTCACATCTTACGATTACCCCATGCAGTCACTTAATGCAACCAGAAGGAAACCCATCAGCACGAACCTCGCCCTTCTGCCATCATAGCAATTCTCTTTTGGTCACACACCAATTCTATTCTGGTCACACACAACAAATTCTACCAGCTGAAGGACAGTGTCAGTCACTAAACACTTTACACCACCTCACTCAGAGTCCAGTTAGTATTCCATTACACAGATTTGCTGCTGGTCAATCACTTCTTTCAAAGAACTCAGATTCAACCGGTTATTCGATGGGGTCTGGTCGGCCTACTGCATATGGCTCAGACTCTTGTTCCAAGTTCCAGAACCAGATTCCCATTCCAGCCACCCACTCTGGAAGACATTTTCTCTTCAGACTGAACATCTGTGTACATTACCTTCCTCTCCTTGTCCTTAGGATGAGACTATAAAACGAGGCCCCATATGTAAATGAACGCACACAATATCTTGCAAAGATGATAAATCCCATCCCACCTTTAGAAGAGTGGGCCATCTATGCCTATGGGACGGACAACATGAAAATTGAAGGAATGCACATTGGTGTCATGTCTCGACATTCTCATTGATGATGGAGCGTGGCTATTACATTGTGGAATTAAAATCGGTGGAATAATCTCACCAATGGTGAATTTTTTTTGTTCTAGCCGATAAACAAACATAGTTCTAGCCAATAAACAAACAAAGAAAAGAAAAGAAAGAAAATGTACCCCATTACATAGGCTTTTCAGTCTGTTGGCCTTCTTAAAGAGCAGGTATATTCAACACAACTAAGACATCCAGTATATACTCAACCAGTTGTTAAATATACTCCATTATATGGATGCGTTAAGTTTACTGATCCCTTCCCAAGAACTAAGACAGCCAGTACAATTCAGCTGGTTAATAAATGTACCAATTTATATGACCTGCTGTCAGTCAGATTCATTGCAAAGAACTATGACAGCTAACACAAATTCAGATGGCTATTACCAATAAATGTGATCTCCTCACCTCTCCAAAATTTTGCAAGTCTGATTATGATCCATCAATCAGAG
>CM031599.1:34277688-34317688 GCA_018398815.1 Conus ventricosus | reverse complement strand
TTATCACATACATTACAAGACAATCTGGTCTTTATTAACTTATCACATACATTACAAGACAATCTGGTCTTTATTAACTTATCACATACATTACAAGACAATCTGGTCTTTATTAACTTATCACATACATTACAAGACAATCTGGTCTTTATTAACTTATCACATACATTACAAGACAATCTGGTCTTTATTAACTTATCACATACATTACAAGACAATCTGGTCTTTATTAACTCATCACATACATTACAAGACAATCTGGTCTTTATTAACTTATCACATACATTACAAGACAATCTGGTCTTTATTAACTTATCACATACATTACAAGACAATCTGGTCTTTATTAACTTATCACATACATTATTAAATCAGATGATCGCCAGTGTAAAGAACAACTTTTTGTTTCTCTATGGACATTAAAACCAACACACACAAAAAAGGATTGGGAAAATATGAAAAATGTTGATATTACATGTAACAACAATGTAGGAGGAGGGAGGAGAGGGGTAGAGAACGGAGGGTGTGGGAAGTGGGGGTTTGGGAATGGGAAGAGAGAGAGACAGAGTGATGAGGCGATGGCTGAGGTGGGAGACAACATTTGGGCAGAAGGGACGATCAATAGGGTATTGAAGTGCCTACATTAAACCAGCATACTGAACTCAGTCTTGTGAACAGAACAGTTCAGTCTGCCTGTCCAGTCACCTTTCCACTCCTGTGTGAGACTCATCAGTCACCCCAGCCTGGTTGAAAGTCCATACGTAAAATGGAACAGAGACTTTACCAGGTAAAAATCATGGGCCAGTCTCATCACATCTCATTTGGGAGAAAAGATGTTGCCAGATAACAGACCGCAATCCCTTGTGAATAAGATGAACCCGCCAGAAGCACAGAGGTGAGCAGTGCCAACAACATCAGAGTGATGGTACTTAAGACTCAGATGACCGAGACCCCAGCTGTACTTCCTGACAGTATCTGCATCAACCACTGACCTCATCAACATGGAAAAGACCAAGATTACGACAACTGGGATACAACAATACTACCCACTTCTTTTTCAATCAAAAAGAAAAGAAGAAAAAGAAGCACCTGAGGGTGCAGGTGGGTCCCAGAGAAGCGCTGTCCTCAACCGCCGAACGAACCAGCTGGAAGCACTCCTGCACCAGCCTTGGAAGCTTGCGCTGTATTGTCACAGGATGCAGGCATGCACAGGGCATTCCATTAAGACATCAAGGGACATAATTGCTTGCTGGCAGATGTCATTGTGCAACAGCCACCGGATGTGACGTGACAGAACCTCCATTGAAGCGCTACCATTGGTGTACCAGCCCAGTTCAATAGAGTCTATATCAACCGCATCAAGTTAAACTGAAGTTGTAGACCATTTAACCAGCTTTGAACAAAACTGCCTTTGTTCACCAGCAGCTACACATTCTGATGTTATCTGACCACAAAGTTAGCACAGTACAGGGAACACTCTCAACAAATTCTCCCATTTTTACAGATCAAGATGTTTATTTCATACATTTATTTTAGCTTTTACATCTCTGTCTTCTGTGACAAAAATTTTAAGAATTTATCCAGGCTGCTAATGAGGCTTCAGTGCATTGAAACACTGTCAACTGATTTTGGTATGGACTTTGTCTTCATCTAACACGGCACTGTGTTGAAAATAATGCATCTGTCCTTTTGTCGAGACAATTTGTTAAATATATCATGCACCTGTCCTATTTCCTTTGTCAAACTGCATTTTAAAGCCATGCTCTGTGGAATTTCTTTTTACCAAATAAGATCACTGCTATTTTAACAGGAAAAGCACAAAATATGAACCAGTCACTCGTGGTAGTGAAAGGCAGCAGACGTGATACAGGTTTCCTCAAACATGCAGCTGGTAACTTGTGATCTCACTGAATCTGCCTGTATGTATGAAGTCATTTTCTTTTTCGTTTTTCTTTTCTTTCTTCCTTTTTCTTTGTTTTTTTTTCTTCTTTTCTTTGTTTTTGTGTTTTGTTTGTTTTTCTTTATTTTGAAGACAAAATGTACATGATAAAGACACTGCCTTCAGATCAGTGAAATGCTGCCAGCCTGGGCGTACACTCCCAACAGATAAACACTGAACATCACAACCATTCTGAGGCCTCCCACACAGCCCCTCCACTCTAACGGTCAAAGGAGGAAAAGGTCCATCCAGGGAGAAGATCGACAGCTGAACAGCATACGGGACTGGGTGGTCCATCTGTCCATAGCTAATTTTCAGATCAGCTATCAAGACAGTTCAACAGCATCAAAATGAGCAGTAATCAGATAACATCTGTGGATTAAAATTTCACCTAGGCAGTTTTTTGGGTTTTTTTTTGTTTTTTCAGATTCAAATATTTCAGGTTGTGTGCTTTCACTCCTGAGTTGCTGAAGATGCTGTGTGGTCCACAGTCAGGTGAAGAAGAGGTGCACACCAAGGGTTCCCTCCTCAGACCCGCAGAAACGGCAGTACAACATCTACAGTCTCTTTCGTCCTCTCTTCCTCAGACTGATTTCCGTGTCCTTTCCTTCAACTGTGTAACTATCAGTGGCCTACATACTGTTGAAACAAGTGACAGTATTAATCATCGCCATACACACACATACACACACCTCCAACACCCCCTGCTCTTCACATCACATCCCCTTTACTCTCTCTCTCTCTCTCTCTCTCTCTCTCTCTCTCTCTCTCTCTCTCTCTCTCTCGTTCGTTCACGCTCTCTCTCTCTCTCTCTCTCTCTCTCTCTCTCTCTCTCTCTCTCTCTCTTTCAAACTCCTCTCTGATCTTTTTTTCTGTAAAAAGAAAACAGAAAAAGCCCTGTCCGTTCAAGGCCAGAATCAAAGCAACTGCCCCTAAACACTGAGTACCAGCATAGAAAGGGTTAACACGATGATGAAACGGTGAAGGAACAAAGCAGTACATTACAAACAGATTGCAGCACACAGGCCAGACCCCTTTCCGCATCAACACTGTTACACTGACAGCAAAATCCAGGTCAGAAAACAGTTAGAAGAGGACAACGAAACGGTTAGAGAAACGAACAGTTCCTATCAGTGGCAAGCAAGAAGTTCCAGGGCAGATCGATGCGTGCCAATGCACTGTTAGAAGGACAGCACGGGTAACAGTCCCTGATTGTGCACACACAGAGAGCACGATAGGTTACGGTGTTAACAACACTGAACGGGGCATTACTTGTGATTTTGCATTTTTCCCGTCCTCTGGAGGGTCTACACTATCTGTCACCTGAAACGAGGAGAACACAGCAAGTATGGTGAAGGTAATGCCAAACAACGTCACTCACACAGTCCCTGATAATCCTTGTGATCATCATCCCAAACCATACCATAGTAAGGGTGAATATTGCAAGTTTCGTTTGACCTGTAAGACAGCATGCTACATCGACAGACTAACATACATCACTCACCACATATTTCATACTCAACAGCAATACTGAATTGGAAAAAAAAAAACACAAAAAAAAACCAGCAAAGCCAAGTACTCATAGTAAAAATTAACACTTCATTATCTAAAAAAATAAAAAAGCACGCTGAAAATAAAAGAATGAAAACATTTATCATAAACAACAAAAACAAGAGCTAGAAAATATCTTGCATCTATCTTTAACAATTCAGCAGAAACGAAACAGCCGAACTTCTCTTCTATTCAAAATGAGTAAAGAAGGAAAAAAAAAGAAAAAGCATAACTGTATCACACAAAACAATCACCAAAGAACAGGTAGTGAAACTCACCACCTGTTGAACAAATCACCTAATATACATCACACCAGTCAATAGAAGTCATCCCAGTTAACACTCCCTCTGCATGAAAACTCTTCTTCTCTGGAATGATTTGCTCTGTGTCTGTATACGTATGAGATTTTACCTCCTAATTAACAAAACATTTTTAAAACAACAAAACTGTCTTTCTAGAACACCAAACAAACTTTCAAAACTTTGTTACTTTATCCCTTTCCAATCATATGAAAACAACCCTTAGATGCAAGTCACACTGAATTGTGTATAAAAATCTAGTTGACGCAGTTTGCTCTGCAGGTGTCTGTCTGTCAGTCGTTGATGTTTAACATTTGACCACAGTAATCACTTTCCTGATTATACTCTTGAAATTATGCATTCAACATGACATTACTTTGTTTTAAAAAAAAAAAAAAAACCTTGCCAGCAGTATTCAACAACCACTTTCATTTACATACAGTCAAAGATTGCAAATAGGCAGTTACATCTTATCAAAGAGTTAATAACAGGTATGTTCAAAAGACTAGCCAATTCCCCCTGAGCATGGGAATACCATGTATAAACTGTATGAGCTGAAAATTTATTAGAGATTTTCAATACCATGGGCATTACTTCTACGCGAGATCAAAGATGTGTACAGGCTGAAAACCAAAACTTGATGCTCAAAGATCTTCCTATATGAATAGAGTATTTACAGAATGGCATGACTCGCCTGATGTTGGAATTTTTCACGTATCTGAAAGTTGACTCCCCTTTTTTCCCTTCATACACTCACACCAGAACTGAACTCCACAACATTACATTCACCTTCCTCATCCTTACTGATCAGCATTAAAAAAAAGTCTAAAATTCTACAGCCTTTCATACCCTGCTCTCAAAGAAACCTCACAATCAGTTTTCTCTCTGTGTCTATGCTCTTGCATGAGTTCATGTCCAGGTCATTGGTACTGGCAAGCCTGTGGGGAATGTGGCAGGGTGGGCATGGAAGCGCCATTCCAGATGGGGACGTTCACTCATGCTTGCTCCACAATTAAGCAATGCTATGGGCTCCGCTGGTGGTGTCCTGCACATGTTGGCTCAGAACAAGCATCACTGACCACCACCAGCGAGACGAGGTTACCACACGATGACTTGACGCTCACAGCTCCCTGTGGATTGCAGGTGCCAGAGCTGACACTGTACAGGCCAAGGTGTGACAGCCGCAGTGACCTGCATGGGGATACTCCCACTGTACAGGCCAAGGTGTGACAGCCGCAGTGATCTGCATGGGGATACTCCCACTGTACAGGCCAAGGTCCGACAGCCACAGTGACCTGCACGGGGATACTCCCACTGTACAGGCCAAGGTGTGACAGCCGCAGTGAGCTGCATGGGGGCACTGCCACTGTACAGGCCAAGGTGTGGCAGTGGACAGGGAGCCGCAGTCAGCTACACGGGGGCACTGCCACTGTAGTTGCATGGATGATAAGCAAAAAAACAAAACAAAACAAAAAGACATTTCTTCCTGTCTGTCCATGCTCTGGCATTCACCACTAACAGCCGATTTTCGTTCTCAATATAGTGAAGGTCAATTGCCTTTCTTGCCCAGGGTTTTTTTTTTTTACCTGTGCTAGGAGCATATAAAGACTTAATTGATACTCTCATCCAAAAGATTAGTGGATGGGGGGTGGAGAGAGGGAGAAAACTAATGGGGCAACCCAAGGGAGATTCAATCCCATACCCACAACCTCACTTCCAGGCTGCCCGCATTGCCATCTAAACCACCACTCTACTAGGACATGCAACATCAAACTGAAATCATCAAGCAAAAATCATCCAATAAATCATCCAAATGTATGTATCGTGATCATCGGCTTACCACATCCCTCCGGAGCTGAATGAAGAACTGTTTTCTCTTGAACGAAATCTTCACAATTTTTGCCCTGCAAGAATAAAATGTACACTCAAAAAACATAGTCTTAAATATTTAGGTTCCAGCACACATGCCTAAATCACTTTGCAGTGAATAGATATAAACCAATGACAAAAACAACAGGAGACTGATTCATGTGTAACACTCCCACAGCTTATAATCTACAGTAAACTCCTTCCGAGACTGTTGGCTCTTTCAATATAAAGTCCAATGATTAAGACACAGCAGTGTTGCATTTCTATAAAAGCAGAAAACAAAAAGAAACACTTGACGTTATGATAAAACTTATGGTGGTACACACCGTGAAGTGCAAGAGCTAGAGCTGTGACGAAATGCTGAATTTGTTTATATTACGCTCAAAGCATGCCACATCGCTCCAAGGGAAACAACAAGAACCCATTTGCTTGACCAATGATCCATACACAATTCTTTCTCAGATCTATACACATCTCTTTGTCACAGAGCCAAAACAGAGCAGCTTTTTATTTCCCAAGGCAATCAAAACAGAATCAGGGAAGACTCCACCAGTGGTTGTATTTTGATGACAATGAGAACATCCATCAATAATGATCCAATTCTTTCCAGTGTGTTTCTGATGGGTAGTAGAAACATTCATAATTTTGTTCCTCTTTTAAGATTTAGAGACACAATTCACTTTTCTTTTTAACTTACAACTAGTGCACATTACAAAACTTTTACATGAGAATCAGGTACACCTAGTATCATCTTGTCATTTCCTTTGCGTCTGATTTTTTTTGTCTTGTTTAACCTTTCTGTCCCCGATCCGCCCTTTTCCGCCCGACCCGTCAGGCTCCTGATCCGCCCTATACCGCCCGTTCCTCAGTTGGCTGATTGTCTCGGTGTGCCTCCCTTATTTGGGTTGACCACAGTAATAAGACAAACCGGACGTTATCCGGGCCTTTCATACCTTTCTCAGCGCCATTTGTAAGAGCGGTTTGTGGCTTTTTTGATTTTTAATTGATTTTTTTGGTCATCCCATCGACTTCCGACTACGATCGAAATGTCGCGCTCTGACAGTGACAGTGACATGAGCTTGACTGTGGACCAAATGTTCAATATGAATGTGTTTCCGACCGAAAATGACGACTGGAATCAATCGGACATTGATCTTGACTCTGTCGACAGCGACAGTGACTTTGAAGTTGCAGAAGGAGTGAATGCGAGTAGTGACAGTGACTCGGACATAGACGACGCAGGTGACGCAGGTGCTTCTGATGTCGGTGGATGTGCACAGTCTTCGCAGTGGTCAAACAACGACTTTCGGACTGAAGTTCGTGTGTTTGATGCATACAGGGGCCCCCCACATCCACAAGTGAATCTTCGAACACCTTTTGATTATTTTTCACTTGTTTTTCCTTTGGACGCATTCCATCTCATGGTCAGGGAAACCAACCGGTATGCAAGACAAACGCGCATGGCTGCTGGTCTTCCAGAAAATTTCATGTCAGTGATCCGTGTGTGACAAAAGTGATCAAAAGCAAAAATATTTCCAGTGACTGTGTTGTTTGTGTGTGATCATATTTGGATTATATAATTCATTACATCTGGAACCATATGGTGAGTACAACAAAAATATTTGAGTGTTGTTTTGTGTTGTGATGCCTGCCTTTCTTCCTTCCTACTAACACCTGCATATAGTTAGAAATATTATCAGTCATAGGAATTCTTTTTCTCACAAACACAAACTAACTCATGCAGATCAAAAAGCATGCACTCCAATACATTTTCAGTAAATATGGTATGATTTTGACCTGTTATCTTTTTTATTTTTATTTTTTTCCTGCTATGTAACTGCTATGTGACTTAAAAGCGTCACAAAAATTTCACGTATATTCCTAGCTACCTGTGTAACTACTAACACCTCACAACACCCATCAGTTCTTTTCAGATGGTGAACCTGACCACTTGCCACCAAAAAGGTAGGTGTTATAAAGTTGATGGGTGTTGTATTGCCTGTCTATCATCTATTTCACTGACGTAGGTGTGTTTTCCAGGTAAAATCAGGTGTGTGAGTGTTGAGCCATAAAAATATTTTCACATCCCCCTAAAATAACAAGTGCAAACCAAAGTTCAGCTTTCCATAGATTTTTGCTGAAAATTTGAAGTCTCTTTATCCATTAGTTTATTTTTTACAATTTTTTAAAGTTGGTACCCCAATTCGGGCAGCAAATTCCAATATAAACTTAGTAGTCTAGGCGAATTCTGTCATACGAAATACAGGACAATGAAGGTTAAATATGACTAAAATAGAACTCTGCAACATAATGACTTAATCTGTTTCCACTGAGTGTAAAATACCAGCTTCTTTTCTTTAATCAACTGTATACAGACATATGCATGGTCATGTCTTGCACCTTTTCCTGATGTTGTCAGCATCTTAAACAACAAATCCATTTTCTGATTCTGAAGGTAAACATTTGCAGCCAGTAAACTCCCCTGTAGCATTAACCTACCAAGGAAAACAACAGAAATAAAAATAAAATTGCTTTCAATAATCAAGAGAAGTCAATCAACAGAAACAAACTAACAACATCAAAGCCGTGAGGAAAGCATTCCAATCTTCAATTCAGTGGTCGTTACACTTTCCCCATCTGCCTGAAGCAAGGAACAACACCTGGTCCCCACAAAGTCTGCCACTTCCTTGTTTTGAATGCTTTGTTCTCAGCAAACCCATGTTTTAATATGACTTACAGTTCTACATAGGAAGGAGGATGCCAACAGGACACGACCATAAGCAATTTTTCTAAAGATTGAAAGCAGAAGTAATAAAATATAAGAAAGAAAAAACGCTAAAAATTTCACTCCAGATCCGCACACATTTTCTTTTCCAAAAGCAAAATGTTTCAAACACACACACACACACACACACACACACACACACACACACACACACTAACACACACACTAACACACACACTAACACACACACACACACACACACACACACACACACACACACAAACTCTAAAAGACAAAACTACAAATGGCCAGAGGACACCTGACTGGAAAAAAAAAAAAGAAGACAGACAAAACGTATGTTTACCAGGAAAATGTGTTGATTTTAACATTGTTCTGAAACACAACCAGGCCTGCAGAGGTCACACCCAGCTGAATGTCTATACTGCTCTGATCCTGAAACAAACAAAATAAATAAGCAAATAAATAACTTTTTAGAAATCGTCAACATAAGCCTTTTATCTATCAGTCCAACTGTCCATCCGTCACTTCCACACACTTTGTTAATAGTGGTGTGGCATGCCAGCGGGCTCTGCAGTCATGAAATATGGGCTGGTAGACCCATGGGAACGCTCCTGTGGAGGTTCTGTTGTGTTGCAACCAGTAGCCACTATACAATCGCACCTGACACAGAGCAATTATGTCCCTTGACTCTTAATGGAACGCCCTGTGCATGCCTGCACCCTGTGTGAACACAGCGCAGGCTTCCAAGGGTGGTGCAGGAATGCCCCAGCTGGTTGGTTCGGCAGTTGAGGACAGCACTTCTCTGGGTCCCACCCGCACCTTACAGTGCATCTTTTTCTTTTTATGTGTTCATCCTCATCATCACTGGCCCATGTTTAACTGTTCCAGGCAGGCTCTCTGTGGAGCTGATCTGCAAAGAATCCATACCCTGATGAGAAGAGCGTGAGTCAGATGGGCTGACCACCTCCTGCAAATGCCTGCTACATGTCTTCCTGAGAGGCTGTTTGTTCTACAGGAATCTGGCAGAAACTGGGCACTCACATGGTGATCAGAAATAAATGCTGAAAGAACATACTTACAAAGCTCACTCAAGAGCTTTGACACTGACCTACACAGCTGGGAAGTAGTTGCACAATGATGCTGCCTCCTAAGAGCAGCACAAGATAGCAGACACCCAAGAGAAACTCAAGCTTTATAAGTCCTGGGCTAAACGCTCCACATTTTTGGCGCCTGCAGACCCCCACCTGTGTCAAGCCTGCAGCAGAATCTTCTACATCAGCATCGAACAGATTAACATTGAGACAAACCACATAGTGCCATCTTCAGTGTGATGTCTTTGATCATCACACATTGTAACGGGACATGAGATGGGCATTGCTGCCCAGGGGCTCCTTCATCGATGATTCCAACAGCAGGGATGACTGCACAGATGTGACTGAAGTTGATTCATGCCTGCCCAGCTGTGGGGAATCTGCATGAATGTGCTAAGTGCAATGAAGGCGAGTGACCACCATCATCAGTCACAAACATCACCAACACCTTGACACTTTTTTTTTTTTTACTAGAACCCCGGTTTGTCTTGCACTCTAGAAAAAAAAAGTCACCTGGTAGCTTAGAGAATTGTTTAGCTCAAATTATTTGGAAAGTAAAAGGTAGGCATTCAAAACATTTCAAACTGAAAATATGGCCATATACAAGTAGCTTAAAGACAGTGAAAACAGTAGAAATAAATACACTAATGATATGTCCATATCCAAACAGCTTGAACATGTTGACAAAACCAGAAACAAGTAATTGATACTCTGTCCATAAACAAGCAGTTTGAAAATGGTAGCAACAGCACAAACAAACTAATAATCTACCTGTATACAAGCTGTTTGAAGATAGTGACAATAGCAGAAACGTACATCTAGCAAGTGAATCAGTCACGGAGAAATTCCACACTATTTGCTGTGGCTATAGACAGATGACAACAATTCCACATGCTACTGGCTGTGGCTACAGACAGACAACTACCATTCCACACTACTTGCAGCGGCTATAGACAGACAACAACTATTCCACACACTACTGGCTGCAGCTATAGACAGACAACCATTAACAGACACTACTGGCTGTGGCTATAGACAGACAACAACCATTCCACACACTGCTGGCTATGGCTATAGACAGACAACCATTCCACACTACTGGCTGTGGTTATAGACAGACAACAACCATTCCACACACTACTGGCTATGGCTATAGACAGACAATAACCATTCCACACACTACTGGCTGTGGCTATAGACAGACAACCATTCCACACACTACTGGCTATGGCTATAGACAGACAACAACCATTCCACACTACTGGCTGTGGCTATAGACAGACAACAACCATTCCACACACTACTGGCTGTGACTATAGACAGACAACCACCATTCCATACACTACTGGCTGTGGCTATAGACAGACAACCATTCCATACACTACTGACTGTGGCTATAGACAGACAACAACCATTCCATACACTACTGGCTGTGGCTATAGACAGACAACAACCATTCCACACACTACTGGCTGTGGCTATAGACAGACATCAACCATTCCACACACTACTGGCTGTGGCTATAGACAGACATCCATTCCACACACTACTGGCTGTGCTATAGACAACCATTCCACACACTACTGGCTGTGGCGATAGACAGACAACAACCATTCCACACACTACTGGCTGTGGCTATAGACAGCCAACCATTCCGCACACTACTGGCTGTGGCTATAGACAGACATCAACCATTCCACACACTACTGGCTGTGGCTATAAACAGACAACAACCATTCCACACACTACTGGCTGTGGCTATAGACAACCAACCATTCCGCACACTACTGGCTGTGGCTATAGACAGACAACAACCATTCCACACTACTGGCTGTGGCTATAGACAAACAACAACCATTCCATTACTGGCTGGGGCTATAGAGAACAACCATTCCACACTACTGGCTGTGGCTATAGACAGACAACCATTCCACACACTACTGGCTGTGGCTATATACAGACAACAACCATTCCACACACCACTGGCTATGGCTATAGACAGACAACCATTCCATACACTACTGACTGTGGCTATAGACAGACAACAACCATTCCATACACTACTGGCTGTGACTATAGACAGACAACAACCATTCCACACACTACTGGCTGTGGCTATAGACAGACATCAACCATTCCACACACTACTGGCTGTGGCTATAGACAGACATCCATTCCACACACTACTGGCTGTGGCTATAGACAACAATCATTCCACACACTACTGGCTGTGGCGATAGACAGACAACAACCATTCCACACACTACTGGCTGTGGCTATAGACAGCCAACCATTCCGCACACTACTGGCTGTGGCTATAGACAGACATCAACCATTCCACACACTACTGGCTGTGGCTATAGACAGACAACAACCATTCCACACACTACTGGCTGTGGCTATAGACAGCCAACCATTCCGCACACTACTGGCTGTGGCTATAGGCAGACAACAACCATTCCACACTACTAGCTGTGGCTATAGACAAACAACAACCATTCCACACTACTGGCTGGGGCTATAGAGAACAACCATTCCACACTACTGGCTGTGGCTATAGACAGACAACCATTCCACACACTACTGGCTGTGGCTATATACAGACAACAACCATTCAACACACCACTGGCTATGGCTATAGACAGACAACCATTCCATACACTACTGGCTGTGGCTATAGACAGACAACCATTCCACACACCACTGGTTGTGGCTATAGACAGACAACCATTCCACACACTACTGGCTGTGGCTATAGACAGACAACAACCATTCCACACACTACTGACTGTGGCTATTGACAGACAACAACCATTCCACACACCACTGGCTGTGGCTATAGACAGACAACAACCATTCCACACACTACCGGCTGTGGCTATAGACATCAACCATTCCACACACTACTGGCTGTGGCTATAGACAGACAACAACCATTCCACACACCACTGGCTGTGGCTATAGACACACAACAACCATTCCACACACTACTGGCTATGGCTATAGACATCAACCATTCCACACACTACTGGCTGTGGCTATAGACATCAACCATTGTACACACTACTGGCTGTGGCTATAGACAGACATCAACCATTCCACACACTACTGGCTGTGGCTATAGACAGACATCAACCATTCCACACCACTGGCTGTGGCTATAGACAGACAACCATTCCAACACTACTGGCTGTGGCTATAGACAGACAACAACCATTCCACACACTACTGACTGTGGCTATAGAGTCAACCACTCCGCACACTACTGGCTGTGGCTATAGACAGACAACAACCATTCCACACTACTGGCTGTGGCTATAGAGAACAACCATTCCATACTACTGGCTGTGGCTATAGACAGACAACCATTCCATACACTACTGGCTGTGGCTATAGACAGACAACAACCAAACACCACTGGCTGTGGCTATAGACAGACAACAACCATTCCACACACTACTGGCTGTGGCTATAGACAGCCAACCATTCCGCATACTACTGGCTGTGGCTATAGACAGACAACAACCATTCCATACACCACTGGCTGTGGCTATAGACAACCATTCCATACACTACTGGCTGTGGCTATAGACAGACAACAACCACTCCACACACAGGGATGAGAACAGATTTTAAAAAAGCAGAGGAGATTTTTCTGTTGGGGGTCTGGGGGCAAAGCCCCCAGTGGGGTCAAGGGGCAACGGCCCTGCGGGGGTCAGGGGCAGCGCCCCCTGAAGCTGAAGCATTTTTAATATATAAACAAGAAAAATCCACATTTAAAACCATCAAAATATGTTTCTAGCCCTTATCTAAATTGAACTAAATTTATCTACATTCTGTTATTAAAATCACATTTCACACAAGGCATTACTATTAAAACTAAACTATATTTCAGTTTTTCACAAAAGGCACATAAATACAAAAACAATTTGGCCTTACCTGCTAGTAGTAGTAGAAGTAGGCCTTTTTTCTTTTCTGCTTCAGTGTGTCCTTGGTAGAACACACTCTATGCTGGCATTTGTCTTTCGATACTTCTTTATTTAGGCCTACAGTTCTCAAGGTTGATCTGTAGTGTAGGCCTCATACGACCTGTGAAACACCTACACCACTCAATGAAGTCTTTCAATTGAGTCTTAGTCCAAAATTACACCTCTCATTGAACTCTTTTTTTTTATACTAACTAATGCTGTTCTTAGTCAAAATCAACACTAATTTAACACCAGCAATCGTAATGAAGCCACGACTTCCGAAGCTGATTTTCTTGTTGCAAGCAACACATAACGCCTGCTCTTCACTGCTTTTGCATATTTTTTTATATGCTATCTCCAACTCTACTCCCACACACCTCTTCCTCGAGCCAGTTTTCTTTCCAACGGTTGGGATATTTTTTCCTTTTTTTTGCGATTTCGTTCGACGCCATGACTCACAAATGACACTCGGTCGATCGGCGCTGTAAGCGGATGTGCAGTGGTTGGCCGAGTCAACCGAGTAAAAACCAGCCCATTTGGGAATCTCGCCGGAGGCGTCTCGCCGAGATTGGGAGCCAAAAAATCGCGATAGCTTTTTTTTCTTTTTTTCGGCGGAGATTTTTTCGAACGGCGGAGATTTTTTAAAAAGACGGCGGAACGGCGGAGAACGGCGGAGCTGTTCTCATCCCTGACACACCACTGGCTGTGGCTATAGACAGACAACCATTCCATACACTACTGGCTTTGGCTATAGACAGACAACCATTCCACACACTACTGGCTGTGGTTATCGACAGACAACCATTCCACACACTACTGGCTGTGGCTATAGACAGATAACCACCATTCCTCACACTACTGGCTTTGGCTATAGACAGACAACCATTCCACACACTACTGGCTGTGGCTATAGGCAGACAACCATTCCACACACTACTGGCTGTGGCTATAGACAGACAACAGCCATTCCACACACTACTGGCTGTGGCTATAGACAGACATCAACCATTCCACACACTACTGGCTGTGGCTATAGACAGACATCAACCATTCCATACACTACTGGCTGTGGCTATAGACAGACAACAACCATTCCACACACTACTGGCTGTGGCTATAGACAGACAACCATTCCACACATTACTGGCTGTGGCTATAGACAGGCATCAACCATTTCACACACTACTGGCTGTGGCTATAGACAGACTTCAACCATTCCACACACTACTGGCTGTGGCTATAGACAGACAACAACCATTTCACACACTACTGGCTGTGGCTATGGACAAGACAACCATTCAACACCACTGGCTGTGGCTATAGACAGACAACAACCATTCCACACACTACCGGCTGTGGCTATAGACATCAACCATTCCACACACTACTGGCTGTGGCTATAGACAGACAACAACCATTCCACACACCACTGGCTGTGGCTATAGACACACAACAACCATTCCACACACTACTGGCTATGGCTATAGACATCAACCATTCCACACACTACTGGCTGTGGCTATAGACATCAACCATTGTACACACTACTGGCTGTGGCTATAGACAGACATCAACCATTCCACACACTACTGGCTGTGGCTATAGACAGACATCAACCATTCCACACCACTGGCTGTGGCTATAGACAGACAACCATTCCACACCACTGGCTATGGCTATAGACATCAACTATTCCACACACTACTGGCTGTGGCTATAGACAGACAACAACCATTCCACACCACTGGCTATGGCTATAGACAGACAACAACCATTCCACACACTACTGGCTGTGGCTATAGACACACAACAACCATTCCACACACTACTGGCTATGGCTATAGACATCAACCATTCCACACACTACTGGTTGTGGCTATAGACAGACATCAACCATTCCACACACCACTGGCTGTGGCTATAGACAGACAACAACCATTCCACACCACTGGCTATGGCTATAGACAGACAACAACCATTCCACACACTACTGGCTATGACTATAGACATCAACCATTCCACACACTACTGGCTGTGTGGCTATAGACAGCCAACCATTCCACACCACTGGCTGTGGCTATAGACAGCCAACCATTCCACACCACTGGTTGTGGCTATAGACAGACAACAGCCATTCCACACCACTGGCTGTGGCTATAGACAGACATCAACCATTCCACACCACTGGCTGTGGCTATAGACAGACAACCATTCCACACCACTGGCTGTGGCTATAGACAGCCAACCATTCCACACCACTGGCTGTGGCTATAGACAGACAACAACCATTCCACACCACTGACTGTGGCTATAGACAGCCAACCATTCCACACCACTGGCTGTGGCTATAGACAGACAACAACCATTCCACACTATTGGCTGTGGCTATAGACAGACATCAACCATTCCACACCACTGGCTGTGGCTATAGACAGACAACAACCATTCCACACCACTGGCTGTGGCTATAGACAGACAACAACCCACCACACTACTGGCAATGGCTATACAGCCATGATCCCACCCCACCACTGGTAGTGGCTACAGGCACAACAATCATTCAAGACACTTCTTGCCGAGACTATAACCAGAAAACAACCATTTGACACACGACTGGCTGCCGCTACAGACAGGCAACAAGTCCACACACTAGTAGATGCGCTATACACAAACAGCAACAATTCCATACAAAAATGACTCTGACTATGGACAGAGGGCATCATTTCCACACACTGGCAGCCGTTCTCCAGACAGCCAGCAACAATCCCCGCACACTTCTGGCTGCTGGCCACAGACAGGCATCAACAACGTCACACACTACAGGCGCTGGTGGCTACAGTGAGGCAGAAGCAGCAGACACAGCATATGTATGGCAGCCTGGCACACAGACGGACACCACCCTCGCTGGGGAGGAGGCAGTGGTGCGCCCAGAGGCCCGGACATGCTTAGCCTTACCCGCGCACAGTGCAGGTCTACCCCGTACATCTCCAGCCGCTTGGCACGCTCCAGGAAGTTGAACTCTGCGTCTGCCGGGGTCTGACCCCTGAAACGAAAAGATGATCGCAGAAATGGTTCAGTCCTTGGCAGGGGACACAGGCTCAACAGTCTCAGAACTCACAGCAACTTTAATCGATCAAAGATGGAGAGTCTAGGGGCAGCTTATAGAGTCGAGTGGTCCTTGGTGAGTTACACTGTATGTTTCCAAAAGCTGATTAAAAAACAAGCACATGAAAGGGACATTACTGCTGCTGTTGACTACCTGGAGTTGCTTTACTGCGTCTATTTCAAAACAAGCATTATGACATTCGATGTAGCCACAACTGAGTGTGAGATTCAAGTGAGAGTGGGGTCTGAACTTCACAGCTAAAAAAAATTAATGAAATGTTTGCTGATTGCATATGATAGTGTGACATAAAAAAACACATCCTGTTCTGATGTGAAGGAACGATATCAATAGCCTTTTAAGTATTGTTTTATTCTATTCTGCCCATCTGCCATACTCTATGTAACTGCCGAGCAACCCTATTCGGGTGACTTTGCAATTTATTGCTGTTATTTGGGAAGCTTTGTGAGTTAAGACACATCCTTTGAGGACACTGGTCTTTGCTGAAACGACCACCATTATGAAACTGCTCAAATTCATCTCACAAAAAATTAAACAAAACCAACACTTTTTCATTCCTGTCGAAAGCGACAAAGAGAGACAGTGACACGTGAGTGTCCATACAAGAGGATTGTGGAAAATTTTGATGCCAAAGTACCGTTGAATTCATAATAATGATTCAGAAAACCATGTAGGCTACATGGCTACACTTGAACTTGCTTTAACTCAATCGAGTCTTATCGGAAGCGGGTTTCCGACAATGTTCACATCGCTTGAAGACATGTCGGACGCATACTTCCGACAGAGTTTGACGATTTTAAAATCATACCACCTTTTATTAAAGGACAATAAATCTCGTTTCAGGGACAGCTTAGGGCCTTTGCTTTGCAGCTGCTTCCCTTTGACCGTTCTTCGTGTATTCCGTAGTAGTTTCATACATATTTAAATTGTCCTACTCTCAGTTCCCGCGATCACATGATTTTGAACACGATCACACGATTTTGAGTGGATCAAGCATTTTGTGGTCAAATTTTTGTGTTTTATGCATTTGTCATATATATACTATTCTCTGTAGGTCATACCAAGTGCTCAGAAGTGTAACTGACCTTGTGTGGGAGGGTAGAGAGCATGAAGAAGTGGATTACAGTGTGCACAACAAGTTTTTGTTTTTCTGCAAATGTGTATCATTTTGGATTACTTACATCATGTGAACTGTGTGGATTCCTCACTGAAGGTAAGCATTTGTGATAAATCACATTGTTTTTTCTATCCAGTGATGTATGTTTCATGCTCCTAAGTGAAGTGGTTGATTTTTTATGATTTTTTTTAAAATTGCCGAAAATTGTGTGATCTGAGGGACAAACTGGTCCATTTTGGCTGTGACTTGATTGAGTTAAACTTTTAGTGGCAGTGTGTGAGGACCAGTCAGTACACAGATAAGGACAGCTTTGGCATTTACCAGGAGGAGGTAAGAGACCACAATGGCTGGTTACATAAACAAAACAAAAACAAAAACAGGACACATTCAAAGCAAACTACATTCACGACTAGATTTTATACAATCTTTGGTATGGCTTAGATGTTAATTTTGTGAGTGATTTCTAACCAAAAAAAAATGGACCTAAGTTTTAAATTCTCGTTTGGTCCTTGTAAACGTAACCTTGGTAGTTGCAGAAATGTTACACATTAAAAAAAAAAAAATTTTAATTCTCAGACAAAGAAAGACAGCTTGTTGTTCTGATGTGGGAGACTGACCTTGTGTTCTGAACCTGCATGCCCTCAATGCCTAAACAGCCTGAAGGCAGCCGTTGTGTGAAAATTTTGATGTAAAATATTCTGCACACACTGCTTGTGTTGGGTGTCATCTCCGAGTGTTATCATGCATCACACCAGTCAGGTGAAAAATCAAACACCTAAGGAATCATAAGGACTGTCAGCTTTAAGCCAAGAGTGTGACCTTACCTGTGCTGCCTGTGTTGCTCTGCTACCAGCTGTTCAAACTCCATGGTCTGATTGGGGAGAAACATGAACCCACTCAGGTAACCGTCCTTGTGTTCATCAAGGTTAAAATCCCCAAGTTCCGCTGAAATTTCAAACGGATGTGGCATGTACACACAGATACACACAAACACACACACAGAGACACACACACATACATATACACACGGACATACACAGAAACACACACACACAAAACACACACACACACACACACACACACACACACACACACACACACACACACAAACACACACACACACACACACACACACACACACACACGATAAGACCTTGCGGACAGCACAATTTTCAACAAAGGACTTTGGACCGAGTGTAAGGAAAACTTGTGTAAGCATCTGTTAATAGGGGAGTGGAAAATATGCAATCGCCACAAGTGACTGACTCACTACTTGTGCCATGAGCATCTGTTGAGCATTGGTCTAACAGTTACACCCTTGTCCAACAGTTCAGGGGCACCAAACTCAAGTCAACTGGGATCTTCTCACATTCCACTGATATCAATGATAGCCTGGCCACAGGCGTGTTTCACAGATGCAAGAAAAGGCAAGGGGTTTGCATTTGCTCGTAGCTAAGAGAAGCAAGAGGCAGGATGAACAAAGCAACAGTTAGGTGAATTGATCATGGTCAGCTATTCTTATTTGTTGGTAGGTCAAGTCAAAATCACGCACTGACTGGCCAGATTCCATCTTCTTAGTCCATTACCATGTCATGTGCAAAGCAAAGTGCGATCGACAGTGCTTTGAGCTCTGACGTGTCGCATCATATATCAGTGCTATGTTTAAATTCAGAATGCTATACGTCAAACATCAAAATGCTACACTTTATGCACTTGAGGCCTTCGCAGCTCTGGGATACACACACTTGTGCATATATGCCAGAGCTGCACACACAAGACACAGACACACAGACACATGCACGCACGCACACATGCACGCACGCACGCACGCTCACGCACACATACACACACACACATCACTCACACTGCACTGCATAACTGGCAAGGACAGCTGCTTGGCCCTCCGAACACACCAGCTTCCCAGACATCATGTCCTGGCGAACTTGGAGAAAGAAATGGTACCTGCAACGTTCCATGGAAACAGTCTTTTCAACAACAATTTGTCATTATCTGTTTCAGCAAAAGGGACAGAAGCATACTCTACCGTCTGATTATTCATGATAATTCACACCAAAAAAAAACATTAAAGCATTTCCCTGATTATGATCATGTTATCCACACAATGGCGCAACAAATTGGAAACACTACCTTGAAAAGCATTTTTAAGTGTGGCATGTCCCAATCTCAGAAATGGATGAAAAATGTGGTTAGAAAGCAGAGATTAATTGAGCCGCACTCACTGTTCAATGAAACAAAAGGTTATGGTTAAAGTCTCATACGCTAAAGGCTGTATGGACAGTGTACTGTGATAGATTCACCATATCTGAGGCTTGGCATTGTCGGTGACCTGAACACTCCCAAAACTGAATTCACTGCTGGGTGGACAAACATGGCTTTCAAACTGTAAAAATTCAACCCCCTGAGCAGTTCAACTGCACATCTGTCAGCTCAAAGCCGAACAATCTAAAAATTCAACTGAGGACCCCTCTGATGTTCAACTGAACAAGTGCACTAAACTACTGGTCCCTGAGATTCAAGTGCCTGCTGTCTGGTCCATGTCGTTATTGGTCCTCTGTTGAATGCCCTGAATACCACAAGGTTTTGGCACAAATCCATCAAAAATGATGATTTCTTTTTTAATGCAAAGCATGCAGAATCATATGACAACAAAAGGTCTTGGGTGTCTTCAATGGCTTGTGTCTGAAGTTTCTAAAGATGTTTTTAAGAAAGAAAAAAAAAAGCATGTCATAAAGCTCAAAACATTTGCAACTGCATTGGCTTATAGGACATAAAATAACATCAAAAGCACACAGTTCAGTTCAATGCATATTGCTTACAGCCAAGGCAACCATAGAAAGCTACATCAGCGCTGTCACCTAGTCTGAAAAGTTTACAAAATGATGTGGTGCTATGAATATGTTTCACCATAAAACTCCCTTTCCAAAACCCATGTGACACGGGCCTAAATTTCAGGTGTCACAGACTTCGTTTGTATGTCATCCCTGTAGATCATTGATTCTCACCTGGTGTATTCTTCAGCCAGCTTGCTGGGATCAGACACGTAGAACTTCACACGAAAAAAGAATTCATAGGGAGGACCTGAAAGCATGAGAAAGACAAAACAGCTGCAATGAGCATGCCTGCTGATAGAAATATTATAGCAGGAGGGATAAGAGGAAGTAAGAGAAGAGAGAGAGAGAGAGAGAGAGAGAGAGAGAGAGAGAGAGAGAGAGAGAGAGAGAGAGAGAGACAGAGAGAGAGAGAGAGAGAGAGAGAGAGAGAGAGAGACAGAGAGAGAGAGAGAGAGAGAGAGGCAGATAGAAAGACAGATAAACAGAAGGCCAGACAGAAAGACCGAGAGAGACAAACAGAGAGAGAGAGAGAAACAGATAGACAGGGACTGAGAAAAAGAAAGCATAAGACAGACATAGACAGACAGAGAGACAGAGCGAGACAGACAGACAGACAGATAGATACAGACACAGACAGACAGACAGAGAGGAAGGGAGGGGAAAAGAGGGACAGAAGGAGAGAGAGAGAGAGAGAGAGAGAGAGAGAGAGAGAGAGAGAGAAAAGAGAGAGAGAGAGAGAGAGAGACAGAGACAGAGACAGACAGACAGTGACAAAAACAGACAGACAGACAGACTCAGAGGAAGGGAAAGAGATAGAGAGAGAGAAAACAAAAGACAGACAGACATATACACAGAGACAGACAAATAGTGACAAAGAGACAGAGAGATGAGACAGACCAATACAGCGATGGAGTGAGACAATAGGGACAGAGCTCAAAGTAACACCATGGCAACGGAGAAAAAAGCCAGACATACGCTCGCCTCTACATCTAAGATACAAAAATTTTTTTAAAGAGTTTTCCATGAACAGAAAAATATATCACAACTATGAGTTTCTTCAAACAGAAGGAAGTCTCAATCAATAATCTTTGTTTCACAAAGATGAAAATAGGAAGATGTTCAACCCCCCCCCTCCCCCTACCACCCCCCACTCCTCCCCCCAAAGTTTTGTGAATGAAGGGTCTTTCATTGCGACAGCAGATTTCAAAGTGGCATAACAACAACAGCGTCCTACCTCTGCACTGTTTCTTGATGGTCTTCAGAGGGTCCAGCCACCGCTGTAAAACACAGTGACCACAGTACTGTGTGAATGGAGAAGTCTCTTCAATCAACATGTCACTAACATCGAAAGACTCTAGGATATGTGGTAAAAAGACAACAACAAAAAAGGCACAAACTTGACAAACTTTGAAGATTCAATTGGTCTCAAGACACAAAATTCACACACTTTAAACATCCACTTGGTCTTGCTTTCCAAACCCAATATATACTGAAGACTGTTTGTAAGTCATAAAAAACCAAACACATTTTTCCTGTATCTCAGACCAAGGGCTATCTGCTTTGATCAACAAAAGTAGAATCCACTCGCCCTTATGTCACTACTGGTTGTATCTCAGACCAAGGGCTATCTGCTTTGATCAACAAAAGTAGAATCCACTCGCCCTTATGTCACTACTGGTTGTATCTCAGACCAAGGGCTATCTGCTTTGATCAACAAAAGTAGAATCCACTCGCCCTTATGTCACTACTGGTTGCATCCTTTTTCCCTAAGAATCTCCACATGTTTCAAAAGTTCCAGTTATTAGTCTTAGAGTCTATACAGGACACTGAATTCATGCATAACACCAGAATCCTTTTTGTCCGTTTGGCAAGTCTTAATCTAATGCAACAAACTACAAGCAAACCCTCTGCATTTTAAAGTTCTACAAATTTCCATCCAAAGTTTTATGAACTACATTACATGCATGCAAACAATCACAATTTAAACTTCAAAAGCTAGTGAGTTATGGTATTAAAACAGTTTCTCTCAACTTATTCTGCCTCTACTCTTTTTTCCCAGGATTTCTGCCTCCAGACAGATTTTGTAGAACGAATGCACTGAAGTGTGAGAAAAGAATTTTTAAGATGTTGGAATAAAAACCCACTGAGAAGATAGGGGGTGTTGGAATAAGCGGCGTGAGTGCACTGCCACCAAAGTGGCACAGAAGTTGGGACAGCAACAAAAAAAAAAATATATATATATATATATATTACAAGCACACATACAGTTCATGATGTCTGTGTAGAAGTCAAAGAGGTTCTTGCAAAGACCAAATTCACCAGGTCTGACAGTGTACAGAACAAGTGAAACAGAGTAAACGGATTCCCCAGAAAGACTTTCTGCTTTTTCAGAGAAACGAGATTTACCATTCCCTCATCGGCAGGAGCCATGTCCATGAACTGGATGCCAAAGTAGTCCTTCTCCACCAGCTCCAGATGCTCAAACACCTTGTCCAACAGATGCTGGGCCTTCTGTCGCTTCTGTCACAGTGCAAACATGTCTTCAGGTCAGTTTGGTTTCAAACAGTGGTGACTGCAGGCCAAAATTGAAACATGAGAACAAAAGTTGATCTACTGGGCTAACAAACAAAGGAACAAAACAAATGACACTGTCAACCTCGGTGTAATGTCGATGGAGGAAGGACTAGCGCACAGCCCAAACACACTCACAGCTTGCTTACAATCTCATTCATATATCATGCATTCGTCACATCAAACCACTAGTAAAGTCTATAACTTTACTACACATGATCATAGAACGAAACATCAATGCATATGGAATCAAACCAAATAAAACATTCTCTCTTTCCTGAACTTCACAAAATCATTATCTAAAACATCATTAACTAACCCGGGTATAAATAGATTTCTACTTTACCTGGCCAGGTGATCTTAACTATTCACGAATCACTGTCTTTTCTTTTCTTTTCTTTTTCTTTCACTGTCACTTTCACAACACGACACAACTGCTGGCACTGGTTTTGGTCTGATTGCACCGGTCAAGCTGGACTGCTGGCACCGGTCAGGCTGGACTGCTGATGAACGTGGCGCTGGCCAAGTATGAGGTCGAACCCCAGTGAGGATAGAACAGTGACTATCAACATCGATCTGTTCTCCTTTCTTTCTTCCTGCATTAACGCATTACTCTCCTCTCTCTCTCTCTCTTCTAGTCTGCTCTTATCAAATGGACATGGTTGCTTTTCTTTTCCTTTTTTTTTTCTTTTCTTTCTTTTCTTCTTCATTAGTTAGCAACTCTCTCTCTCTCTCCACATCTCTCCTCAGTCCTTCCTCTGCAGACTATCTCATGCTAATCTCTCAACTTGGTTCTCTTCTCTCCTCCCCTCATCTCTCTGCTTTTCTCTCCTCAGAGATTACACTCAGACCTCTCCCTCTCTGTCTCTCTGTTCGTTCTCCCCTCGTTCTGTCCTTCATCTCCCTGCCTTTTCTCTCCTGCAGAGACTATACCCAGAACCTCCTCATCTCTCTCTCCCTGTTCGTTCTCATCTCCCTGCCTTCCTGTAGGCGAGAGCCTACTCCCCCGAACTTCTCCCGTTCTCTCACTCTCACATCCTCTTTATTCGTTCCGATCTGTCCAAAAAGGGCGAGTACCATTGGTCAGTATTTTTACCGCCCTGACACCCGAAGTTATCTCCCTCTAATTCCATTGGATATTCAAATCATGACAGTACACACGACACGCCTTACTCTCTGTGGTGGTCAATTGGTCATTTAATTGATTAGCTAGATTTCACCCCCACCACACACTACCTTCCCCCCTTCCCTACTTAACTGGCGCCGTGTGGCTTAACTCGCGGACACTGGTCACTCTAAAGTGGCTAGATGAGTCTGGGTAGGCTCTAAGACGTTGGCTGGCAGACCAATCGAGACATTCGGCCAGACAGCTTAGTCCGTCTAGCAGACAGTGCTGTCTCCACGAGAGCTAAAAATAGCCTTTAATTGGCTGAGGCGACAGGTGAATGCGTCGGTCAGCTATTTAGTCCGGCTGGTTGGACAGACCGTCTCTGTGGAGGATGAGGATTAGCCTCCCCCTTTGCTTAATTGCCCGGATCCGAACCATGGGGCCGTCCGCCTGACGCCCAGAATATTTGCGTTAGAGCTTAAGTCCAACTGGGCTGGTGGCGATTGACCACGAATTTGGTTGAGGTTATTTTTGACCGTGACAATTTCCCCCTTGCAAAAGACCATGCTCCGCATTGTCTCAAAACAACGGTACAAAAAAGACAACAACCGAATTTGCTGACCCACAGCTACACGTGCAAAGTTTGAAAAATACTTTACAACAACCGGTTTACAAATTATAAAATATATCATTAGTGAATACCACTCCAATGAGTTATCATTGACGTGCGCTCTTGCGTTATTTCAACTCATTTTATAACGACCTCTGTGCGCACTTATGCAATCCCCCTACCTGCGGTTTTGCCACATCTTCTTTTCACAATTCTTATGAAAAGCACAATATAATATGATCACGATCCATGACATTTCACTGAGGAATCTCCGTCCTCACTTATTGCAAATAATGCATTACTACACAAGCGGCTGTATGCTCCAAGCATAACTACATCCACATGAACAAGTCTCACAAGGAAAATATGAACCAGTCTCACACAAAAAAAAATATGAACCATAGCCAACTGGGAATGAACCCATATCCAATCAACATAACTGGAATCAACACATATTATCAACAAAGCACCCCGGATATGACTGACTTCCTCTGAGTTGCAGCTTGCTAGACTACACGGCTTAAATAGTCAGCTCCGACATTCTGTCGACCTGGGATGTACTGCACTCGATACCTGTAGGGCTGCAGTGCCATTGCCCAATGCAGAACCCTGCTGTTTTTCAGCTGTGCCTCCTGCAGGAATTTGAGTGGTTGGTGATCTGTCTCTATCACGAACTCTTTCCCATACAAGTATTTGTGGAACTTCTGCACGGCCCACACGACAGCTAAACACTCCTTCTCCACCGTTGCGTACCCTTCTTCACACTTTGTCAACTTCCTGCTAGCATATCTCACAGGAAACTCGACTCCTTCATGCTCCTGCAACAATACTGCACCTATCCCACCGCCTGATGCATCTGTCCGCAACAAAAATGGTTTGGACATATCTGGTAGCTTCAAGATGGGACGGAACCTAGTCTTTCCAACACCGTCTGCAGTGCTTGCTCTGCAGCGTCTGACCATTCGACCACTGCCGGTTTCCCTGCCTTGACCAAATCACTGAGAGGACTCGTGATTGCAGCAAAATTTGGGACAAACTCCCTATAGAACCCAATAAAACCTAGCAGACTCCTGACTTCTGTTTTGGTCTTTGGTCTCTCTGAATTCATCATCTTCTCCACCTTTCCTCTTTCCGGCTGCTTTGTGTCGCCTCCGACAACAAAACCTAGGAACTCCTACTGTCTAGCCCTTCATACAGTGACACATCCCTGTATGACTCTTCTGGAAACTTAGGCAACGAAATCTCCCCTTCTTCTGCTGGGTCTCTTTTACCTCATCAATGATTGCTGCTGCGCCTATCTGCTGAGTCTCTACGCTGAATATATCTGCGGAGAAAATTCGCATGGAAAAGTTTTGGTTTCCCATTCACACCAATTCGGTAATCCCGATCTACCTTTTCAGTGATGGTGAATGGTCCCTTCCAATGCATCAGCAGCTTGTTGTGATCCGTGGGAAGCAGTAACAGGACTTGATCTCCCACCTTGGGGGATTGCTTCCTCACCTTCCTGTCATATTGCTTCTTCTGACCAACCCTAGCCTCCTGCAAACCTTCCCTTGCAACCTTACATGTCTCATACCTGTGCCCACCTTTGGAACAGGGCGAGATTGGGCCAATCAGATCAACAGCCACTCTCCTGAACGGTGTGTCAATTAAAGGGGGATGTTTAAGAGGCGCCTTCCTCTTCACCCCTCTTGTGGCTGACCTTTGACACACGTCACATGACATGCAGAAACGCTTGATGTCTGCCATTGCTCCTGGCCAATGAAAGTCATCAAAGATTCGGTCAGCTGTTTTGCTGGTGCCGAGATGACCCGCCATGAGCGACTCGTGACCCACTGACATGACAGTGTCACGATAACCTGCTGGTACCTCTAACTGAGTGGTCACCTTACCTGTCTTCCCCTTGGTGAACACTCGGTACAAACAGCCCGCCTTTCACAAGAAATTCTGTCTCACCTCCTCTAACCTCCTGTTTCTCTCCACCTCTTGCTAACTCCCAAGACTTCACGAGCGAAGGGTCTTGTTCCTGCGCTGGCCCTAAACTCATCAGGCGACACATCTATGCCCGACTTCCTTCCTGGAACAACTAACGGTTTAACAACCTTTTCCTCCTTCTTGCTCCGTGTCTGAACTGCTGCCCCTGTAGCAGTCAACAACTCAGGATCCCCTGGATCCCTTGCCCCTGGAATATTTCCAATGATCAAATCATGAAGGGGTTTCTCCATCACCAACGCAGACAACTCGCCTGAGAAGTAAGGGGTACGTACTTCTATCTTAGCAACTGGGAACTCCCTCACAGTGCCATCGATTAGAGTACAGGTCTGGATTTGCCCTGTCAAATCCCCTTTCTCGACCAGCGTTGTTCGTACTACACCGCATGAACAACCAGTGTCTCGTACACTTTCACCCTCTGCTGGCCAATCCACCCTTCTTCCACTGGTAACGAACCACTCAGCCTAGTGCCCTCCATCCCTGACACTGACTGCTGTCCAGTGCTAGCCATAGGCTGCACTCCACCCTCTTCAGATCGGATCCCTTTTGGTTCCACTGCAGGTCGTTTCCCTTGACGACCCTTATCCACCTCTTGCAAGGCTGCTGCCTTCTGGAACCTCATGCGACAATCCCTCGCCACATGTCCCTTCTTGTGACAAATGAAACACCTAATGTCCCTTTGCCCTTCCTTCTGCCCCACCACTGGGTTTGCAGACTTTGCAGAAAACTCTCCTAGTCTCCTTGCACTCTTCTCACCTGTGCCTAGCACCTGTTTTCCTGCACCTTAGTGCCCAAACGTGCCTCTCTATACACCTCTGCGAACTTCAACAACTCTCCTGCTGTCTCTGGCTGTCTCTCTTTCAAATGTATGGTTTAACTCAGGGCCGCAACCTGACAAAATCTGTTCTTTCATAACTAGCTCTTTCAATTCAGCGAACTCCTTCTTCGTACCACTCAACTCTAACCATTTCTCAAAATAGTGATCTAGACGTGCACCAAACTGAGTGTACGTCTCACCTGCTTGTAATTTAGCTGAACGAACTTTCTTCCTGAACCCCTCCTCTGTGAGGTCAAATCCTTTCATCAATGATTCCTTCACAGCACCAAAATCGGACTGTTGTTCTGCTGGTAACGCAGTGAAAATCTGCAATGCCTTACCCGTCAATAGCGCTGACAAAATGACTGCCCACTCTTCTGGAGGCCAACCCTGACTGGTCGCAAACGTTTCGAAACGACTGATGTATGCATCAATCGAATCGGTTCCTTCCGAGAATTTTGGCAACTTGGGTCGGGAGCATAGCTGCGCACAGAGTCACTGGAAACTGAGCTAACCATCCTCGGTGGTCTCCCTTTGTATTCTCACTTTCTCTAATTCTAATTGAACCTTTAATCTTTCCGTTTCCTGCTTCATTCTTTCTGTCTCCTGCGCTTCCCTTAATCTTTCTGTTTCCTGCTTCATTCTTTCTGTTTCCTGCGTTTCGCTAGCTTTTAATCTTTCCTGCTCTGCTATTGCTATCTCTGCTGCGACACGGCGTCTTTCTGCTCGTTCGTCTCTTTCCATCTTTTGTTGGTTTTCAACGAATGCTCGCAACTCTTCTCCAGAGTAACCTAGATCACGAGCGACGCTCACAAGTTGTTCAATAGGGGTGTTCTTTTCTTCCGCCATTATATCTTTTTTTTTTTTTTTTTTTGAACAAGATTTTATAAACTACGACAGCCAAACTGGTGGTTACCGACACGAGTGACGTAATAGCACAATCCTATGAATGATAATATTAGCTTGGGACAACGTAGTTAGTTTTTATAAGACGCCCAGCGCCTGACCCAACTATGAGAGCGAATTATAGGCAATCTGTGCGAAATAAGTACTCTGGGGCTGAAATGCCAAGCCTAGTATTAACTATCTTGGAAGCAATGCCAAGCCTAGTATTCAACTATCTTGGGAACATACAGTAAGACAACCCCTTGTCTTAGGATTACAATACTTGAATCCCACCCAGCTTCCTCTCTGAGAAGTTGAACAATTATAATAAATGGGCCAGAATATCCTGGCAGGCTCGCCAATAAATTGTCAACCTCGGTGTAATGTCGATGGAGGAAGGACTAGCGCACAGCCCAAACACACTCACAGCTTGCTTACAATCTCATTCATATATCATGCATTCGTCACATCAAACCACTAGTAAAGTCTATAACTTTACTACACATGATCATAGAACGAAACATCAATGCATATGGAATCAAACCAAATAAAACATTCTCTCTTCCTGAACTTCACAAAATCATTTATCTAAAACATCATTAACTAACCCGGGTATAAATAGATTTCTACTTTACCTGGCCAGGTGATCTTAACTATTCACGAATCACTGTCTTTTCTTTTCTTTTCTTTTTCTTTTCACTGTCACTTTCACAACACGACACAACTGCTGGCACTGGTTTTGGTCTGATTGCACCGGTCAAGCTGGACTGCTGGCACCGGTCAGGCTGGACTGCTGATGAACGTGGCGCTGGCCAAGTATGAGGTCGAACCCCAGTGAGGATAGAACAGTGACTATCAACATCGATCTGTTCTCCTTTCTTTCTTCCTGCATTAACGCATTACTCTCTCTCTCTCTCTCTCTTCTAGTCTGCTCTTATCAAATGGACATGGTTGCTTTTCTTTTCCTTTTTTTTTCTTTCTTTCTTTTCTTCTTCATTAGTTAGCAACTCTCTCTCTCTCTCCACATCTCTCCTCAGTCCTTCCTCTGCAGACTATCTCATGCTAATCTCTCAACTTGGTTCTCTTCTCTCCTCCCCTCATCTCTCTGCTTTTCTCTCCTCAGAGATTACACTCAGACCTCTCCCTCTCTGTCTCTCTGTTCGTTCTCCCCTCGTTCTGTCCTTCATCTCCCTGCCTTTCTCTCCTGCAGAGACTATACCCAGAACCTCCTCATCTCTCTCTCCCTGTTCGTTCTCATCTCCCTGCCTTCCTGTAGGCGAGAGCCTACTCCCCCGAACTTCTCCCGTTCTCTCACTCTCACATCCTCTTTATTCGTTCCGATCTGTCCAAAAAGGGCGAGTACCATTGGTCAGTATTTTTACCGCCCTGACACCCGAAGTTATCTCCCTCTAATTCCATTGGATATCAAATCATGACAGTCACACCGACACGCCTTACTCTCTGTGGTGGTCAATTGGTCATTTAATTGATTAGCTAGATTTCACCCCCACCACACACACTACCTTCCCCCCTTCCCTACTTAACTGGCGCCGTGTGGCTTAACTCGCGGACACTGGTCACTCTAAAGTGGCTAGATGAGTCTGGGTAGGCTCTAAGACGTTGGCTGGCAGACCAATCGAGACATTCGGCCAGACAGCTTAGTCCGTCTAGCAGACAGTGCTGTCTCCACGAGAGCTAAAAATAGCCTTTAATTGGCTGAGGCGACAGGTGAATGCGTCGGTCAGCTATTTAGTCCGGCTGGTTGGACAGACCGTCTCTGTGGAGGATGAGGATTAGCCTCCCCCTTTGCTTAATTGCCCGGATCCGAACCATGGGGCCGTCCGCCTGACGCCCAGAATATTTGCGTTAGAGCTTAAGTCCAACTGGGCTGGTGGCGATTGACCACGAATTTGGTTGAGGTTATTTTTGACCGTGACAGACACAACAGACACGACGGGTTTCAACCTGCTGGTCTTCTATGGGCCGGACAAAAAAACAATCAAACACAATGAAAACAAAAGAGGAACAGTCACTTATCTCTTCCATCTGGGTGCAAAATTTGGTCTTAAGTAGCAAACAAAAAGCCATTTATCTCTTCAACATGTATGCAAAATGTGGTCTTGAGTAGCAAACAAAAAACCATTTATCTCTTCAACATGTATGCAAAATGTGGTCTTGAGTAGCAAACAAAAAACCATTTATCTCTTCAACATGTATGCAAAATGTGGTCTTGAGTAGCAAACAAAAACCATTTATCTCTTCAACATGTATGCAAAATTTGGTCTTGAGTAACAAACAAAAGCCATTTGTATCTTCAACATGTATGCAAAATGTGGTCTTGAGTAACAAACAAAAAGCCATTTATCTCTTCAACATGTATGCAAAATGTGGTCTTGAGTAGCAAACAAAAAACCACCTATCTCTTCAACATGTATGCAAAATGTGGTCTTGAGTAGCAAACAAAAAACCACCCATCTCTTCAACATGTATGCAAAATGTGGTCTTTGTCCACCCGAGAACAAATTCTACACCCTGACCGAAGAGATACGAGCCTGTTCATCTTTTGTTTTTCCTTTGTTTCCAATGTTATTGACCATGCTCAAAGAAGACCAGATAGTTGAAAGGTGGTGTCTGTTTTGTCACCTGTTTGCTCCTTCTTTGGCTGCCAAGTCATTCTTGTTTGCTCATCATATCTTCAAATCAGCCAGGTAAAGTACATTGTATTATGTTTTCTCATGAACTGTCTTCACAGAACTTGCCAACAACAGAGATGCCACAGTGTCATGTACGTTTTCCATAAGCACACTGGAGTGTGGAGCACATGCAGCAGCAACCCTGAAGAAGGAGAGGAAGATGAAGAAGAAGACAGAGAGAGACAGAGACTGAGAGAGAGAGACAGAGCGAGAGAGAGAGCAAGAGAGAAGAGAGAGAGCAAGAGAGAAGAGAGAGAGAGAGAGAGAGAGAGAGAGAGAGAGAGAGAGAGAGAGAGAGAAGAGAGAGAGAGAGAGAGAGAGAGAGATTTGAGTAAAGAAAGATACGATGCGAAAACAACAAAAGAGAGAAACAGAAGTACAGAAAGAAAACATCGTGCAACATCAGCAAAGAAGAGAAAAGAGAGGCAGATGTGAAGAAAGAAATGATGATGGTGCTGCAACCAGCAAAGAAGAGAACCTGGTGAAGAAAGAAATAATCATGACGCAGCAACCCAGTGAAAAAAAGAATGAAAACATGTGAAGAAAGAAAGAATTATGTTGGAACAACACCAGTAAAAAAGAGAAAAAAAAAGCCATGTGAAGAAAGAAAGGATTATAGTGCAACAACAACAACGTAAACACACACACACACACACACACACACACACACACACACACACACACACACACACACACACACACAAAACCAAAGAGGATACAGAGAGAAAGAGAGAGAGAGAGTGAGAGAGAGAGAGAGAGAGAGAGAGAGAGAGAGGAGAGAGAGAGAGAGAGAGAGAGAGAGAGGGAGAGAGAGAGAAAGAGAGAGAGAGAGAGACTACCAGTTAAAATCAGAATCTGGAACCTCCATACTTACATCGATTTCGAAGGTTTCATCGGTGTCGTCAAGGAAGTGGACCAGGCAGAGAACGGTCTTGGGCTGTCGGTCCTGCAGGTGGGCCATCTCCGAGGCGCGCACATTGTAGCTACCACTGGACACCAGCTTCATGGACATGCTGTGCAGCTCTGTCACACACAACACACATCATCGCTGTAGACATGCAACACAACACGCATCATCGCATTGTAGCTACCACTGGACACCAGCTTCATGGACATGCTGTGCAGCTCTGTCACACACAACACACATCATCGCTGTAGACATGCAACACAACACGCATCATCGCACTGTAGCTACCACTGGACACCAGCTTCATGGACATGCTGTGGATTTCTGTCACACACAACACATCATCGCTGTAGACATACAACACGCATCATCGCATTGTAGCTACCACTGGACACCAGCTTCATGGACATGCTGTGGACTCTGTCACACACAACACACATCATCGCTGTAGACATACAACACGCATCATCGCATTGTAGCTACCACTGGACACCAGCTTCATGGACATGCTGTGGAGCTCTGTCACACACATCATCGCTGTAGACATACAACACGCATCATCGCATTGTAGCTACCACTGGACACCAGCTTCATGGACATGCTGTGCAGCTCTGTCACACACATCATCGCTGTAGACATACAACACGCATCATCGCATTGTAGCTACCACTGGACACCAGCTTCATGGACATGCTGTGCAGCTCTGTCACACACAATACATCATCGCTGTAGACATACAACACGCATCATCGCATTGTAGCTACCACTGACACCAGCTTCATGGACATGCTGTGGAGCTCTGTCACACACAACACATCATCGCTGTAGACATACAACACAACATGCATCATCGCATTGTAGCTACCACTGGACGCCAGCTTCATGGACATGCTGTGGGGCTCTGTCACACACAACACATCATCGCTGTAGACATACAACACGCATCATTGCATTGTAGCTACCACTGGACGCCAGCTTCATGGACATGCTGTGGAGCTCTGTCACACACAACACATCATCGCTGTAGACATGCAACATGCATCATCGCATTGTAGCTACCACTGGACACCAGCTTCATGGACATGCTGTGGAGCTGTCACACACAACACATCATCTCTGTAGACATACAACACACATCATCATATTGTTGCTACATCTGTACACCAGCTTCAAAGACATGCTGTGATGCTCTGTCACACACAACACCTCATCTCTGTTGAGTGAAGTTGACATACAACATATGTCATCTCAACGGATGCACAATAATGCATCATCTCTATAGAAATATAACTCACACCATCTCTGTAAACATACAATCCTTGAAAGATAACCCAGTTATGCATGTTTTGTGAGCGAGCGAGTCAGTGAAAATGAGTACAGCACACAACACCATCAAACACAACACAAAGATAAATGACAGTATGGACGACACACAATACTACCAGCCTCAACATCAAACTGAACGTAATGGGCACAGAATGCAATACTATTTAGCACAACACAAAATTCAATAACATCCAAGGTTCCCAATAACCAGATATTACTGGTGTGATATGCTCATCAAGAGGACGAAACACTGACAAAAATATTGGCCACTGGCACTGCATACCGATTTGATTTTTATTTGGCTAGCTGCAGGTAGTGAAGAAGTGGACCACTGCACTCTCAGCACTTTTGAAAATTGCTACTCACTGCCAAGCCACCAGTTTTGTTTGCCCCTTTGGCCTTTTCCAACATTTGTCATGCTGGTTTGGGAATCACTTGCACGATCACGGATATCAAAAGCATGCCACACAATACGATCAAACAAATCAAAAGGTGTGATGATTAACAGGTGGCACAGTATCATCTGATATGACACAAACTGAATGATCTCAAAATTGCTTCAAAGTCAAACACAGCTAGAACTGAGTGCTACAAACACAATTCCAGTAAACCAGAATAACATCAAAAAGACAGCCCATACTATCATTAAACAGAACACAAAAGCAAATAGCATCACACTCACTTACACAGCACACACTACCACAAAACGTAACACAAAACTGCAGAACAACAATTGATTCAACCATACACTGTTTATGAGCAAGGAGGTGTGAGTATATTTGTTGTTGTTTTTTCTGTTTTGTTTTAAGGGGGGGGGGGGGGGGTATTTTTAATAACATGAGGGTTTTTTTTGTTGTTGTTTTTTTCCAGGACGGATCTAATGAGACTGAGCGTTACAGAGACCAGAGATCTGGGTATTCCACAACAACACAGCAGTACCCTAGCCAACAAAACAAGAAGCTGAAACATCCCAGGTACACAAGTCAAATATTCCACTCCATTGTTTCATTTTGGTGGGGGGTTTTGTTTGGTTGGTTGGTCGGTTGTTTTGCTGTTTGTTTGGGGTTTTTTTGTTCTCTTGGATGCAAAATTTGGCATCTCTTGCACTAATTAAAACTATACACCCACTCCCCTCATCCTCCCTCCACCCTCATCTTCCATCTTCCTCTACTGTCCTCTCCACCACAACTAACCCTCTCTTTCTCCCTCCATCCCCATTAACTGTCACTTTCCAACGAACCGACCCATGCCCATTCACCATTGCCCCTGCCCTCATCCCCCCCCCCTCACGACCCCTCACCCCCCCCCCCCCCACACACACACACGCGCACACACACACACACACACACACACACACACACACACACACACACACACACATGCACACCAAAATTTTTACTCTTGCCTTAGATACCTTTTTTCACTTGCTTTGCAAACATTTCTTTTTCACCAGCATCTATGCAGTCTTTGCACTTTGAATCCTCAACATTCAATCACAGGCACATCTCACCTCACCTCACAGTTGAAGAACCCACCACTCCCCATCACACTGGATCAAAATGAGCCCAATAGTTTCAGATTTATCCTGCAAACTGACAAGGAGACACACAGGATTGAAAGCAATACCCTGCTGCAGCCAACGCTTTTCCTTCCTATATGGTAATGATACGGTGCAGTGTAGTGCGCTATTGTTCTTCTTTTTGTTCTTTTTTTTTTTTTTTTTTTTTTTTTTTTTGTTTAAACACAGCCCAGCCTGGAGTGGTTCAAAGTGCTGTGAGTCATACCGGAGGCAGCTATGGCTGTGATCACTGAGAAAGGAATGTCAACAACCTGACCAATCGCATCATCTGGAAAGGCAACGTAACCAACCAAACCAGCAACATAACCAGGGAAAGGACCCGCCCCACCTCCCTCCAGCCCAATAAACAGGACAACAAGAGAAAGGAATGGAACAAACATAATCAACAAGATGACCAGAGAAAGGAAACAAAACCAACCTAATCAATGAGAAAGATAAAGAAATGAAACCACCCTAGCCATCAAGATAGCCAGAGAAAGGAAACAAAACCAACCTAATCAATGAGAAAGATAAAGAAATGAAACCACCCTAGCCATCAAGATAGCCAGAGAAAGGAAACAAAACCAACCTAATCAATGAGAAAGATAAAGAAATGAAACCACCCTAGCCATCAAGATAGCCAGAGAAAGGAAACAAAACCAACCTAATCAATGAGAAAGATAAAGAAATGAAACCACCCTAGCCATCAAGATAGCCAGAGAAAGGAAACAAAACCAACCTAATCAATGAGAAAGATAAAAAATGAAACCATCCTAGCCATCAAGATAGCCAGAGAAAGGAAACAAAACCAACCTAATCAATGAGAAAGATAAAGAAATGAAACCATCCTAGCCATCAAGATAGCCAGAGAAGAAACAAAACCAACCTAATCAATGAGAAAGATAAAGAAATGAAACCACCCTAGCCATCAAGATAGCCAGAGAAAGGAAACAAAACCAACCTAATCAATGAGAAAGATAAAGAAATGAAACCATCCTAGCCATCAAGATAGCCAGAGAAGAAACAAAACCAACCTAATCAATGAGAAAGATAAAGAAATGAAACCATCCTAGCCATCAAGATGGCCAGAGAAAGGAAACAAAAACCAACCTAATCAATGAGAAAGATAAAGAAATGAAACCACCCTAGCCATCAAGATAGCCAGAGAAAGGAAACAAAACCAACCTAATCAATGAGAAAGATAAAGAAATGAAACCACCTAGCCATCAAGATAGCCAGAGAAAGGAAACAAAACCAACCTAATCAATGAGAAAGATAAAGAAATGAAACCACCCTAGCCATCAAGATAGCCAGAGAAAAGGAAACAAAACCAACCTAATCAATGAGAAAGATAAAGAAATGAAACCACCCTAGCCATCAAGATAGCCAGAGAAAGAAACAAAACCAACCTAATCAATGAGAAAGATAAAGAAATGAAACCACCCTAGCCATCAAGATAGCCAGAGAAAGGAAACAAAAACCAACCTAATCAATGAGAAAGATAAAGAAATGAAACCATCCTAGCCATCAAGATAGCCAGAGAAGAAACAAAACCAACCTAATCAATGAGAAAGATAAAGAAATGAAACCAACCTAGCCATAAGATAGCCAGAGAAAGGAAACAAAACCAACCTAATCAATGAGAAAGATAAAGAAATGAAACCATCCTAGCCATAAGATAGCACAGAGAAGAAACAAAAACCAACCTAATCAATGAGAAAGATAAAGAAATGAAACCATCCTGGCCATCAAGATAGCAGAGAAAGGAAACAAACCAACCTAATCAATGAGAAAGATAAAGAAATGAAACCATCCTAGCCATCAAGAAGCCAGAGAAAGGAAACAAAACCAACCTAATCAATGAGAAAGATCAAAGAAATGAAACCATCCTAGCCATCAAGATAGCCAGAGAAAGGAAACAAACCAACCTAATCAATGAGAAAGATAAAGAAATGAAAACCATCCTGGCCATCAAGATAGCCAGAGAAAGGAACAAAACCAACCTAATCAATGAGCAAGATTTAAAAAAAAAGTGAAACCATCCTAGCCATCAAGATAGCCAGAGAAAGAAACAAAACCAACCTAAGCAATGAGACAAGATACAGAAATGAAACACACCTAGCCATCAAGTAGCCAGAGAAAGGAAACCAAAACCAACCAAGCCGACTAGAAAACCAGACAAAGAATGGAACCAACTAGCCATAAGACACCAGAGAAAGGAACACAACCAACCTAGCCAATAAGACAACCAGAGAAAGGAACGCAACCAACCTAGCCAATAAGACAGCAGAGAAAGGAACGCAGCCAACCTAGCCAATAAGACAACAGAGAAAGGAACGCAACCAACCCAGCCAAGAAGACACAAGAGAAAAAGAACCGCAACCAACCTAGCCAATAAGACGAGCAGAGAAAGGAATGCAACCAACCTTGCCAAAATTAGGACAACCAGAGAAACAATGCAGCCAACCTGCCGAAAAGACAACAGAGAAAGGAACGCAGCCAACCTACCAATTAAGACAACAGAGAAAGGATGCAGCCAACCTTTGGCCAAAATTAGACAACCAAAGAAAGGTAACGCAGCCAACTACCTATAAGACAACAGAGAAAGGAATGCAGCAAACCTTGCCAAAAATTAGGACAACAAAGAAAGGAACACAGCCAACCTAGCCAATAAGACGCTAGAGAAAGGAACGAGCCAACCTTGCCAATAAGACAACCAGAGACAAGGAACGCAACCAACTAGCCAATAGACAGAGAGAAAAGAACGCAACCAACCTAGCCAATAAGACAACAGAATAGGATGCAGCCAACTAGCCAAAAGAGAGAGAAAGGATATAGCCAACTACAGACAAACTGAGCACCTAGCACCAAGACGTGGGAAGAATGAACAACCATGACACCCAAGAACACAAGTCAGCTAGCATAAGAAACCAAAGAACAGGATGCAACCAACAAGCCACAATACACCTGAAAAAAATCTAACCAGTCGAGCCAATAAGACAACAGTGAAAGGAACAAACAAACTGATCAAGAAGACAGTCAGAGAAAGGAATATAACAACCTGTACAATAAGACATGATCAATAGACAGTCAAGAAAGGAAATAACCAACCTGTACAAAACAACAGAAAGAATGATCATGACAAAGAAACGAGAAGGAAGTACAGTTGATTACTATGCTGTTCGATTGTTGTGTATGCACGTGGCTATTTTGTGTGCTAGTAGCCACTGGTCAGTTTGTTGTGGTTGTCGCATCGGTTAGTCTGTGAGTATTATTTGTTCAATATATTTACATCTGCGGTCCATTGCAGGCTGAAATCAATGCCATTATTGGCCGGGGTGTAGACTAAGGTGAACATGAGGAGCCGTAGCGTGTAGCACGCACTGTCCTGAGGTGGTGTGTCTACGGAGAAAAAATACCTTAAGTTGGCTGGTTAATATGCAAGATGTGTCCTTTTTGAATTTGATCATATATGTGGACATTACGCAGATGATTTTTTCCATACAATTGTATAACTGCTATACACTACAGCCCAAGTGATGCCATGCTATTGAAAATTAGATGTTGTTTAATTTCATTCATTGTTCATAGCTCCTGCCGTTCACAACGGGGAGTTCCCTTTTGTGTGTGTGTGCTTATGTATGTTCAATTATGATACTGTTCTTCGCTATGAAATTATGATCCATGCTTTTGACTGTGTGTAACTTCTGCCGTTCGCAACGGCGAGTCTCTTTGTTAATGTTATGATTAGGAACTAATTATATTGTTGATCCTGCCGTTCGCAACAGGAATCTCCTTTGGTTAATGTTATGATCATGATATGATTATGTTATTGCCTCCTACCATTCGCAACGGGGAGGCCTTTTGTGCTTTTCCATTGTAAATCCTGCACCTTAATTTTGGTAATGTCTAGGTGCTGCAGGGACAACATTCAGGTATTCTTTGAAGCTAAGACCTATTGTTTTAATGAATGATTGATTTCACAATTCCATGACGCATGATTTCACAATTGCATTATGAACGTTTGCTACTTGTCTTGGCTTAATTTGAATAATTATGTTTTTCTGTATATGTTTTTTTATATGATACGATTACCTCATGTTTATGATTATTACTGTTGATGTCTTAATAGGTCAGTGTGGTTGGTTCGATCCAACTATAATTTGAAATAAAAGAGAGAGGAAACCAACGAGCTGGTGTTGGTGTGGAAGATGATGTGCCCACTCGCTCTCTTTCACTCCTCTTCCCTCCTTATCCATTCTCCTTACAAAAAGACAAGCCAGGAGAGATAAGATAATGTTGCTTATAGCCCAGCCGACCGCAAAGGGCCATATCAGGGCTGTGACAAGCCAGGAAAACACCCACCACGAAAAAGGTACCTAACACAGCAGCATTGTGAAACGAAGCATCAATTCACGTTTTCGTTTTCTCTGATTGTACATGTAGCCTAGTCGCCTTCATGATGGATGGAAGAATGAAAAGTTGAGGGAAATAAGAGACGAGTTCAACCATGAGAAAAGATCTGGCTGAAGATCCACTTTTTGTTATGTAATAATCTGATGGCAGTGGCCCAAAGCCAGCCACTGAATCATGCAATGATGCCACACGAGCACCTTTCATCTCTGTACTAGCTATTCTAAACACTTGAAGTCGATTTTTTTCTTCATTAAATGATTTGCTTTCTTCACTACTTCTGGTTTCTCCACTGCATCACATTCTCTTGCCCATCCCCCATTCCTTACCCTATATATATATATATATCTTTTCTCCCCTCTCTTTCCCACCTTTTGCCCCAACCCTTTTCTCCCACCCCACCATCCCTCGCCCCTGAACTACCTCACCCTTCAATTTACCCTCAGCGATGGTCATCCCTTTGTTCCACTCATTTCCCACAACACATCAAAAGGACAAACTAAGCTTTCCTGTTCATGCACGCACGCACACGCACACACTGACACACAGACAGACAGACACACA